>JAGFBZ010001170.1:0-20000 GCA_018398805.1 Hirundichthys speculiger
GAGACTCCTTCTGTGATGACATTGGACACCTCCTTTGTAGCTACCTGAAACACATGACACACACCCACAAAATATCCTTACCTGTTACCGATGGTGCGTCCCTCGCTGAGAATCCTTCTGAAATCCTGTTATACACCGTATCACCTCTTCCAGTTGCCTGAAAAACATCATACACCCCAACACAAAATCCTTACCTGTTTGCTGATGGTACGTCCATTGCTGAGACTCCTTCTGTGATGACATTGGACACCTCCTTTGTATGTCCCTGAAACACATGACACACAACCACAAAATATCCTTACCTGTTAACAATGGTGCGTCCCTCGCTGAGACTCCTTCTCCAATGATGGGGGACACCGTAGCCTCTCCTCCAGCGTTCTACAACACATAACACCTCCACAAAACATCCTAACCTGTTAGCCAATGGTGCGTCCCTCACTGAAACTCATTCTCCAATGATGTGGGACACCGTAGCCTCTCCTCCAGCTGTCTACAACAAATAACACCTCCACAAAACATTCTTACCTGTTTGCTGATGGTGCGTCCATCGCTGAGAATCCTTCTGAAATCCTGTTACACACCGTAGCCCCTCTTCCAGTTGCCTGAAACACATCATACACCCCAACACAAAATCCTTACCTGTTAGCTGATGGTGCTTCCCTCGCTGAGACTCCTTCTGTGATGACATTGGACACCTCCTTTGTAGCTACCTGAAACACATGACACACCCACAAAATATCCTTACCTGTTACCGATGGTGCGTCCCTCGCTGAGAATCCTTTGGAAATCCTGTTATACACCGTAGCCCCTCTTCCAGTTGCCTGAAAAACATCATACACCCCAACACAAAATCCTTACCTGTTTGCTGATGGTACGTCCATTGCTGAGACTCCTTCTGTGATGACATTGGACACCTCCTTTGTAGGTCCCTGAAACACATGACACACAACCACAAAATATCCTTACCTTTTACCCTGTTACTGGTGTTGCTTCCCTCGCTGAGACTCCTTCTGTGATGACATTGGACACCTCCTTTGTAGCTACCTGAAACACATGACACACACCCACAAAATATCCTTACCTTTTACCCTGTTACTGGTGGTGCTTCCCTCGCTGAGACTCCTTCTGTGATGACATTGGACACCTCCTTTGTAGCTACCTGAAACACATGACACACACCCACAAAATATCCTTACCTGTTACCGATGGTGCGTCCCTCGCTGAGAATCCTTCTGAAATCCTGTTATACACACACCGTAGCCCCTCTTCCAGTTGCCTGAAAAACATCATACACCCCAACACAAAATCCTTACCTGTTTGCTGATGGTACGTCCATTGCTGAGACTCCTTCTGTGATGACATTGGACACCTCCTTTGTAGCTACCTGAAACACATGACACACACCCACAAAATATCCTTACCTGTTACCGATGGTGCGTCCCTCGCTGAGACTCCTTCTCCAATGATGTGGGACACCGTAGCCTCTCCTCCAGCTGTCTACAACACATAACACCTCCACAAAACATTCCTTACCTGTTTGCTGATGGTGCGTCCATCGCTGAGAATCCTTCTGAAATCCTGTTACACACCGTAGCCCTCTTCCAGTTGCCTGAAACACATCATACACCCCAACACAAAATCCTTACCTGTTAGCTGATGGTGCTTTCCCTCGCTGAGACTCCTTCTGTGATGACATTGGACACCTCCTTTGTAGGTCCCTGAAACACATGACACACACCCACAAAATATCCTTACCTTTTACCCTGTTACTGGTGGTGCTTTCCCTCGCTGAGACTCCTTCTGTGATGACATTGGACACCTCCTTTGTAGCTACCTGAAACACATGACACACACCCCCCAAATATCCTTACCTGTTACCGATGGTGCGTCCCTCGCTGAGAATCCTTCTGAAATCCTGTTATACACCGTAGCCCCTCTTCCAGTTGCCTAACAAACATCATACCCCCAACACAAAATCCTTACCTGTTGCTGATGGTACGTCCATTGCTGAGACTCCTTCTGTGATGACATTGGACACCTCCTTTGTAGCTACCTGAAACACATGACACACACCCACAAAATATCCTTACTTGTTACCGATGGTGCGTCCCTCGCTGAGAATCCTTCTGAAATCCTGTTATACACCGTAGCACCTCTTCCAGTTGCCTGAAAAACATCATACACCCCAACACAAAATCCTTACCTGTTTGCTGATGGTACGTCCATTGCTGAGACTCCTTCTGTGATGACATTGGACACCTCTTTTGTAGCTCCCTGAAACACATGACACACAACCACAAAATATCCTTACCTGTTACCGATGGTGCGTCCCTCGCTGAGACTCCTTCTCCAATGATGTGGGACACCGTAGCCTCTCTTCCAGCTGTCTACAACATAAACACCTCCACAAAACATCCTTACCTGTTAGCCAATGGTGCGTCCCTCGCTGAGAACTCATTCTCCAATGATATGGGAACACCGTAGCCTCTCTTCCAGCTGTCCTGACAACAAATAACACCTCCACAAAACATTCTTACCTGTTTGCTGATGGTACGTCCATTGTTGAGACTCCTTCTGTGATGACATTGGACACCTCCTTTGTAGGTCCCTGAAACACATGACACACAACCACAAAATATCCTTACCTGTTACCGATGGTGCGTCCCTCGCTGAGACTCCTTCTCCAATGATGTGGGACACCGTAGCCTCTCCTCCAGCTGTCTACAACAAATAACACCTCCACAAAACATTCTTACCTGTTTGCTGATGGTGCGTCCATCGCTGAGAATCCTTCTGAAATCCTGTTACACACCGTAGCCCCTCTTCCAGTTGCCTGAAACACATCATACACCCCAACACAAAATCCTTACCTGTTAGCTGATGGTGCTTCCCTCGCTGAGACTCCTTCTGTGATGACATTGGACACCTCCTTTGTAGGTCCCTGAAACACATGACACACACCCACAAAATATCCTTACCTTTTACCCTGTTACTGGTGGTGCTTCCCTCGCTGAGACTCCTTCTGTGATGACATTGGACACCTCCTTTGTAGCTACCTGAAACACATGACACACACCCACAAAATATCCTTACCTGTTACCGATGGTGCGTCCCTCGCTGAGAATCCTTCTGAAATCCTGTTATACACCGTAGCCCCTCTTCCAGTTGCCTGAAAAACATCATACACCCCAACACAAAATCCTTACCTGTTTGCTGATGGTACGTCCATTGCTGAGACTCCTTCTGTGATGACATTGGACACCTCCTTTGTAGCTCCCTGAAACACATGACACACACCCACAAAATATCCTTACCTTTTACCCTGTTACTGGTGGTGCTTCCCTCGCTGAGACTCCTTCTGTGATGACATTGGACACCTCCTTTGTAGCTACCTGAAACACATGACACACACCCACAAAATATCCTTACCTGTTACCGATGGTGCGTCCCTCGCTGAGAATCCTTCTGAAATCCTGTTATACACACCGTAGCCCTCTTCCAGTTGCCTGAAAAACATCATACACCCCAACACAAAATCCTTACCTGTTTGCTGATGGTACGTCCATTGCTGAGACTCCTTCTGTGATGACATTGGACACCTCCTTTGTAGGTCCCTGAAACACATGACACACACCACAAAATATCCTTACCTGTTACCCGATGGTGCGTCCCTCGCTGAGACTCCTTCTCCAATGATGTGGGACACCGTAGCCTCTCCTCCAGCTGTCTACAACACATAACACCTCCACAAAACATCCTTACCTGTTAGCCAATGGTGCGTCCCTCACTGAAACTCATTCTCCAATGATGTGGGACACCGTAGCCTCTCCTCCAGCTGTCTACAACAAATAACACCTCCACAAAACATTCTTACCTGTTTGCTGATGGTGCGTCCATCGCTGAGAATCCTTCTGAAATCCTGTTACACACCGTAGCCCCTCTTCCAGTTGCCTGAAACACATCATACACCCCAACACAAAATCCTTACCTGTTAGCTGATGGTGCTTCCCTCGCTGAGACTCCTTCTGTGATGACATTGGACACCTCCTTTGTAGGTCCCTGAAACACATGACACACACCCACAAAAATATCCTTACCTTTTACCCTGTTACTGGTGGTGCTTCCCTCGCTGAGACTCCTTCTGTGATGACATTGGACACCTCCTTTGTAGCTACCTGAAACACATGACACACACCCACAAAATATCCTTACCTGTTACCGATGGTGCGTCCCTCGCTGAGAATCCTTCTGAAATCCTGTTACACACCGTAGCCCCTCTTCCAGTTGCCTGAAAAACATCATACACCCCAACACAAAATCCTTACCTGTTTGCTGATGGTACGTCCATTGCTGAGACTCCTTCTGTGATGACATTGGACACCTCCTTTGTAGCTACCTGAAACACATGACACACACCCACAAAATATCCTTACCTGTTACTGATGGTGCGTCCCTCGCTGAGAATCCTTCTGAAATCCTGTTATACACCGTAGCCCCTCTTCCAGTTGCCTGAAAAACATCATACACCCCAACACAAAATCCTTACCTGTTTGCTGATGGTACGTCCATTGCTGAGACTCCTTCTGTGATGACATTGGACACCTCCTTTGTAGGTCCCTGAAACACATGACACACAACCACAAAACATCGTTACCTGTTAGCCAATGGTGCGTCCCTCACTGAAACTCATTCTCCAATGATATGGGACACCGTAGCCTCTCCTACAGCTGTCTACAACAAATAACACCTCCACAAAACATTCTTATCTGTTTGCTGATGGTGCGTCCATCTCTGAGAATCCTTCTGAAATCCTGTTACACACCGTAGCCCCTCTTCCAGTTGCCTGAAACACATCATACACCCCAACACAAAATCCTTACCTGTTAGCTGATGGTCCTTCCCTCGCTGAGACTCCTTCTGTGATGACATTGGACACCTCCTTTGTAGGTCCCTGAAACACATGACACACACCCAGAAAAATATCCTTACCTTTTACCCTGTTACTGGTGGTGCTTCCCTCGCTGAGACTCCTTCTGTGATGACATTGGACACCTCCTTTGTAGCTACCTGAAACACATGACACACACACCCACAAAATATCCTTAGTTGTTACCGATAGTGCGTCCCTCGCTGAGAATCCTTCTGAAATCCTGTTATACACCGTAGTACGTCTTCCAGTTGCCTGAAAAACATCATACACCCCAACACAAAATCCTTACCTGTTTCCTGATGGTACGTCCATTGTTGAGACTCCTTCTGTGATGACATTGGACACCTCCTTTGTAGCTACCTGAAACACATGACACACACCCACAAAATATCCTTACCTGTTACTGATGGTGCGTCCCTCGCTGAGAATCCTTCTGAAATCCTGTTATACACCGTATCCCCTCTTCCAGTTGCCTGAAAAACATCATACACCCCAACACAAAATCCTTACCTGTTTGCTGATGGTACGTCCATTGCTGAGACTCCTTCTGTGATGACATTGGACACCTCCTTTGTAGGTCCCTGAAACACATGACACACAACCACAAAATATCCTTACCTGTTACCGATGGTGCGTCCTCGCTGAGACTCCTTCTCCAATGATGTGGGACACCGTAGCCTCTCCTACGACACATAACACCTCCACAAAACATCCTTACCTGTTAGCCAATGGTAAGTCCCTCACTGAAACTCATTCTCCAATGACGTGGGACACCGTAGCCTCTCCTCCAGCTGTCTACAACAAATAACACCTCCACAAAATATTCTTACCTGTTTGCTGATGGTGCGTCCCTCGCTGAGAATCCTTCTGAAATCCTGTTATACACCGTAGCCCCTCTTCCAGTTGCCTGAAAAACATCATACTTTCCAACACAAAATCCTTACTTGTTTGCTGATGGTACGTCCATTGCTGAGACTCCTTCTGTGATGACATTGGACACCTCCTTTGTAGCTACCTGAAACACATGACACACACCCACAAAATATCCTTACCTTTTACCCTGTTACTGGTGGTGCTTCTCTCGCTGAGACTCCTTCTGTGATGACATTGAACACCTCCTTTGTAGGTCCATGAAACACATGACACACAACCACAAAATATCCTTACCTGTTTGCTGATGGTGCGTCCCTCGCTGAGAATCCTTCTGAAATCCTGTTATACACCGTAGCCCCTCTTCCAGTTGCCTGAAAAACATCATACTTTCCAACACAAAATCCTTACTTGTTTGCTGATGGTACGTCCATTGCTGAGACTCCTTCTGTGATGACATTGGACACCTCCTTTGTAGCTACCTGAAACACATGACACACACCCACAAAATATCCTTACCTTTTACCCTGTTACTGGTGGTGCTTCTCTTGCTGAGACTCCTTCTGTGATGACATTGAACACCTCCTTTGTAGGTCCCTGAAACACATGACACACAACCACAAAATATCCTTACCTGTTAACGATGGTGCGTCCCTCGCTGAGACTCCTTCTCCAATGATGTGGGACACCGTAGCCTCTCCTCCAGAGTTCTATAACACATAACACCTCCACAAAACATCCTTACCTGTTAGCCAATGGTGCGTCCCTCACTGAAACTCATTCTCCAATGATGTGGGACACCGAACCTCCCCCTACAGCTGTCTACAACAAATAACACCTCCACAAAACATTCTTACCTGTTTGCTGATGGTGCGTCCATCGCTGAGAATCCTTCTGAAATCCTGTTACACACCGTAGCCCCTCTTCCAGTTGCCTGAAACACATCATACACCCCAACACAAAATCCTTACCTGTTAGCTGATGGTGCTTCCCTCGCTGAGACTCCTTCTGTGATGACATTGGACACCTCCTTTGTAGGTCCCTGAAACACATGACACACACCCACAAAATATCCTTACCTTTTACCCTGTTACTGGTGGTGCTTCCCTCGCTGAGACTCCTTCTGTGATGACATTGGACACCTCCTTTGTAGCTACCTGAAACACATGACACACACCCACAAAATATCCTTACCTTTTCCCTGTTACTGGTGGTGCTTCCCTCGCTGAGACTCCTTCTGTGATGACATTGGACACCTCCTTTGTAGCTACCTGAAACACATGACACACACCCACAAAATATCCTTACCTGTTACAGATGGTGCGTCCCTCGTTGAGAATCCTTCTGAAATCCTGTTATACACCGTATCCCCTCTTCCAGTTGCCTGAAAAACATCATACACCCCAACACAAAATCCTTACCTGTTTGCTGATGGTACGTCCATTGCTGAGACTCCTTCTGTGATGACATTGGACACCTCCTTTGTAGGTCCCTGAAACACATGACACACAACCACAAAATATCCTTACCTGTTACCGATGGTGCGTCCCTCGCTGAGACTCCTTCTCCAATGATGTGGGACACCGTAGCCTCTCCTCCAGCTGTCTACAACACATAACACCTCCACAAAACATCCTAACCTGTTAGCCAATAGTGCGTCCCTCACTGAAACTCATTCTCCAATGATGTGGGACACCGTAGCCTCTCCTCCAGCTGTCTACAACAAATAACACCTCCACAAAACATTCTTACCTGTTTGCTGATGGTGCGTCCATCGCTGAGAATCCTTCTGAAATCCTGTTACACACCGTAGCCCCTCTTCCAGTTGCCTGAAACACATCATACACCCCAACACAAAATCCTTACCTGTTAGCTGATGGTGCTTCCTTCGCTGAGACTCCTTCTGAAATCCTGTTATACACCGTAGCACCTCTTCCAGTTGCCTAAAAAACATCATACACCCCAACACAAAATCCTTACCTGTTAGCTGATGGTACGTCCATTGTTGAGACTCCTTCTGTGATGACATTGGACACGTCCTTTGTAGGTCCCTGAAACACATGACACACACCCACAAAATATCCTTACCTGTTACCGATGGTGCGTCCCTCGCTGAGACTCCTTCTGTGATGACATTGGACACCTCCTTTCTAGGTCCCTGAAACACATGACACACAACCACAAAATATCCTTACCTGTTACCGATGGTGCGTCCCTCGCTGAGAATCCTTCTGAAATCCTGTTATACACCGTAGCCCCTCTTCCAGTTGCCTGAAAAACATCATACACCCCAACACAAAATCCTTACCTTTTAGCTGATGGTGCTTCCTTCGCTGAGACTCCTTCTGAAATCCTGTTATACACCGTAGCACCTCTTCCAGTTGCCTAAAAAACATCATACACCCCAACACAAAATCCTTACCTGTTTGCTGATGGTACGTCCATTGCTGAGACTCCTTCTGTGATGACATTGGACACCTCCTTTGTAGCTACCTGAAACACATGACACACACCCACAAAATATCCTTACCTGTTACCGATGGTGCGTCCCTCGCTAAGACTCCTTCTCCAATGATGTGGGACACCGTAGCCTCTCCTCCAGCTGTCTACAACAAATAACACCTCCACAAAACATTCTTACTTGTTTGCTGATGGTGCGTCCCTCCCTGAGAATCCTTCTGAAATCCTGTTACACACCGTAGCCCCTCTTGCAGTTGCCTGAAACACATCATACACCCCAACACAAAATCCTTACCTGTTAGCTGATGGTACGTCCATTGCTGAGACTCCTTCTGTGATGACATTGGACACCTCCTTTGTAGGTCCCTGAAACACATGACACACAACCACAAAATATCCTTACCTGTTACCGATGATGCGTCCCTCGCTGAGAATCCTTCTGAAATCCTGTTATACACCGTAGCCCCTCTTCCAGTTGCCTGAAAAACATCATACACCCCAACACAAAATCCTTACCTGTTAGCTGATGGTACGTCCATCGCTGAGACTCCTCCTGTGATGACATTGGACACCTCCTTTGTAGGTCTCTGAAACACATGACACACACCCACAAAATATCCTTACTTTTTACCATGTTACTGGTGGCGCTTCCCTCGCTGAGACTCCTTCTGTGATCTCTTTGGACATTGTGACCTAAAACATAGTCTGTGCCAGGTCCCTGCAACACATCACATCTCCTCCAAAAAACATCCTTACCTGTTAGTCAATGTTGCGTCCCTCGCTGATAATCTGTGTGCGATCCAGTTACACACCGTAGCCTCTTTTCCTAGGTACCTGAAACACATCGAAAACCCCAACACAAAATTCCTACCTGTTAGCAGATGGTGCGTCCCTTGCTGAGACTCCTTCTGCAATGACGTTGGACACCGTGGCCTCTTTTCCAGCTCCCTGGAACACATCACACACCTCAACAAAAAATCCTTACCTGTTAGCAGATGGTGCGTCCCTCACTGAGACTCCTTCTCCAATGATGTTGATGTTGGACACCGTAGCCTCTCTTCCAATTGCCTGAAACACATCATACACCCCAACACAAAAGATCCTTACCTGTTAGACAATGGTGCGTCCCTCGCTGAGACTCCTTCTGCGATCCCTTTGGACTTTGTGACCTAAAACATACTATGTGCCAGGTGCCTGCAACACATCACATCTCCCAAAAAAAACATCCTTACCTGTTAGCCAATGGTGCATCCCCCGCTGATAATCCATGTGCGATCCTGTTACACAGCGTAGGCTCTATTCCATCTACCTGAAACTCATCATACACACCAACACAAAATCCTTACCTTTTAGTAGATGGTGCGTCCCTCGCTGAGACTCACAAAATACCTACCCACAATGTAGCCTCTATTCCATCTACCTTGAACACATCATACACCCCAACACAAAATCCTTACCTCTTAGCAGATGGTGCGTCCCTTGCTGAGACTCTTTCTGCGATGACATTGGACACCTCCTTTGTAGCTCACTGAAACACATGACATACACCCACAAAATATCCTTACCTGTTACCCTGTTACCGATGGTGTGTCCATCGCTGAGACTCCTTCTCCAATGACGTGACTCCTTCTGCGATGGTATTAGACACCTCTTTTGTTGCTCTCTGAAACACATGACATACACCCACAAAATATCCTTACCTGTTAGCCGATGATGTGTCCCTCACTGAAAATCCTTCTGCGATCCTGTTACAAACTTTAGCCTCTGTTCCAGGTACCTGAAACACATCACACACCCCCACAAAAAATCCTTACCTGTTAGCCAATGGTGCGTCCCTCGCTGAGAATCCTTCTGAAATCCTGTTACACACCGTACCCTCTGTTCCACCTACCTGAAACACATCATACACCCCAACACAAAATCCTTACCTCTTAGCCTGTGGTGCGTCCATTACTGAGACTCCTTCTATGATGACACTGGACACCTCCTTTGTAGCTCCCTGAAACACATGACATACACCCACAAAATATCCTTACCTGTTACCCTGTTACCGATGGTGTGTCCATCGCTGAGACTCCTTCTCCAATTACGTGACTCCTTCTGCGATGATATTGGACACCTCTTTTGTTGCTCTCTGAAACACATGACATACACCCACAAAATATCCTTACCTGTTAGCCGATGATGTGTCCCTCGCTGAAAATCTTTCTGCGATCCTGTTACAAACTTTAGCCTCTGTTCCAGGTACCTGAAACACATCATACACCCCAACAAAAATCCTTACCTGTTAGCCAATTGGTGCGTCCCTCGCTGAGACTCCTTCACTGATGATGTTGGAAACCGTGGCCTCTGTTTCACCTGTCTCCAACACATCACACACCTCCACACAAAATCCTTATCTGTTAGCTGATGGTGCATCCCTCGCTCAGAGTCCTGCGATCCGTTTGGACACTGTGACCTAAATCATCCTCTTTGCCAGCTCCCTGAAACACCATAACACACCCCCACACAACATCCTTACCTTTTAGCTCATGGTCCGTCCCTCGCCGAGACTCCTTCTGCGATTCTGTTAGCTGATTTTCAAAACACAGCTTTGGTGTCACACTCAATGCTATTCTTTGATTTCTTTCTGCATAAATTTTTTTAATTGTAATTTTTCAAACATTAGTTTACATACCCCCCACATAAACCAATAAAAGAAAAAACAATTACGAGTTTCATCAAAAAATAAAAGACACTTTACCCTTTTCTCACTAACTTCTTCCTATTTTTTCTTCATCTCCAACCCCCTTTTCTGAAAAGGACAATATAAAAACTTAAAAGAAAGAGTCTTTCTTATATAGTCACCATCTTTCTTTTCAGTCTCTGCTTATCTCTTTTTCTACTCCTGATGTCTTCTTCCAAGCCCTTTAGTTACAGTAGGAGAGAAGCGCAGCAGTGGAAGTTCTCAGAAGTCCAGACCATGGTCATCTTCAAATGTAACATTGAGTCAGTGGCTTTGGGATCCATGTACACCTTTATCAAGAGACAACTTGAGGTTAACAAACAAGGTTCAGATAACAGCATCACAAGCAACGTAGACTCGGCAATCTCACAAAGAGTTGCAATCAGTTTAGGGTTTGGATAGAGATTTGATCATTTGGACAGAGTTTGGATAGTGTTTAAATAGTTTAGAGAGAAACTGATTTTTGATAGAGAGAGAAAATGTATGAGAGTGAGGAAAGAAGGGGAAGCCAGCAAAGAAGAGGAGGGTGTCCCCTGTGTGGGAACATTTTGATTTGATAAGTCTTAATAACCCTCTGGAATACTGGGAGAGGCAAAAATGACTGTACCTCTATTTATATAATCTTGTTTTTGCATTTTTGGCATACCAGCATCTTCTGTACCATATAAAAGGGTGTTTTTAAAGGTCAGAGAGGCTGTGTCAAAAAGAAGGAATCACTTAAAATCAGAAACTGTTGAGAGACTGTTATTCCTGTACCTCATTGTCCAAGTAACACAAGCATATTCAATGTCCTTTTCTGAGTTCCGTAGGTACTTTCACTGTCCTCTGCCTACTCAGGCTCATGCCATTCTCCTAAAGTGACAGAAAAACATTATTACACAACCTGCCATCTCATATGAATATTTCATACTGGGAAACTTCATACAGACAAAATACATTCATGACATATTTCATTATACACATATGTGATAAGGTATGTAGAGAACTTATTTAGCCATACATTCTTTGTAATTTGCAGTAATTCACATTGTGACTATCTTCTTGTTGTGACAGACACAAAAATTCAATGTGCTACGACCAGCTGTGGTTGAGATCCAGCTGCCTGTGATTATACATCTGGCCAGTAGATGGTGTCGTGTGTACATGAAGCTTTGAGTAATGAACCCTTTGAAAGATGAACACATTCTTAAACCGACTGGCTCAAGTAGTTTGATGCCTCATGACACTTCATTTCACCACATAACTACAACACTCCTATTATAGTCCAGATAATGAGAGCACCTGTGTGCTGATGTATAGGATTATTCATCAGCACCTGTGCTGATGAATAATCCTATACACAGGATTGTGGGAGATGAAGTCAAAGGGGACTGGTTAGTACTCCGATGAAGGGTCCCTCTGGTGGCAATCTGAGTCCCAGGGGCCTGATTTGTGACAAAATGATGGAACTTAAGGACATGGATTATCAGTCTTGACTTTTTTGAAGAATAAAACACATTAAACTGCTTGTTAAAATATAATGTAAGAAATAAATGAGATTTCAAAAACAAGAAGAAATATGATGGAATGAAGTAATAACAATGTAAATATAGCCATCTTAACACCACTTTATCTTTTCTTTCTTCTGACGGACACCCAATCGGATCCTCTGGCTCAGTGCCAGTGAAATTCTTTTTGGTCTACCACTTGACTTTTTTGTTCCATAACTGTCAGGATCTCATAAGAAATTCAGAATTACTGTTTTACTGCATCCAACCCTCAGCAGCGATGGCACGTTCTGAGAGGCCTTGCTCATGCAGCTCAACAATCCAACCATGTTCAACAAGTAAAAGATTTTTTTTGCCTTTCCCATCAGGAGGTCATAACAGTGTGAATGCCTGACAGATAATGACATTGAATTCACATTTTTGGACAGATTTTGGCTTTTAAAAGCTGTGGTCTGAAACTTTTGATCTGCTGATTAGCAGCCTACTTCAGTTTGATTGTTATTTGCAATAGGTTGCGTACTCAAATGTTTTTTTCTCTGACTCCCATTTCTTCTTTTTGCATTTTGAAACAGTATTTAATAATCAGTATAATATAAGGGTCCTACAATAATATTTGCCAGGTAGACTAGTAGTTAAGTGGATGGACTCTCATATAGTGGTTTGGGGGTTCAATTTCCAGTGTTGTAATATGTTGTTGTGTCCCTTTTTTGCCATTGCGTTCTCTCTATCCAACAAAGGCCACAAGAAAATCTTTTCAAAAGATGCTGATATGACATAGAAAACATAACCTGCTAACTACTGCAGACCAAATGGTGAATAATCTACTCTGTTGCGTTCATAAATGTGTAAATCTGATTCTGATGGAGTCAGTGCCTCACCAGTCATGAATCTCATTATGAGGCATTAATTATGTGTTTACCTATGTGTTTGCTTGTGACGGGTTTGTACAGAATGCTATCAAGTTCTCGTTCTTACAATATAATATTTATATTGTAAGAACAAAAACTTTTTTGTTATAACGTGATAATATATTGTAAGAACTTGAAAAATATATTATTTGTCCAATAAACTTTTCTTGTTGTAACGTGAATATTTTCACATTTGAACAATGTTATCACGTTTTTACAATATATAGATATTATATTGTAAAAACGTGAAATGTTTTAACGTGATAAAAATGTATAGTGTAATAATGTGATACTATATTGTTCAAACGTAAAAAAGGACTTGTAAAAAGGTAATAATTTATTGTTTAAACTTGAAAAAGATATTCGTACAATAAAGTTTTCATGTTGTAATAACTTGAAAAATATATTATTTATCCAATAAACTTTTCATGTTGTAACGTGAATATATATAATATATATAACGTGAAAGAAAGGGGAACTGTGTATATATGTATATTACTTTTTATGGGATAATATGGTATTATGGGATAATAGCTAAGCATATTTACAATAAAATTTTGAAATTGGTTGACACTGCTCTCTTAGGGTGATAAATAAATAAGTTAAAAGTTTTTAAATAATCCTTAACCCAGATAAAATGTTTAACTGATATTGATTAGAGGTCATATCGGCCAGCCCTAAGTTATATATAAAAATGTTAATTATATCTGAGAGTAATTAATGCTAAATAAAATAACAAATCAAATTCAAAATATTTTCCTTGATTCATACTTAACCAACTCCCTTGTGTCTCTCCTGTTACCTGCTACATTTACCACAATCCTCTTTCTTTGATCCCTAAATATCTGGAGACTGTTTCAAAGGGTCTCCCAATATTTGTAAATATCGAAGAAAAGCGTCCCTATGCCAATGATGGAAACAGTCACAAGTTCCTAAAACCCTTTCTAGTAGTGTTTATGTGAAAAGTCACGCGGATCTGACTAGAGATTTATAACGGAGTTGTTATATGACATAATAATGACGCTATAAAGAAGTCGTGAACGCTCAGGCCAGCGCATGCGCAAACACGACGCGTCATCATAATTCACGTGACTCTTATAAAACGTTCTACCATATTATTAATTAATAGAAAAATCAATAAATAAAAATTAAAACCCTTGCACATGTTGCTTTAGTTTCAGTTACTGCATATGTTCTTGCTGTTAAAATTATCATTAATTATATTATATTAATGTTTTAAATATACATATATATACACAGTTCTCCTTTCTTTCGCGGTAGTAACGTTCCAGAAACTCTCGCAAGAGGTGAAAACCCGCGATACTACGGAAGCCTGGAAATGCCATTCCAGCAAAATAAAAATAGAGCCATATCACGTTATAACGTACAAACTTTATTGTACGAATAATATCTTTTTCAAGTTTGAACAATAAATTATTTCGTTTTTACAATAACGTTTTCACGTTTGAACAATATAGTAAATTTCCCCATTGTGGGACAAATAAAGGAATATCTTATCTTATCTTATCTTATCTTAGTATCACGTTATTACACTATACATGTTTATCATGTTATAACAAAAACGTTTCACGTTTTTACAATATAATATCTATATTGTAAAACATGATAACATTGTGCAAACGTGAAAATATTCACGTTACAACATGAAAAGTTTATTGGACAAATAATATATTTTTCAAGTTCTTACAATATATTATCACGTTATAACAAAAAAGTTTTTGTTCTTACAATATAAATATTATATTGTAAGAACGAGAACTTGATAGCATTCTGTACAAAGCCGTCACAAGCAAGTAATTAGGAATATGTCTCATCTACAGTAGTTTGATGTCTCATGACGCTTCATCTCACCATAACTACAACACTCCTATTATAGTCCAGATAATGAGCAGCACCTGTGCTGATGAATAATCTTATACACAGGACTGTGGGAGATGAAGTCGAAGGGGACTGGTTAGTACTCCGATGAAGGGTCCCTCTGGTGGCAGTCGGAGGGAGTCCCAGAGGCCTGATTTGTGACAAAATGATGGAACTTCAGGACATGGATTACCAGTCTTGACTTTTTTGAAGAATAAAACACATTAAACTGTTTGTTAAAATATAAAGTAATAAATAAATGAGATTTCAGAAGCAGGAAGAAATATAATAAATGAAGTAAAAACAATGTAAACATACCCATCTAAACACCACTTTCTTCTTTTGCTTCCTCCTCTTCTGATATCTTCAGAAGGACATAGATTTCCTTTGCTGACTTTGTTGAAGAAAAAGTTTTTAGTTCATAAAACACATAGAACAGATAAAAAAGAAGACACATCTATCTACACAGTCTGAGGAACCCATTGACATTTTTACACAAGTGGGACCCCCTTCGCAGAAGCTTTTCAAAAGTTACAAATAAAGTAATTAGATTTTTAAAAATTATCTGAGGAGGTACTAGGTCCTTAATTTTATACACCTGTGGCCATGGAAGTGATTGGAACACCTGATTCCGATAATGTGGACGGGTGAGAAAATACTTTTGGCAATATAGTGTATGTATCTAAGTTTTAATAGCTGAGCACATTTACAACAAAATTTTGAAATTGGTTGACACTGCTCTCTTAGGGTGATAAATAAATAAGTTAAAAGTTTTTAAATAATCCTCAACCCAGATAAAATGTTTAACTGATATTGATTAGAGGTCATATCGGCCAGCCCTAAGTCATATATAAAAATGTTAATTGTATCTGAGAGTAATTAATGCTAAATAAAATAACAAATCAAATTCAAAATATTTTCCTTGATTCACACTAAACCAACTCCCTTGTGTCTCTCCTGTTACCTGCTACATTTACCACAATCCTCTTTCTTTGATCCCTAAATATCTGGAGACTGTTTCAAAGAGTCTCCCAATATTTGTAAATATCGAAGAAGAGCGTCCTCTATGCCAATGATAGAAACAGTCAGAAGTTCCTAAAACCCTTTCTAGTAGTGTTTATGTGAAAAGTTACACGGATCTGACTAGAGATTTATAACGGAGTTGTTATATGACATAATAATGACGCTATAAAGAAGTCGTGAACGCTCAGCGCATGCGCAAACACGACGCGTCATCATAATTCACGTGACTCTTATAAAACGTTTTACCATATTATTAATTAATAGAAAAATCAATAAATAAAAATTAAAACCCTTACACATGTTGCTTTAGTTTCAGTTACTGCATATGTTCTTGCTGTTAAAATTATCATTAATTATATTATATTAATGTTTTAAATATACATATATACACAGTTCCCCTTTCTTTCGCGATAGTAACGTTCCAGAAACTCTCGCAAGAGGTGAAAACCCGCGATACTACGGAAGCGTGGAACTGCCATTCCAGCAAAATCAAAATAGAGCCAAATCACGTTATAACGTGAAAACTTTATTGTACGAGTATCTTTTTCAAGTTTAAACAATAAATTATTACGTTTTTACAATAACTTTTTCACGTTTGAACAATATAGTATCACATTATTACACTATACATGTTTATCACGTTAAAACGTTTCACGTTTTTACAATATAATATCTATATTGTAAAAACGTGATAACATTGTGCAAACGTGAAAATATTCACGTTACAACATGAGAAGTTTATTGGACAAATAATATATTTTTCAAGTTCTTACAATATATTATCACATAAAAAAGTTTTTGTTCTTACAATATAAATATTATATTGTAAGAACGAGAACTTGATAGCATTCTGTACAAAGCCGTCACAAGCAAGTAATTAGGAATATGTCTCATCTACAGGACTTGTTTAAGTTTTATTTCATGCTTGGATTGAGCCATGGTGAGATTTTGTTACTAAGCAGCTCGGATAAGCATGCGAATGCTGAGAAGGAATTTAAAAGGAATGGGATTGTACGTGAGGAAGAACGAGTCTGACCCTATGGAGGTGGCTGCATTCCTCATTGATCAACTAGAAGGGCATGGTAGGCTCTACGAATACAAACTACACCACCTTAACTGTATTCAAGCTGGGTATGTTGTCACGCAGCATAATGTGAGACTTTTACTGAAGTTTCTTGACCCCCGTGGAGTTGAGCAAAGACGCAGAAATCGCTTAATGCAGCATATGTATGTTAATCCTGGCCCTAACTTCATGTGGCATGTTGACCCCTACGACAAACTGAAGCCGCCTGGAATATGTATAAATGGAGTGATTGATGGCTTTTCAAGACTCATGATATTGCTTCATGCCTATTCAACAAACAACGATCCCAAGATCATCGCAGGTTATTTCATGGCAGAAGTCAAAAAGAGGATGGTGTCAGGTTGTGAGGCAGAATGGAGGACCCAAACGCAGGAGTTCACAAAAAATAAACTATTTATTTTAAAAAAACAAAACCAAAAGTCCAAGGAAACTAAAAAAAACTAGTGATGGCAAGATGAAGCATCGTGAGGCATTGTACCACTTCAGCCAATTGGTTCGAGAAAGGGTTCACTTCTTGAAGCTTCATATGCACATGAAATCACCTACTGGTCAGGTTTAGAATCACAGCCAGCTGAATCTTAAGATGTGATGCATTGAATTTATGTATCAGTTATGGCTCTTGCGAATGACTGAATAACAAAATGTGTATGACCAAATAATTGGTCTACATAAATGATCAAATGCATAATAAAATATTGTTTGAATGTAATCTCTGTTTAATGTTTCCCAAAGTAGTATCATATGATACAGCATATTGTGCAATTTTTTTTTTTTTTTTTTTTTTTTTTTTGTCATTTTAAGAAAATGACCTGAGCTTAGTTGAGCAGAGAACAGTGAAAGTACTTGTGGAACTACGGAGGGGGCGCACTAAATATGCTTGTGCAACTAGGACAATGTTGACCTTTAAAGGGGTGAATTAATGCATTTTTATTCAGAAATAGCAATTTTTCCACAGTTTTTGGTTTTAACCGAATCCTTTTTTTAGACACAATCTCTCCAGCCTTGGAGAACACCCTTTCACATGGCACAGAGGATGCTGGGGTGCATAAAGATGTTTTCATGCCAGGTCCCGTGGTCCGAGTGCTAACTCCAGATAACAGCCGTTACAACAGTTAACAGCCGTTAGAACCAGTATATCTCCATAATGATGACAAGTGAGATATCTCCAGGTCAGAGGAGGAAACACAGATGAACCAGACCGTCTCCCCTGGGAAGACCGAGCCCCATTCAGTCCGGCGAGCGACGGAGCCGACCATCCCAGAGCCCGGTTCATCATGCGGACCAGACCTGGCTGTTGTCGTCTCCCCCGGCGGTGCTGGGCCCCACCAGGTCACCAGACGGCCCCTGCCAGGTCAGCTGACCCATCCGGCGTGTAGACTGCTGGACGGGGGCAGCATGCCGCCGCTGCTACGTCGGGGGCTCCCGTCCCGGCTCCGTGACACTGCAGCCCGGATCCAGTGGCAGTGGTTGCCGCGGGTAGCAGTTCAGGGCTACTTAGCTTATAATGATATAATAAATTTACATATAATAAATTTATAATGCTTATAATGTCAGAGAACTTCTTACTACCACCAAGCACTGCAGATGAAGCCATAGAACTGTATCTCTTCCTGAGAACTTATATATATTTAAGCACTTTTTTTTTTTTTTAAGATTCAAGCCTTTATTTGTCATATGCATAGTTAACACAGGGTCAAGGATGCAATGAAATGCTTGCTGGGAGAAAGAACTGCTTATGACTCGCCAAGGGAATACCGGTAAAAAAAATACGATAAAGAAAATGTAGTCTACACAGTAGAGAATTCCAACATAATATGCGATGAAAAAATTTCAAGCATATGCGGTAAGTGTACAGTAGGTCACAGTGTGTGATATAATAAAAATAATGATAATATAAGTATAGGTAATGTAAGTGTATATATAATGTGATATAGTATAGATACTCAGTATGCATATAATATGATAATATGATTGTAATTGTATAATATAATATAGGTATGTAATTATGTATATAATATGTATATAATATGATAATAATAGTGATAATAATGATAATATGAGATACAATCAGGCATGGACTGGCCATCGGGCGTACCGGGCAATGCCCGGTGGGCTGACGCACATTTGTGGGCCGGCCCAGGTCTGTCATAAAAAAAAAATAAATAAAAAAAAAGTATATAGTTTTTATTGACCGCGACGGTAACGGACTGGTAGTCGCCTCATAAAAATCTCCGAGAGGGGGGGACGACGACGACACACACTCAACAAACTCAAGAAAGAAACACTGACAGCTAATCAGACAAGCGCTCCAGTGCTGCGCTGATGTGAACGCAGTATGAACGTTATTTTCTGCTGAAGGGAGGGGGTGGAGGCGGGTCGTGACCTTGCGAAGCCACGAAGTGGCCCATTGGTTGATTTTCTTGACGGACATTGGGCTAGTCCAATGAAATTTCTCAGCTCTCGTTGGCCCGGCCCTCCCATCCCTGAGCAGAAAAGCTCAGAGAACGGAGACAAAAAAATTAAAAGTGGATGCAGCAAAATGTGCCAAAATCACGGAAATGTTTTCAACCACAAGCTCGGGGGCGGGGGCCGCGGGGCCGTCGGCCGCGAGGCCGTCGAGTGAACAGGTGGTTGT
>JAGFBZ010001171.1:0-64986 GCA_018398805.1 Hirundichthys speculiger
GTTGTTTCTGGCATGAGGGGGTATTCTTGATTTTCCTGATTGAGTAATCATTTTTCTGATTATGCCGACGTCACTTGAACATAACATTCACTGCCGTGTTGACAAAAATATATATGTTATCGGGACTATTTGTAGTGATATCGGACTTATTGGAATGACGTCATCATTTCCTGTTATCGGCCTGATAATTACCGGGCACCCCTACCCACAATCCCCTTCTTCTCAGTGCTGCTGCGGCTCCACGCCTTCTGACATTTTAGTCATCTGCTGCAGAGTTGAGGGGCGGGAAAGTATGTCACTGGAGCACGAGGCCCTCCCACATGGTCACATGGTCTCTTTAGGCTCCTCCAGTCCCTACGGGCCCTCCAGTCACCAGGGGCCCTCCCAGTCACCATGGGCCCCTCCAGTCCCCAGGGTCCCCTCCAGTCACCAGGGGCCCCTCCCTCATTCACCATGGGCCCCTCCAGTCCCCAGGAGCCCCTCCAGTCACCAGGGTCCCCTTCAGTCACCAGGGGCCCCTCCAGTCACCAGGGGCCCCTCCAGTCCCCAGGAGCCCCTCCAGTCACCAGGGTCCCCTCCAGTCACCAGGGGCCCCTCCAGTCCCCAGGGGCCCCTCCAGTCACCAGGGGCCCCTCCAGTACCCAGGAGCCCCTCCAGTCACCAGGGTCCCCTCCAGTCACCAGGGGCCCCTCCATTCACCATGGCCCCCTCCAGTCCCTACGGGGCCCCTCCAGTCACCAGGGCCCCTCCAGTCCCCAGGTCCCCTCCAGTCCCTCAGTCCAGGGGTCCCTCCAGTCCCCAGGGCCCCTCCAGTCCCCAGGGGCCCCTCCATCACCAGGCCCCCTCCATTCCCCCAGGCCCCCTCCAGTCCCAGGGCCCCTCCAGTCACCAGGGGCCCCTCCAGTCACCATGGGCCCCTCCAGTCCCCAGGGGCCCCTCCAGTCACCAGGGGCCCCTTCAGTCACCAGGGGCCCCTCCAGTCACCAGGGGCCCCTCCAGTCACCTGGGGCCCCTCCAGTCACCAGGGTTCCCTTCATTCACCAGGGGCCCCTCCAGTCACCAGGGGCCCCTCCAGTCACCCGGGGCCCCTCCAGTCACCAGGGTTCCCTTCAGTCACCAGGGGCCCCTCCAGTCACCCGGGGCCCCTCCAGTCACCAGGAGCCCCTTCAGTCACCAGGGGCCCCTGCATCTGTTAGGCACGTATGCTGAAAGGATCAGCTCTGCACACAAGTGTGTGTGTGTTGCTCATAAATGGCAGAAACGTGACAGCAGAGGAGGAGGAGGTGTGTGTGGGCGGGGCTTCAGCAGCCAGTCTCGTGTGTGTGTGTGTGGGCGGGGCTTCAGCAGCCAGTCTCTTGTGTGTGTGTGTGGGCGGGGCTTCTGCAGCCAGTCTCGTGTGTGTGTGTGTGTGTGTGTGTGGGCGGGGCTTCTGCAGCCAGTCTCGTTGTGCAGCCGGCTGTGTGGAGGAGGCACGTGGCCTGGGGGTGTGATCAGGAGAGGAGCAGCAGGAGGGGGAGGAGCCTCCTCTCGTGTGCTGTGATGTCACCAGAGGTGGCGGCAGCTGTTCCTGGTCAGGTGAACGTCCTGCTCTGCTCTGATCTGTCTCTTTCAAATGAGCGTCTTCGTTAAAGCCGACATTAATTGGCCGTCCCTCGTGTTCTCCAGGTGTCATGGGAGGAAAAACCTTCCCAGCATCCTCTGCTGTGTTTTTTTTTGTGTTAGTGATTCCCACGTGGTTCTGGACTTGTTGAGTCTGGAGGTTTTGAGCTGCTCAGGTGTCTCAGGTGTCTCAGGTGTCTCCAGAGCCGCCCCCCCCCCCCCCCCCCCCCAAGATCCTAGAAAGTCTGTTTTGAACTTTTACCACAGCCCCTCCCCCTCTGTGGTCCATCTGTTGCCGTGGCTACAGGAAACACAGATGCTCCGCCCCTGGGTGACAGCAGAGGGAGCTGGTGAGCAGGTTACTGGTTTCCCTGCTGGTTTTTCTGGTTTCACTGCAGAGGAGGGAGGAGCCAACTCATCGATCGCAGCCAATCAGGTCGTTCCTGTGATTGATTAGTTGAGAGTCTCGGTTCGATCGCTGAATTGATCCGTGGACTCGTCTCGTCGCTGAAGGTCGTCCGTCTGACCTCCTCCTCTCTCCTGCAGGGGGCGTCATCTCCTACGTGGGCTCCTGCGGAGGTTCCCCGTCCAGAACCAGTCCGGTCTCCATGTTCAGCGAGAACTCCAACTCCCAGCTGTGCTTCGCCTCCTCCTCCTCCTCCTCCTCCTCCTCCTCCTCCTCCTCCTCCTCCTCCACAGCTCCGGCTCCGCGGGAGACGACGGCTCCTCCTCCGCCTCCTCATCGGTGGGCGGTTCCCCTCGAGGGCGGGACGACGGCGCTCTGAGGGCGTCGCCCAGCCAGTCCGTGGCCAGTCTGACCAGTAAGTGGTGTGGGCGGTCGCCTGGACGCCTCCAGATGTTTTTTTCCGGTTCTCCAGATGTGGTGTTGTTGTGTTTCAGAGCTGAACGGGATGCTGCTGCTCTGTAAGGTCTGCGGCGACGTCGCCTCCGGTTTCCACTACGGCGTCCACGCCTGCGAGGGCTGCAAGGTGAGCGCCGCCGCCACGGGTCCACCGCACACCCCGACATTTACACCAACACACGGGGGCCACGCGGGGGCCACAGGGGGCCACAGGGGGCCACAGGGGGGCCACAGGGGGCCACAGGGGGGCACACGGGGGCCACACAGGGGCCACACGGGGGCCACAGGGGCCACACTGGGCCACACGGGGCCACACGGGGCCACATGGGGCCACATGGCCAGGCCACATGGGGCCACATGGGGCCACACGGGGGCCACAGGGGGGCACACGGGGCCACACGGGGCCACGGGGCCACGGGGCCACAGGAGGGCCACATGGGCCACGGGCCACACACGGGGCCACACAGGGGGCCACGGGGCCACACGGGCCACAGGGCCACACGGCACAGGGGCCACACGGGGCCACACGGGCCACGGGGCCACACGGGGGGCCACACGGGGGCCACACGGGGCCACAGGGGGCCACACGGGGCCACAGGGGGCCACACGGGGCCACAGGGGGCCACACGGGGGCCACACGGGGGCCACAGGGGCCACACGGGGGCCACTGGGGGCCACACAGGGGCCACACGGGGGCCACACGGGGGGGGGCCACAGGGGGCCACACGGGGCCACACGGGGGCCACATGAGGCCACACGGGGGCCACAGGGGGCCACACGGGGCCACATGGGGGCCACATGAGGCCACACGGGGGCCACAGGGGGGCACACACGGGGCCACAGGGGGGCCACGGGGCCACAGGGGGCCATACGGGGGGCCACATAGGAGGGCGAACGGGGCCACAGGGGGCCATACTGGGCCACACAGGGGGCCACACGGGGCCACAGGGGGGCACACGGGGCCACACGGGGCCACAGAGGGCCACACGGCGTCACAGGGGGCCACACGGGGGGCAACACGGGGCCACAGGAGGCCACAGGGGCCACAGGGGGGGCACCGGGGCCACACGGGGGGGACCACACGGGGGCCACAGGGGGCACACGGGGGCCATACGGGCCACACGGAGCCACAGGGGACATACTGGGCAACACAGGGGCCACAGGGGGCCACACGGGACCACAGGGGGCCACACGAGGGCCACACAGGGCCACAGGGGGCCACACGGGACCACAGGGGGCCACACTGGGGCCACACGGGGCCACAGGGGGGGCACAGGGGGGCCACACGGGGCCACAGGGGGCTACACGGGGCCACAGGGGGTCACACGGGGGCCATACGGAGCCACACAGGGCCACACAGGGGCCACACGGGGCACGGGGCCACACCACAGGGGCACACTGGGCCCACAGGGGCCACACGGGGCCACATGGGGACCACAGGGGGCACACAGGGGCCACGGGGCCACACGAGACCACAGGGGGCCACACGGGGGCCACACGGGGCCACACAGGACCACAGGGGCCACACGAGACCACAGGGGGCCACACGAGGGCCACACAGGGCCACAGGGGGCCACAGGGGGCCACACGGGGGCCACACGGGGGCCACACGGGGCCACACGGGGGGGCCACAGGGGGGCCACATGGGGCCACAGGGGGCTACACGGGGCCACAGGGGGTCACACGGGGGCCATACGGACCACACAGGGCCACACCACAGGGGCCACACACGGGGGCATACGGGCCACGGGGGCCACACGGGGCCACACGGAGCCACAGGGGCCCAGCAACAGGGCCACACAGGGGCCACACGGGCCACACGAGACCACAAGGGGCCACACGGGGGCCACACAGGGGCCACACAGGGCCACACGAGACCACAGGGGGCCACACGGGGGCCACACAGGGGCCACACGGGGCCACACGAGACCACAGGGGGCCACACAGGGCCACACGAGGGCCACACAGGGCCACACGGGGGTCGCCTCTGAAAAAGCTAAAACTTTAACCTGTTTAACTAAACTGTGACCTGGTAAATGAGTGAAGTCAGAAACTGTGATGTCATAACCTCAAATTAGTGAACGAAATCTTGGAAACTGACGTTAAAGTCTGACAAACAAAGAAAAACTTCATAAAGTCACAAATTTGTGTTTAGAAACACTGGAATTTCGACTTTAAAATCTCACAAATTAGCGAGAAAAATGTTCAGAAACGACCAGTTTTAGAGCCACATTTCCAACGTAATCGTTAACGTCACAGTTAAACCTTAACTGCAATTTTATTAACTTGCAAATATTCAAAAAAAAAAAAACTGAAAAATTTAATGAAGTCGTAAATTTGCCTAAAGAAACAAAAAATTTTACTTTAAAACCTTGTAGATTTTCAAGAAAAAAAAATGCAGAAATTTTGACTTTAATTTAAAAAAATTGTAAGAAATAAAAAAAAATAGAAAATGTTCACTCCATAAAATCATTTAAAAGAAAGATCTCTGTTTTCCAGCGCAGCGTGTTGATTTAAAGTACTACAATGATCCCTCACCAGTTCACGCTTTAAGTTCCGCGGTTTTAGTTATTCGCGGATTTTTTTCAGAAATATATAATATAATTTTTACAAAATCGAGAAAAAAAAAACGCAGGAACTTCACAGGATGTTGTGCGCGTTCTCTCACAGCGAAGAAATGCTGTGAGCCAGCCTGGCCCCTTTAAGAAGGTGGCCTTATGGGTAATGGTGTGGCTTTATGGTGTAGTGTGTGTGCCCAACAATACAACCTGTGTGATGTTACAAGTTCCTGCAGTGCCAGAATAAAGTTCCCGTTCCATGCAGAGAAAACTGGACTGTTGTTGTTGTTGTTAGCGTGTTAGCCGCTAATCACGAGCCAAAAATAGCACAATAGCAGCGGTTTGTTTACTACGGTTCAGAGACCAGAGGCTGTGAAGGAAACAGAAAGACCACAGTTCAGCCTTTGTCTTGTTTCGCTACTTTTATGTGGTTTTTAAACATATTTTAAACACATTATTTAGACTTGGGGGGCTGCGGATTTTGATTATCGCGGGGGGGCGCCGGTCCCCATTAACTGTGAAAACTAAGGGATCACTGTACTGCTTTAAATACTCACCTGGTAGCCTGGCGCCCCCTGCTGGCTGCAGGGCCGTCCTGCACCTGTCCGGTCCGTCGCAGCCGCCGCCTGAACCCTGAATGTCTCCCCCTGCAGGGCTTCTTCCGCCGCAGCATCCAGCAGAACATCCAGTACAAGAAGTGCGTGAAGAGCGACAGCTGCACCATCATGAGGATCAACAGGAACCGCTGCCAGCAATGTCGCTTCAAGAAGTGCCTGTCTGTGGGCATGAGCCGGGACGGTGAGCCCCGCCCTCCTCCCCTCACCTGTGACACACCTGTGACACCCTGTGTGACACACTGTGTGACTCACCTGTGACCACCTGTGAAACACCTGTGACACACCTGTGACACACCTGTAACACATCTGTGACACACCGTGACTGACCTGTGACACACCTTTGACTCACCTGTCTCACCTGTGACACCCTGGGACTCACCTGTGACACACCTGTGACTCACCTGTGACCACCTGTGACACACCTGTGAAACACCTGTGACTCACCTGTGACACCCTGTGACACACCTGTGACACACCTGTACACATCTGTGACACACCTGTGACTGACCTGTGACACACCTGTGACTCCCTGTCTCACCTGTGACTCACCTGTGACACACCTGTGGACCACCTGTGACACACCTGTGACACACCTGTGACACACCTGTGACACACCTGTGACACACTGTGACACACCTGTGACTGCCTGTGACACACCTGTGACTCACCTTCACCTGACACACCTGACACCTGTGACCACCTGTGACACACCTGTGACACCTGTGACTCACCTGTGACTCACCTGTGACACACCTGTGACACCTGTGACACACCTGTGACACACCTGTAACACATCTGTGACACACCTGTGACTGACCTGTGACACACCTGTGACACACCTGTCTCACCTGTGACACACCTGTGACTCACCTGTGACTCACCTGTGACACCTGTGACACACCTGTGACACACCTGTGACTCACCTGTGACACACCTGTGAAACACCTGTGACACACCTGTGACACACCTGTAACACATCTGTGACACACCTGTGACTGACCTGTGACACACCTGTGACTCACCTGTCTCACCTGTGACACACCTGTGACCACCTGTGACACACCTGTGACTCACCTGTGACACACCTGTGACTCACCTGTGAAACACCTGTGACACCTGTGACACACCTGTGACACCCTGTACACATCTGTGACACACCTGTGACTGACCTGTGACACACCTGTGACTCACCTGTCTCACCTGTGACACACCTGGGACTCACCTGTGACACACCTGTGACTCACCTGTGACTCACCTGTGACACACCTGTGAAACACCTGTGACTCACCTGTGACACCTGTGACCTGTGACACCTGTGACACTGTAACACACCTGTGACACACCTGTGACTGACCTGTGACACCCTGTGACTCACCTGTCTCACCTGTGACACACCTGTGACACTCACCTGTGACTACACCCTGTGACACCTGTGACACACCTGTGACACACCACCTGTGACACACCTGTGACACACCTGTAACACATCTGTGACACACCTGTGACTGACCTGTGACACACCTGTGACTCACCTGTCTCACCTGTGACACACCTGGGACTCACCTGTGACACACCTGTGACTCACCTGTGACTCACCTGTGACACACCTGTGAAACACCTGTGACTCACCTGTGACACACCTGTGACACACCTGTGACACACCTGTGACACACCTGTGACTGACCTGTGACACACCTGTGACTCACCTGTCTCACCTGTGACTGTGACACACCTGTGGACACTGTGACACACCTGTGACACACCTGTGACACCTGTGACACACCTGTGACACCCTGTGACACACCTGTGACACACCTGTGAAACACCTGTGACTCACCTGTGACACACCTGTAACACACCTGTAACACATCTGTGACACACCTGTGACTGACCTGTGACACACCTGTGACTCACCTGTCTCACCTGTGACACACCTGGGACTCACCTGTGACACACCTGTGACTCACCTGTGACTCACCTGTGACACACCTGTGAAACACCTGTGACTCACCTGTGACACACCTGTGACACACCTGTAACACATCTGTGACACACCTGTGACTGACCTGTGACACACCTGTGATACACCTGTCTCACCTGTGACACACCTGGGACTCACCTGTGACACACCTGTGACTCACCTGTGACACACCTGTAACACACCTGTAACACATCTGTGACACACCTGTGACTGACCTGTGACACACCTGTGACTCACCTGTGACACACCTGTGACACACCTGTGACACACACTGTGACACTGTGACTCACCTGTGACACACCTGTGACACACCGTGACCACCTGTGACTCACCGTGTGACACACCTGTGACACACCTGTAACACATCTGTGACCACCTGTGACTGACCTGTGACACACCTGTGACTCACCTGTCTCACCTGTGACACACCTTTGACTCACCTGTGACAAAAACACGTGGACTCACCTGTGACTCACCTGTGACACACCTGTGAACACCTGTGACTCACCTGTGACACACCTGTGACTCACCTGTGACACACCTGTGACGCATGACTGACAGCATGAATGTAACAAATGCAATGTAAATCAAAATAAATTAAATTATACCTTATTATAATAATAAATACAGAAACCGTTATTTAACATATATTCAAGTTTCAAATATTTAAGTCATAATTATATTAAACTCAGGGTTTGTGGTTGTAAGAGTATCCATTAGCTTGGTTTCAGAAGCGGGTCTTTGTTTTTCTTGCAGGCTAAATTTAGCATACTTAGCTAGATTAAACTCTTTCACGACTGACACACATTACACAGAAGTTATACTTTTGTGCATTAATTTTTCTTTTCTTGGACATGTTGGGGTTAGTTGTGTTGAGGTTTTTCTCGCTCATATCTATCATTATCGTTGTGGGTAACGACGATAATGCATGATGGGAGATGTAGTTTATTGTCAACATGCGCTCTAAAGTGGTGTGAGCTTATTTTAAGTCCTTAAAATATTGGTTTAAAATTTAAGCCAATAATGGCCAAGCTCTCGAGGGCCACATAAAATGACATGACGGGCCACGTTTGGCCCGCGGGCCTCGTGTTTGACACACGTGCTTTAAACAGTTCAGTAGTTCTGGCTTTAGATTCACCAGAAGAAACTGTGACGTTCTAAACTTCGTGATCCATCTGCCCCCTGCTGGTCAGAGACGGTATGGACACAGAGAGACACCTTAAATGATGAGGTTGTAACGACTGGATGAAGAGGAGGTGTGATCTCCTCCTCCTCCTCCTCCTCCTCCTCCTCATCTTCCTCTCCGTCTGTCCACAGCGGTTCGCTTCGGTCGGATCCCGAAGCGTGAGAAGCAGAGGATGCTAGCAGAGATGCAGAGCGCCATGAACAACATGGTCAACAACCAGCTGCAGAACGACTTCCAGCTGACCAGCCTGACCTCCTCCTCCTCCTCCTCTTCCTCCTCCTCTTCCTCCTCCTCCTCCTCCTCCTCCTCCTCTCCATGCTCAGGGGTCTCCATCGCCCCCCAGGCCACGCCCCTGCTCCTCCCTCCATCCTCCCCCTCCGCTCCTGCTCTGGCTCCCTCCTCCTCCTCCCCTCACATTCCTCTCCCTCCCTCCTTGTGTCAGAGCCCCCCGCCCCCAGCCCCGCCCCCAGCCCCTCCCCACCCCCCAGCCCCGGGACAGACGCCACCATCAGTGCCATCACCCGCGCCCACCGCGAAACCTTCCTGTACGCCCACGACAAGCTGGCCAATCCCCACGCGGCGACCCAGCAGCAGAATAACCACGCCCACCGCCACGACGGGGAGGCGGAGCTCTGGGGGAACTGCTGCGCCAACGGTTACCACTCGAAGGGCGGCAACAACAACTTCCACAACCCGAGCTCGCGCCTGTCTCTGGACAACAACCACAACGCTGCTAACAACCACCGCTGCAACGGGAGGCGGAGCCTGCACAACAGCAACCTGGGTGGAGGGGAGGGGCGTGGCGATCATGTGACCCAGAGGCCGCGGGGTCCAGTGAAGAACCGTTCTGGGATTGTTCTGGTAAGAACCCGGTTCTTATAAACGTTTGAAAACTTTATGAATCTGAACATTTGAAGTTTTTCTGAAAAGAAATTCAGATACCGAGACTAAAAAAATTACAGACTAGAAAAAAAAAATTACAAAATTCTGATTATGAATTTTCATATTTTTAAGATAAAAAATTACAATCAATAAAATAAATAATTATAAAATTGTGATAAAGATTTTTAAAAATAACAGAAATTCTCACTTTATTCACTTGAACATTTGGAAGAAAAAACATGGAAAAAAACTGAAGTTTTTTTTTTTACTTTATAAACTAAATAAACAAACCTAAATTTGAAAGATAACTTTACAAATTCATTTTATAAATTTGCCAGTTTGCGAGAGAATTTTTTTAAGTGGGCTTGTAAATTTGTCAGAACTGTCTGGTGGAGGTCGGCTCCATCCAGCTGCTCAGAACCACTCCAGAAATGGTCCAGGATTGGTCCCGAACCGGTCCAGAACTGTTACGTAACCGGTCCCAAACTGGTACAGATCCACTCCAGAACCAGTCTAGAACTGTTCTAGAACCAGTCCAAAAAACAGGTCCAGAACCGCTCCAGAAACGGTCCAGGATTGGTCCTGAAACGGTCCTGAACTGTTACAGAACCGGTCCAAGCTGGTCCAGAACCACTCCAGAACCAGTCTAGATCGGTTCTAGAACCGGTCCAAAAAACAGGGCCAGAACCGCTCCAGAAACGGTCCCGAATTGGTCCTGAACCGCTCCAGAACCGGTCCAGAACCAGTCCCAAATTGGTCCAGAACCACTTCAGAACCGCTCTAGAACGGTTCCAGAACCGGTCCAAAAACAGGTCCAGAGCCGCTCCAGAAACGGTCCCGAATTGGTCCTGAACCGGTCCAGAACTGTTACAGAACCGGTCCCAAACAGGCCCAGAACCATTCCAGAACCAATCTAGAACTGTTCCAGAACCGGCCCAAAAACAGGTCCAGAACCTCTCCAGAAACGTTCTCAAATTGATCCAGAACCACTTCAGAACAGGTCCCAAACTGGTCCAGAACTGCTGTAGAACCGGTCCCGAACTGGTCCAGAACTGGTCCAAAAACAGGTTCAGAACCGCTCCAGTAATGGTCCAGGATTGGTCCCGAACCGCTCCAGAACTGTTCCAGAAGTGTTCCAGAACCAGTCCCAAACTGGTCCTGAACCAGTCCCGAACAGGTCCAGAAACGGTCTCGAACTGGTCCTGAACTGGTCCAGAACCACTCCAGAACTGGTCTGGAACTGTTCTGGTCCAGAACCGGTCCAGTACGTCTGTTGTTAGTCTCTCAGCGCCGCTGGTTCTGCTTCCACGAATGTCTGAAACATGTCTGTAGTTCAGGTCTGTGACCTGCGGGGGGCGTCGGCGAGCAGCCGTCTGATTGGCCGATTGTCTCCACAGGCTTGTCCCATGAACGTCCAGCCGCAGGCCGACCCCCTGAAGACCCCGCAGCAGATCTGGGAGGACTTCTCCATGTCCTTCACCCCGGCCGTCAAGGAGGTGGTGGAGTTCGCCAAACATATCCCAGGATTCAGCGCTCTGTCCCAGAACGACCAGGTGACCCTGCTGAAGGCCGGCACCTTCGAGGTGAGACGACGCCGGCGCCGTTTGGGTTCCAGTCGCTTGTTAAAACGAGAGTTTTCAGTTTGGGTAGCAGCAGGGTTTTAAAGGGTTTTAGTTGGGAGCTCCCCCTGCAGGCCTGGAGGCCCAGCAGCTTGATTGACAGGTCGCTCGTTTCCTCGTTCACTAGCGTGTGACGCTGAGTCAGTTTAGCAGTTTTACAGAAAAAAAAAGTTGTGATTTTGTGAAATTTGAGATTTCACGACAAAAATTCGATTTTTAGAATAAAGTTGCAGTTTAGTGAAATTTACGATTTTTCAACAAAAATGTGAAACTTTAAGACATAAAGAATTTTATTGAAAAAATCTTGCGACTTAGTGAGACTTGATATTTATCAACAAAATGTTGTAAGAAAAATGTAAAATTACGACAAAATGGATTTTTAATATAAAATTACAACTTTATCGTAAAATCAAGAATTTTTTCTGCGAAATTGTAAATTTTGCAAAATCACAACTTTAAATAAATACCATATTTTCTTAAGTATAAAATATTGAGTTTGGAATTTTGGACGTGAAAACATAAATTTCGTATTAATTACCGGATTAACGGAGCTGGGTGTCATCAGATGACACCCGGACCTGAAGGGGGCCCAGTCCAGAACCCTGTGGAACCACAACAAAGCCAGAACTGAAAGTGTGCGTTGCTGAACGGCTGCTGTACGGTTTGTCTTCGTCGTCGCCACAGGTGCTGATGGTGCGCTTCGTGTCGCTGTTCGACGTGAAGCGGCAGACGGTGACGTTCGTGTCCGGCGCCACCTACAGCCTGGAGGACCTGCGCGCGATGGGGATGAGCCAGCTGCTGGGAGCCATGTTCGACTTCAGCAGCAAGCTGGCGGTGCTGGAGCTGAGCGGCGAGGAGCTGGGGCTGTTCACCGCCGTGGTGCTGGTGTCCGCAGGTGAGCGCCGCGCGCCCGAGTCGGCTTCAGTTAAGCCCCGCCCCCTTCCCAGCAGCTGCTCTGTTGACCCGGCTCCCGTCTGTGTTTTTTGTGCGTCAGACCGCTCCGGGATCGAGAACGTGGCGTCGGTGGAGCAGCTGCAGGAGAACCTGATCAGAGCGCTGCGCCTGCTGGTCAACAAGTCCGCCGTTGCCCCCGACGACGGCGCCGACAACATGGACTCGCCGCGGTTCACCAAGCTGCTCCTGCGGCTGCCGGACCTGCGCACGCTCAACAACATGCACTCCGAGAAGCTGCTGTCCTTCCGCATCGACGCCTGACGCCGCCGCCGTCGACCCGGCGGTCCCAGACTCAGAGGGGGGCGCTGTTCTCCAGAGACCAGAGGGGGCGCTGTTCTCCAGAGACCAGAGGGGGCGCTGTTCTCAAGAGACCAGAGGGGGCGCTGTTCTCCAGAGCACCAGAGGGGGCGCTGTTCTCCAGAACACCAGAGGGGGCGCTGTTCTCCAGAGAACACCAGAGGGGGCGCTGTTCCCCAGAGCACCAGAGGGGGCGCTGTTCTCCAGAACACCAGAGGGGGCGCTGTTCTCCAGAGACCAGAGGGGGCGCTGTTCCCCAGAGGGGGCGCTGTTCCCCAGAGACCAGAGGGGCGCTGTTCTCCAGAACACCAGAGGGGGCGCTGTTCTCCAGAGACCACCAGAGGGGGCGCTGTTCTCCAGACCAGAGGGGGCGCTGTTCTCCAGAGACCAGAGGGGGCGCTGTTCTCTCCAGAGCACCAGAGGGGGCGCTGTTCTCCAGAGCACCAGAGGGGGGCGCTGTTCTCCAGAGCACCAGAGGGGGCGCTGTTCTCCAGAACACCAGAGGGGGCGCTGTTCTCCAGAGAACCAGAGGGGGCGCTGTTCTCCAGAGAACCAGAGGGGGCGCTGTTCTCCAGAGACCCAGAGGGGCGCTGTTCTCCAGAACACCAGAGGGGGCGCGTTCTCCAGAGCACCAGAGGGGGCGCTGTTCTCCAGAGACCAGAGGGGGCGCTGTTCTCCAGAGGGGGGCGCTGTTTCTCCAGAACACCAGAGGGGGCGCTGTTCTCCAGAGACCAGAGGGGCGCTGTTCTCCAGAGCACCAGAGGGGGCGCTGTTCCCCAGAGACCAGAGGGGGCGCTGTTCTCCAGAGACCAGAGGGGGCGCTGTTCTCCAGAACACCAGAGGGGGCGCTGTTCTCCAGAGACCAGAGGGGGCGCTGTTCTCCAGAACACCAGAGGGGCGCTGTTCTCCAGACACCAGAGGGCGCTGTTCTCCAGAGACCAGAGGGGGCGCTGTTCTCCAGAGCACCAGAGGGGGCGCTGTTCCCAGAGACCAGAGGGGGGGCGCTGTTCTCCAGAACCAGAGGGGCGCTGTTCTCCAAAACACCAGAGGGGGCGCTGTTCTCCAGAGCAGCTGCAGACCAGAGGAGCAGAAGAAGAACGTTGACGGGCCTCCTCTGATTCGAGCTCTTCTGATCTGGTTCCTCCAGAACTGGTCCTGGTCTCTGGTTCCTGGTTCCTGGTCTCTGGTTCCTGGTCTCTGGTTCCTGGTCTGGTCTGGTTCCTGGTGGACCTCAGTCGTGCTTCCATGTTCTGTTCTTCTCCTGGAAACTCTTCCAGACGGACCACACCGGTCCAGTGAGGCCTGCAGGCTCCTCAGGTGGACCTGCTGGGGGTTTTCTTCTTCTTCACCTGAGGGGTAGATCTCCTGGGACGTGGTCTCCTGGGACGTGGTCTCCTGGGACGTTGTCTTTTGGGACGTGGTCTCCTGGGACGTGGTCTCCTGGGACGTGGTCTCCTGGGACGTGGTCTCCTAGGACGTGGTCTCCTGGGACGTGGTCTCCTGGACGTGGTCTCCTGGGACGTGGTCTCCTGGGTGGACGTGGTCTCCTGGGACTGGTCTCCTGGGACGTGGTCTCCTACGTGGTCTCCTGGACGTGGTCTCCTGGGACGTGGTCTCCTGGGACGTGGTCTCCTGGGACGTGGTCTCCTGGGACGTGGTCTCCTGGGACGTGGTCTCCTGGGACGTGGTCTCCTGGGACGTGGTCTCGTGGTCTCCTGGGACGACTGACTGCTTTTATAATCTTCTCCACGCTGATTCGCCACGATAACTGCTTCTCTAAGAACACATCGCTGATGTCTTTCCCTCGTGGCATTATGTTAATGACCCAGACCAGCCAACTGTCAGAACTTCATAAGGGTCTGAACACTGTTTTTTTTTTTCTTCATTTTTGTTAAATAAATGTTTTCCGGAGCTCAAAGCTGACGTGTTTTTGTTCACCTGAGCTCTGATTTATCAGGTAGAAGATCAGGTGACTTTTATTCTGAACCTCCTCCAGCTCAGGAGCAGCCAGGACTTCCAGAACATTCCTGTTTTTTAACCTCCGTCTCCACGGACTGATGGAGCTGGGCCACGCTCCACATGTGCACGTTCACGTGCGTGCACAGTGCACCTGACCAGGTGTCCCGCAGGTGCAGCTGCACGTCTGCTGTAAATGTGTCTGTAAATACAGAAATGCACCTGAACGAACGTCTCTGACCTTTTCTGTTCAAACACAAACATCATCTCTTTAATTTCATTCTTTTATTTTCTTTAATTTCATTCTTTTATTTTCTTTAATTTCATTTTTTTCTTATTTCATTTTTATTTATTTTCTTTTTTATTTCTTTTATTTTCTTTTAATTTCAGTCTTTTTTTTCTTTATTTTCATTCTTTTATTTTTCTTTAATTTCTTTTATTTTCTTTAATTTCAGTCTTTTATTTTCTTTAATTTCATTCTTTTATTTTCTTTAATTTCAGTCTTTTATTTCTTTAATTCAGTCTTTTATTTTCTTTAATTTCATTCTTTATTTTCTTAATTTCAGTTTTTATTTTCTTTAATTTCATCTTTTATTTTCTTTAATTTCAGTCTTTTATTTTTCTTTATTTTCTTTTAATTTCAGTCTTTTCTTTTTCTTTATTTTTTTTATTTTCTTTATTTTTCATTCTTTAATTTCTTTATTTCATTCTTTTATTTTCTTTAATTTCAGTCTTTTATTTTTCTTTATTTTCATTTTTTTTCTTTTTCATCTTTATTTTCTTTAATTTCATTCTTTTATTTCTTTATTTCTTTTTTTTCTTCTTTAATTTCAGTCTTTTATTTTTCTTTAATTTCATTCTTTTATTTCTTTAATTTCATTTTTTATTTTCTTTAATTTCAGTCTTTTATTTCTTAATTTCATTTTTTATTTTCTTTTTCTTTTTCAGTCTTTATTTTCTTTAATTTCAGTCTTTTATTTTCTTTAATTTCATTCTTTTATTTTCTTTATCTTTTATTTTCTTTAATTTCATCTTTTATTTCTTTAATTTCATTCTTTTATTTTCTTCTTTAATTTCAGTCTTTTATTTTCTTTAATTTCATTCTTTATTTCTTTAATTTCATTCTTTTTCTTTAATTTCAGTCTTTTATTTTCTTTATTTCGTCTTTTTTTCTTTAATTTCAGTCTTTATTTTCTTAATTTCATTCTTTTTCTTCTTTAATTTCAGTCTTTATTTTCTTTATTTATTCTTTTTTTCTTTAATTTTCATTCTTTTATTTCTTTAATTTCAGTCTTTTATTTTTAAATCCCCAAAACTGAAACCATAAATGACGTTTAACGTTAATAAAGTAATAAAGATAAATATTTTAGTCCAGACCCACAAAAGACATAAATAAGAAAAAAAAACAGTTAAGCACCTGAACAAAATAAGATAAAATAACTAATTAATTAATCAAAAAAAAATCTAAATAAGTACATTAAAAATAGAATCAAATAATATTCAAAAATGAATAAAAAATAATGAAAACATAAATATATAGATACAGTATGGACACAACATAAATCAGTTTAATTATTTAATTAAAAAATATCTACACTAAAAATAGAATTAATAAACATATAAAAGAAATGAAAACAAATATAAACATGGTATGGACACAAAATAAATAAACGGATGCATGAATAAATAAAAATAGAACAAAATAAGGTGCAGTGGTCACAGAGGCTACAGTCCTCCTGTAGCCCCGCCCCCTTGGTGATGCGGCAGGTCCTGGTCACGGGTTCGACTCCCATGAGCCTCTGGTGTCTCCTCAGTCTCTTCTTCACTGTCAAATAAAGGCCACTAGTGCCAAAAAGATAGAATAAAATAATTTAAAAAATATAGTAAAACACATGAAAAATAAAAATTGTATGAAATAAAATGAATAAATTAAAAAAAAAAATCTAAATATGTACACAAAAATAAAATAATAAGAAATGAATGAATAAAGTAAATAATGAAAACAAATATATACATACAGTTTAAACACAAAATGAAAAATAAACAGTTAAGTACATAAATAAATGAAATAACAAAAATAAATAAATTAACAAAAGCAAACAAAAAATTCACTTTCAAACTCACAAATTTTGAAGCAAAACCTCTGATTTATGATTTTAAAATAATAAACATTTCTCAGGAAATAAATCAGTATTTCTGACTTTTTAACTAATTTGTAAAGAAAAAAAAACTGACTAAACAAATTTAGAAATGTATTTTCTGATGGAAAACAACTGGACTCTGGAATTAAAACTTTCTCCAAACAAAAAACTGAAGAAAAAACAGCTAAATCTCTGAATTTATAAACTCAAAGTGGTGAAAGAAAGGTGAGAAACTGACGTCACTACCTGATAAAACTGAGGTCATTTCAGAGCCTCCGAGTGACAAAAATAAACTTTAGATGAAAACAGCTCATTTTCTTCCTCTGAACGTCGAGGCTTCGGCGCCCCCTGGTGGCCGCAGGAGCTCAGTGCATCTGTTCAGGCTTCATCCTGAAAGAATCAACTGGGAGCATCTTCCATCCCTCACCTGTTCACCTGTTCACCTGTTCACCTGCTCCGGCATGTGATTGGCCAGCTGGAGCTGCTAGTAGAATAGAATATCACAGAATGCTAACACACAAAAAAAATAAGTTTATTGGTGAACCAAAATGGCTTAAAGTGGGAAATATTCCCTTTGATGCTCAATTAGCTGCATTTTAATTTAATCAAAACCCTTCACTTCAGTAACTTCAGCGTTTTTTAAACAGACTCAACATGAACAAACATGAAATAAAACAGTGCAACCACTGAGCAGTAGTTTCAAAAATAACTCAAATATGTAGCGTTTGCTGAGTTCCCACTTCCTGAATATATAACAATTTCCTATTAAAACTATCTAGTCACTTATTTAAGCATTAATCATAAAGCTGACATAACAATCAGAACATTTCAGTAACAGCCATTTTTAAGACTCAACAGTGCTTTTATGCACAAACATGAAATAAAACAGTTCAACTACTGATCAGTAGTTTCAAAAATAATTAAAATATATAGTTTTAGCTGAATAACCATCACTGACCTTTGTCTTTAAGATAAGAAAATCCATATCTCATATATTCTTGGTTGTTTCACCTGCTCAACATATGTAAACAAACTCTGCAGGTCTTCTTCTATGGTGTTTAACTGGCAGGTGTCAACTCACATTACAGGACATTATCGCCATCTACTGTTAAGGAGGATGAATGACACGCTTTTTTTTTTTTAGTATTTCCTTCCCCAGGTTAAAGACCCACGACCCACTGAAAACGGGTCTGAGACCCACGTTTGGGTCACGACCCACCAGTTGAGAACCACTGGACCACCTGCAGGCCTGCACCTGCTGATGGGAGAATAAAGACGCAGTGAAGTTCTGAGCTGAAGGAACCAGGAGACCAGAAGGTTCCTGGACCACAGATGGACTTTTAGAAGAGAGAAGAAAATCACGTGACTTCTTTAATTACAGTCATTAGATTGGAGATACCTGCTCGTCTGAGTTTAAGAAAATTAAAATTTCACTATTTTTTCATAAGAAAGCAACATTTTGACATAAAAATCACAAATTTCTTAAAACCTCAACCGTCTTCAAATAAAGAATTTTTTCATTAAAACTGAGTTCTATGAAATATCACAACTGTTGAAAAATAACGCCAATTATTCGTTATAAAAATTGAAATTTAAAAAATTTACTTTTTGACATAAAATTCTGACAAAAAAAATTGACTTTTTTTTCTAAAATCAGTTTTCAAAATCACGCAGTTTTAAAAGATTGTGACTTTTTAAAATTTACCATTAAAACTTAAAAACTCATGAAATAATGATGTTTAACAATTTAGCAGAACTGAATAAATAACGTTACGCAGCTCAACATTTGGTTAAAAAATAAAGACTCATAAAATCACAACTTTCTAAATTAATATTTCAACTTTTGGTTGTAAGATAAACACAAAATTAAAACTTTTTTACATCAAATTATGAGTTTATGTCCTAAAATCTTTACTTTCTATTGTAATTTCTTTAGTTTTTTTTTTGAACTTTTTCATCAAAAAAATCCAAAAAAATTACAAAATTTCCAACTTTTTGTTTAAAAAATCATATTTCTCATAAAAATCACAACTTTTTGTTTTAAATAGTGACTTTCACATAACTGTCACTTTACATCCATAAATAACTTCAGTCACCTGTCGGGGTCAAAGGGGGAGGAGCCTGACCTCCACCTGCAGTCACCTGTCGGGGTCAAAGGGGGAGGAGCCTGACCTCCACCTGCAGTCACCTGTCTGGGTCAAAGGGGAGGAGCCTACCCTCCACCTGCAGTCCCTGGGGGGTCAGGGGAGGAGCCTCCACCTGCAGTCACCTGTGGGGGTCAAAGGGGGAGGAGCCTGACCTCCACCTGCAGTCACCTGTCGGGGTCAAAGGGGGAGGAGCCTGACCTCCACCTGCAGTCACCTGTCGGGGTCAAAGGGAGGAGGAGCCTGACCTCCACCTGCAGTCACCTGTCGGGGTCAAAGGGGGAGGAGCCTGACCTCCACCTGCAGTCACCTGTCGGGGTCAAAGGGGGAGGAGCCTGACCTCCACCTGCAGTCACCTGTCGGGGTCAAAGGGGGAGGAGCCTGACCTCCACCTGCAGTCACCTGTCGGGGTCAAAGGGGAAGGAGCCTGACCTCCACCTGCAGTCACCTGTGGGGGTCAAAGGGGAAGGAGCCTGAACTCCACCTGCAGTCACCTGTCGGGGTCAAAGGGGGAGGAGCCTGACCTCCACCTGCAGTCACCTGTGGGGGTCAATGGGGGAGGAGCCTGACCTCCACCTGCAGTCACCTGTGGGGGTCAATGGGGGAGGAGCCTGACCTCCACCTGCAGTCACCTGTGGGGGTCAAAGGGGGAGCCTGACCTCCACCTGCAGTCACCTGTCGGGGTCAAAAGGGGGGAGCCTGACCTCCACCTGCAGTCACCTGTCGGGGTCAAAGGGGGAGGAGCCTGACCTCCACCTGCAGTCACCTGTCTGGGTCAAAAGGGGAGGAGCCTACCCTCCACCTGCAGTCACCTGTGGGGGTCAAAGGGGGAGGAGCCTGACCTCCACCTGCAGTCACCTGTGGGGGTCAAAGGGGGAGGAGCCTGACCTCCACCTGCAGTCACCTGTCGGGGTCAAAGGGGGAGGAGCCTGACCTCCACCTGCAGTCACCTGTCGGGGTCAAAGGGGGAGGAGCCTGACCTCCACCTGCAGTCACCTGTGGGGGTCAAAGGGGGAGGAGCCTGACCTCCACCTGCGGAGGTCAGAATAACAGTCCAGACGGCGGTTGTGAGCAGCGTGTCTTTAATTCAGCAGACTTTACAAAAACGTCACTCAGGGACACAAACAGTTTCACAGCTACACTCGTTTATTTAAGGAACTAATTAAAGCGGGAACTCGGCTGCAGAGCGTTTCACCTGCGGCGTCGACTCCAGCAGGTAAAAGGACGAACACGGCGTCTGTGCTCGTCTACGCTGCAGAAAAAACTTCCAACACAAAAGCGACAGCGCCTCCTGAAGGCACTCTGGTGGAAACACGTCTGCGGGTCACGGACCTCCAACACCTGCAGGAACACCTGGAGAGGTGAAGCTGAACGGCGACACGCGTCTCATCTTCGTCTCTTCGGAGCTCGTCCTCGTCGTCACAGATCAGCTGGAGGGAGACACAGAAGTGATGCTGGTCAGAGGAGGGAACTGATCCGGTCTGACGGCGGCCGCTAAAAGATGGGCGGAGCCAAGAAAACCCAGGAGGAGACCAGAGACTGAGATCAGGACGGCTACCTGTCACGTCACCTGGATGTAGCCCCTTTGTGTAAACTTTTGTTTCCCATCATCCTCGGTGTTTCAGGCATAATTTAGATGTTTCAGTGACGTTATTTAATGTGTTTAATGTAGTTTTCAGTAAAGTTTTCAGGTTTAACTCCCTACAGGTGAGGACGGGTCACCTTATGGATACTGACACTGACCTTGTAGCTTTGGAGCCCCCTAGTGGCCACAGGTGGCGTTACTCATCTGCACATAGACAGACAGCTCTGCCAGTAAACAGTAAGTCTGTGCCCCCCCTGTCAGCTGGTTTCCTGTCGGCAGGAGGTGCGTGGTAAGAGGATCAAATGGGCGCCATCTGGAGCGGCGGTCGGCCCGTTTCTGGGTACCGAGCAGCCCAGCGTGGGTCCAGGACGGGAGGACGTCCATCAGCGGGGACAGACTGATTGATCGGACTCGTCACGAGTCACGAGTCACGCTCCGGCTTTTTTTCCTCGAGCTGTTGGCTCTGAACACAAATGAAGACGTCAGCGGTCTGAAACGGCAGGAAACGGGTCATCTGGGATCACGAAGGTGGTAAAAATAGATCTTTTATGGCACCTGTAACCTGCCGGGCCTCACCAGGTCCAGATCCAGAGACACAGTCTCACTTCTGATTGTCTGATTTGTTCCTTTTTATAATAAACTCTTAAATAACTCCAGCTAGCACCTACCTGACCCCAGCTGGCACCTACCTGACCCCAGCTAGCAGCTACTTGACCCAGCTGACTAGCCCCCCTAGCACCTACCTGACCCCAGCTACACCTACACCACTAGCACCTACCTGACCCCAGCTAGCACCTACCTGCCCCAGCTAGCACCTACCTGACCCCCTAGCTACCTGCCCCACTAGCCCTACCTGACCCCAGCTACAGCTATACCTGACCCCACTAGCACCTACCTGACCCCAGCTAGCAGCTAGGCCTACCTGACCCCAGCTAGCACTACCTGACCCCAGCTACCTGGCAGCTAGCACCCCAGCTGACCCCAGCTAGGCACCTACCTGACCCAGCTAGCCCCTAGCTAGCACCCTACCTAGACTGACCCAGCTGGCACCTACCTGACCCCAGCTGGTACCTACCTGACCCCAGCTGGCAGCTACCTGACCTCAGCTACCTCAGCTACCTGACCCCAGCACCTACCTGACAGCTACCTGACCCCAGCTAGCACTACCTGACCCCAGCTGGCACCTACCTGACCCCCAGCTAGCTACCTACCTGCACCTACCTGACCCCAGCTAGCAGCTACCTGGCCCCAGCTAGCAGCTACCTACCCTGGCTACCCAGCTAGCAGCTACCTGACCCCAGCTAGCACCTACCTGACCCCCTGGCCCCCAGCCAGCCTACCTACCCCAGCTACTGACCCCAGCTAGAAGCCCTGACCGACCCAGCTACCTGCCCCAGCTAGCACCTACCTGACCCCAGCTAGCAGCTACCACTAGCTACTACCTGACCCAGCTAGCAGCTACCGACCCCAGCTAGCTACCAGCTACCTGACCCCAGCTAGCACTACCTACCCCCCAGCTACCTGCACCTACCTGCCCCCTAGCAGCTAGCCCCAGCTACAGCTGACCCCAGCTAGCAGCTACCTGACCCCAGCTAGCACCTACCTGACCCCAGCTAGCACCTACCTGACCCCAGCTAGCAGCTAGCCCAGCTACCTGACCCCAGCCAGCTACCTGGCCCCCAGCTAGACCTACCTGACCCCAGCTAGGCACCTGACCTGACCCCTAGCAGCTACTACCTAGACACCTACCTGACTACTGGCACCTACCTGACCCCCTGACCCTGACTAGCCCACTACCTACCTGACCCCAGCTGACCCCAGCTAGCTACCCCAGCACCTACCTGACCCCAGCTACCTGACCCCAGCTGCACCTTACCTGACCCCAGCTAGCAGCTAGACACCCTGACCACTAGCTACCTGACCCCAGCTACCAGCTGGCACTGACTACTACCCCAGCAGCTACCTGACCCCAGCTAGCAGCTACCTGACCCCAGCTAGGCTACTGACCCAGCTACCTGACCCCAGCTACCTACCTGCCCCAGCTAGCACCCTGACCCCACCTAGCCCTACCTGACCCCAGCTAGCAGCTACCTACCTGACCCAGCTAGCTAGCACCTACCTGACCCCAGCTAGCAGCTACCTGACCCTACCTACCTACCCCCAGCTACCTGACCCCAGCTAGCACCCTGAGCTAGCACCTACCTGACCCCTACCCCAGCTACCTGCCCAGCTTACCCAGCTGACCCCTGCTACCTACCTGACTGGCACCTACCTGACCCCAGCTAGCAGCTACCTGACCCCACTAGCACCTGACCCCAGCTAGCACCTACCTGACCCCAGCTAGCCCCTACCTGACCCCAGCTAGCCCCAGCTACTGACCCCAGCAGCTAGCTAGACCCTACCTGACCCCAGCTAGCCCCAGACCCCAGCTACCTGACCCCAGCTAGCAGCTACCTGACCCCAGCTAGCACCTACCTGACCCCCCCAGCTAGCACCTACCTGACCCCAGCTAGCAGCTAGCCTGACCCCAGCTAGCAGCCTACCCAGCTAGAGCCCCCCAGCTAGCAGCTACCTGACCCAGCTAGCACCTACCTGACCCCAGCTAGCACCTACCTGACCCCAGCTAGCAGCCTACCTGACCCCAGCTAGCAGCTACCTGACCCCAGCAGCCTACCTAGCCACACCCTACCCCAGCTAGCACCTACCTGACCCCAGCTAGCAGCTAGCTACCTGACCCCAGCTAGCACTACCTGACCCCTAGCTACTACCTGACCCCAGCTAGGCACCTACCTGACCCCAGCTAGCAACACCTACCGACCCTGACCTGCAGCTACCTGACCCCAGCTAGCACCTACCTGACCCCAGCTAGCAGCTACCTGACCCACTAGCAGCCCCCTGACCCCAGCTAGCACCTACCTGACCCCAGCTAGCAGCTACCTGACCCCACCTGGCACCACCCGTTCTGCATCAGGCCCCACAGGAACTGGTTCTGAACCAGAACTGGTTCCCTGAAGTGTTGTTTCTCACCGCTGATGTCTTCAGTTTTGTTCTCGTCTTTCCTGAATCGTTGCTGCTGGATCTCGAAGGTCAAACCTGAAACTCCCACCATCTTTATTTTTGAACTGTTAGAACCTAAATCTCCTGAAACAGGAAGTGAGGTCATCAGGTTTCAGGCTGAAAGCACCTGTTGGATCTGCTGTTAACAAGAGATTCAGGTAACCATGACTCAGCAGTTCTGCTGGCTTCATGTGAGCATCAGTCTGTCCTCACTGGGGTCACAGTTTGGGGGTTGGGGGGTGGAGGGGGGTGGAGGGGGGAGGAGGGGGGGTTGAGTTCAGCAGAAACCTTACCACCGGGCCTGGTCACCACGGTTACAGAGACGTAAAGTCAGACGTGAACTCGATCCTGCAAAGATAAAGGTGCAGTTCATCAGAAACATCCTGAGAAGATCCTGATAAACTGAGAAGAGCAGCTGGACGTCCAGCTGGTGGATGTCCACCAGCTGGACGTCCACCAGCTGGACGTCCACCAGCTAACCAGCTGGACGTCCACCAGCTGGACGTCCACCAGCTGGACGTCCACCTGTTCACCAGCTGGACGTCCACCAGCTGGACGTCCACCAGCTCACCAGCTGGACGTCCACCAGCTGGACGTCCACCTGGTCACCAGCTGGACGTCCACCAGCTGGACGTCCACAGCTGGACGTCCACCAGTTCACCAGCTGGACGTCCCACCACCAGCTCACCAGCTGGACGTCCACAGCTGGACGTCCACCAGCCACCAGCTGGACGTCCACCAGCAACCAGCTGGACGTCCACCAGCTGGACGTCCACCAGCTCACCAGCTGGACGTCCACCAGTTCACCAGCTGTGCGTCCACCAGTTCACCAGCTGGATGTCCACCAGCTGGACGTCCACCAGCTCACCAGCTGGACGTCCACCAGCTGGACGTCCACCAGCTAACCAGCTGGATGTCCACCAGCTGGACGTCCACCAGCTGGACGTCCACCAGTTCAACCGTGTCACAGTCTCAGGGGTCCATTTGTGTTTAAGTCCAACTGAGTTTCTATTTCATTTCACACGTTTAAGGTCGCTTCCTGTAAAAATCATTGATGGAAATATTTAATGTCTTCTTCTGGTCTTTGTCTCACTATCTCTTTGTAGGAACGTGACATTTATATTTCTTTTACCGTACTCTGCTGAAATGTTCTGTCTCTTTGTAGAAATTTAATGTAGAAAATCTACAGAAAGCAGAAATTGTACATCTGAGTTTGTTCAGTGTCGTCATTTCACATCTTTGTTTGTTTTTCTCCATTTTGTAGAAATCTTTAATTTTTTTTGGAGAAAATGTACATTTCTATTTAAGGTCAGTTGAAATGTTGCATGTCTTTTTTAGATTCTTCTTTAGTCTCTCTGTCATGTATTCATCTCTTTTGTGTGTTTTATGTTCAGTTCTTTATTGTGGTGATGTCAGTCTCTATGTGATGATGTCAGTCTCTCTCTGGTGATGTCAGTCTCTCTATGTGATGATGTCAGTCAGTCTCTCTCTGTGATGTCAGTCTCTATGTGATGATGTCAGTCTCTTGATGTCTCTCTCTCTGGTGATGTCAGTCAGTGTCTCTCTATGTGATGAGTCTCTATGTCAGTCTCTATGTGTGATGATGTCAGTCTCTCTATGTGATCTCTATGTGATGATGTCAGTCTCTCTTGATGTGTCAGTCTCTCTGTGTGATGATGTCAGTCTCTATGTCTCTCTCTGGTGATGTCAGTCTCTCTGGTGATGTCTCTAGTGTGATGTCAGTCTCTCTCTGTGATGTCAGTGATGATCTCTCTCTGTGATGTCAGTCTCTATGTCTATGTGATGATGTCAGTCTCTCTCTGGTGATGTCAGTCTCTCTGGTGATGTCAGTCTCTGTGTCAGTGTGATGATGTCAGTCTCTATGTGATGATGTGATGATGTCAGTCTCTCTCTGGTGATGTCATCTCTATGTGATGATGTCAGTCTCTATGTGATGATGTCAGTCTCTCTCTTGATGTCTCTCTATGTGATGTCAGTCTCTCTGTGATGTCAGTCTCTATGTGATGTCAGTTGTGATGATGTCTCTCTCTCTGGTGATGTCAGTCTCTATGTGATGTGTCAGTCTCTCTCTGGTCATCTCTATGTGATGATGTCGTCTCTCTCTGGTGAGTCTCTCTATGTGATGATGTCAGTCTCTCTGTGATTCAGTCTCTGTCTCATGTGATGATGTCAGTCTCTATGTGATGATGTCAGTCTCTCTCTGTGATGTCATCTCTCTGGTGATTCAGTCTCTATGTGATGATGTCAGTCTCTCTCTGGTGATGTCAGTCTCTATGATGTCAGTCTCTATGTGATGATGTCAGTCTCTCTCTGGTGATGTCAGTCTCTATGTATGATGTCAGTCTCTCTCTGTGATGATGTCAGTCTCTATGTGATGTCTCTCTCTGTGATGTCAGTCTCTATGTGATGTGATGATGTCAGTCTCTCTCTGTGTCAGTCTCTATGTGATGATGTCAGTCTCTCTGATGTCAGTCTCTATGTGATGATGTCAGTCTCTCTCTGGTGATGTCAGTCTCTATGTGATGATGTCAGTCTCTCTCTCTCTCTGGTGATGTCAGTCTATGTGATGATGTCAGTCTCTCTCTGGTGATGTCAGTCTCTCTGGTGATGTCAGTCTCTATGTGATGATGTCAGTCTCTCTCTGGTGATGTCAGTCTCTATGTGATGATGTCATGTCTAGTCTCTATGTGATGATGTCAGTCGTCTCTCTATGTGATGATGTCAGTCTCTCTGTGTGATGTCAGTCTCTCTCTCTGTGTGATGTCAGTCTCTATGTGATGATGTCAGTCTCTCTCTGTGATGTCAGTCTATATGTGATGATGTCAGTCTCTGTGGATGTCCAGTCTCTATGTGATGATGTCAGTCTCTATGTGATGATGTCAGTCTCTCTGTGATGTGTGATGTCAGTCTCTATGTCTCTATGTGATGATGTCAGTCTCTCTCTGGTCAGTGTATGATGTCAGTCTCTCTCTGGATGTCAGTCTCTGGTGATGTCAGTCTCTATGTGATGATGTCAGTCTCTCTTGGTGATGTCAGTCTCTCTCTGGTGATGTCAGTCTCTATGTGATGTCAGTCTCTATGTGATGATGTCTCTCTTGTATGTCTCTCTCTGTGATGATGTCAGTCTCTCTCTGGTGATGTCAGTCTCTCTCTGGTGATGTCAGTCTCTATGTGATGATGTCAGTCTCTCTCTGGTGATGTCAGTCTCTATGTGATGATGTCAGTCTCTCTCTGGTGATGTCAGTCTCTATGTGATGATGTCAGTCTCTCTCTGGTGATGTCAGTCTCTCTCTGGTGATGTCAGTCTCTATGTGATGATGTCAGTCTCTCTCTGGTGATGTCAGTCTCTCTCTGGTGATGTCAGTCTCTATGTGATGTAGTGTCAGTCTCTCTCTGGTGATGTCAGTCTCTATGTGATGATGTCAGTCTCTATGTGGATGATGTCAGTCTCTCTCTGGTGATGTCAGTCTCTATGTGATGATGTCAGTCTCTATGTGATGATGTCAGTCTCTCTCTCTGGTGATGTCAGTCTCGATGTGATGATGTCAGTCTCTCTTGGTGATGTCAGTCTCTCTGTGATGATGTCAGTCTCTATGTGATGATGTCAGTCTCTCTCTGGTGATGTCAGTCTCTATGTGATGATGTCAGTCTCTATGTGGTGATGTCAGTCTCTCTGGTGATGTCAGTCTCTATGTGATGATGTCAGTCTCTCTCTGGTGATGTCAGTCTCTATGTGATGATGTCAGTCTCTATGTGATGATGTCAGTCTCTATGTGATGATGTCAGTCTCTCTCTCTATGTGTGATGTCAGTCTCTCTGTGATGATGTCAGTCTCTCTGTGATGATGTCAGTCTCTATGTGATGATGTCAGTCTCTCTGGTGATGTCAGTCTCTCTCTGTGATGTCAGTCTCTATGTGATGATGTCAGTCCTATGTGATGATCAGTCTCTCTGGTGATGTCAGTCTCTCTCTGGTGATGTCAGTCATGTCTCTATGTGATGTTCAGTCTCTATGTGATGATGTCAGTCTCTATGTGATGATGTCAGTCTCTGTGATGATGTCAGTCTCTATGTGATGATGTCAGTCTCTCTGGTGATGTCAGTCTCTCTGTGATGAGTGTCAGTCTCTCTATGGTGATGTCAGTCTCTATGTGATGAGTCTCTCTTGGTGATGTCATCTCTCTCTGGTGAGTCAGTCTCTATGTGATGATGTCAGTATCTCTCTGTGTGATGTCAGTCTCTATGTGATGATGTCAGTCTCTCTCGGTGATGTCAGTCTCTCTCTATGGATGATGTCAGTCTCTCTGTGATTGATGTCAGTCTATATGTCAGTCTCTATGTGATGATGTCAGTCTCTATGTGATGATGTCAGTCTCTCTCTGGTGATGTCAGTCTCTATGTGATGATGTCAGTCTCTCTCTGGTGATGTCAGTCTCTATGTGATGTGATGTCAGTCTCTATGTGATGATGTCAGTCTCTCTGTGATTGATGTCAGTCTCTCGTGATCAGTCTCTATCTGGTGATGTCGTCTCTGTGATGATCTCTCAGTGATGTCAGTCTCTCTGTGATGTCAGTCTCTATGTGATGATGTCAGTCTCTAGTGATGATGTCAGTCTCTGGTGAGTGTCTCTGTGATGTCAGTTTCTATGTGATGATGTCAGTCTCTCTGGTGATGTCAGTCTCTCTCTGGTGATGTCAGTCTCTATGTCTGATGTGATGATGTCAGTCTCTCTCTGGTGATGTCAGTCTCTATGTGATGATGTCAGTCTCTCAGTCTCTCTGATGATGTCTCTCTATGTCAGTCTCTCTCTGGTGATGTCAGTCTCTCTCTGATGATGTCAGTCTCTCTCTGGTGATGTCAGTCTCTATGTGATGATATCAGTCTCTATGTGATGATGTCAGTCTCTATGTGATGATGTCAGTCTCTCTACGGTGATGTCAGTCTCTCTCTGGTGATGTCAGTCTCTATGTGATGAGGTCAGTCTCTCTACGGTGATGTCAGTCTCTCTATGGTGATGTCAGTCTCTCTCTGGTGATGTCAGTCTCTATGTGATGATGTCAGTCTCTCTGGGGTGATGTCAGTCTCTATGTGATGATGTCAGTCTCTCTGCGGTGATGTCAATCTCTATGTGATGATGTCAGTCTCTCCGTGATGATGTCAGATGTGTGAGCAGCTATCAGGAACGTTAACTGAGAGCAGATGTTTTGGACTCTGTCAGATAGAAATCCAGCATTAAACTATGGCTCTGTGAGAAACGTTTATTCATCTGAGACATCTGTCCGACTGGAGAAACGGTGGAAACCAAGCTGGACTTTCCTTTTACTGCTTTATCTTAAAAACAGCACAGAAACAGAAAAAGCAGCGCTGCCAAACCGCAGGAACGCTGGAGATCTTAAAATAAAACCAGCAGCCAATCAGAGAGCTGCAGACGTTCACTCCCTCCCCACAGAGCTGGAAACGCTGCCAAACTCTGCTCCTCTGGCTGCTCCTGGACATTTCCATCATTCAGACAGAGAAGATGAACAGAGGAGCTCATCACCTGACTCACCTGACTCACCTGACTCACCTGACTCACCTGAGCGAGTCGCTGGTCAGCCGTCCTGTCTGCTCAGAACAGTTTCTGTCAGGACCTGGTCTCGGGGGTTCAACCTACCTCTGCTCCTCCTCCTTCGCCTCCTTCGTCATCTGCGTCTCCAGCTTATTGGGTTTGTCTTCAGAGGTGAAGGTCACCTGGTCTCCAGCTGCAGCCACATCTGGAAGAGCAGGAAGTATCTCAGAGCCCCGCCCTTAATCCCCTCTGTGACATCACAGCCGTCAGGAAAACAGAGACCAGCAGTCGGGGGTCGGCTGAGCTCACAGGGACGAACCAATGAGGTGTTTGGTTCCTGGACTCTACGGCGGCGGTTCTGACCTGAACATCCTGTTTCGGGTCAGAACCAACCTGCTCACTTTGGTTTAGAGGTGCAGATACTGAAAGACTCGAGTTCTTGGATGTCAGGACTCAATCATCTCATCATCTTTTTTTATTTATTTTGACCACTTCGGTCAACCGCAGTGGTTTTTAAATCTTGTTTATAAATAAATCTGGTCTCAAGTCAGCCAGCTAAGGTTTACGGCCACAGTTCATCCGCTCCAGCTCGTCCAGGATCAGTTTACTCGTCGGCGTAAAGAGATACGCAGTTTTTACGAGAGACGACTGAAACTGATCACTTTCTAAAAATAATCAAATATGCGTCCAAATCCAACTGAAAGAGATATTTACATTAAAATAGTCTTGTTTTGCTTTACAGCCGCTCCTTTGGTGATTCCAGAACGTTCTAATCACTGATTCTGGAACGTTCTAATCATTGATCAAGAACGTTCTAATCAATGATTCCCGAACGTTCTAATCATTGATTCTGGAACATTCTAATCATTGATCAAGAACGTTCTAATCATTGATCAAGAACGTTCTAATCAATGATTCCCAAACGTTCTAATCACTGATCCTGGAACATTCTAATCACTGATTCCAGAACGTTCTAATCACTGATTCCGGAATGTTTTAATCATTGATTCCAGAACATTCTAATCATTGATATAGGAATGTTCTAATCATTGATCAAGAATGTTCTAATCATTGATCAAGAACGTTCTAATCAATGATTCCGGAACGTTCTAATCATTGATTTCCGAACGTTCTAATCATTGATCAAGAACGTTCTAATCATTGATCCAGGAACATTCTAATCATTGATTCTGGACTTTCTAATTATTGATTCTGAAACGTTCTAATCATTGATTCCATAACATTCTAATCATTGATCAAGAATGTTCTAATCATTGATTTCGGAATGTTCTAATCATTGATCGAGAACATTCTAACCATTGATTCCTGAATGTTCTAATCATTGATCCAGGAACGTTCTAATCATTGATTCCAGAACATTCTAATCATTGATCAAGAATGTTCTAATCATTGATTCTGTAATGTTCTAATCATTGATCAAGAACATTCTAATCATTGATCAAGAACGTTCTAATCACTGATTCCGGAACGTTCTAATCACTGATTCCGGAACATTTTAATCATTGATTCCAGAACATTCTAATCATTGATATAGGAATGTTCTAATCATTGATCAAGAACGTTCTAATCATTGATCAAGAACGTTCTAATCATTGATCCAGGAACATTCTAATCATTGATCCAGGAACATTCTAATCATTGATTCTGGACTTTCTAATTATTGATTCTGAAACGTTCTAATCATTGATTAAGAACGTTCTAATCATTAATTCCATAACGTTCTAATCATTGATCAAGAACGTTCTAATCATTGAATCCAGAACGTTCTAATCATTGAATCCAGAACGTTCTAATCATTGAATCCAGAACATTCTAATCATTGATCAAGAACGTTCTAATTATCGATCAAGAACGTTCTAATCACTGATTCAGGAACGTTCTAATCACTGATTCAGGAACGTTCTAAATGACCTCTGACCTTCAGCATCACATCAGATACTTCTGTTTGGTTTCTTACTGCTTTGATTTGTGGGTGGATATTAAATTAAATATTTTAAAGCTCAGTATCTGGGCTTCCTGTGTGGAGAACAAGGGGACGAACTAAACCGGGTCACTATATTCACAGTAAGAAGCCCCAGAACAGAACCCAGCTGAACTCCAGCTGCTTTACAACAAGATCTACATCCACCTAGAACCTCCTTCACAGTACGATCTGGTTCACCAGGATCCACAAACACCAAGACCAGAACCTCAAGCACCAAAGTCTTACCATTCTGAACGACCTCCTGTTCTGGTTCAGGTTCTTTGGATTCTTCTGCAGCAGTTTCAGGGACCTGCTCAGGTGCAGGAGCCTCCACTTTCTCAGCTTCTTCTGGTTCAGTCAGGGTCTGCTGCACAGCTCCAGGTGCTGGTTCTGACTCAACAACTGGCTCCAGTTCCTTAACTGGTTCTGGAACCGGCTCTGGAGTTGGTTCTGGGGTAGATTCTAGTGCTGCTACTGGTTCAGGAACAGGTTCTGGAGCTGCTACAGGTTCAGGAACAGGTTCTGGAGCTGGTTCTGGTGCCGCTACAGGTTCAGGGACAGGTTCTGGAGCGGGTTCTGGTGCCGCTACAGGTTCAGGAACAGGTTCTGGAGCAGGTTCAGGGGTAGGTTCTAGTGCTGTTAATGTTTCAGGAACAGATGTTGGCACCGCTGATAGTTCTGGAACAGGTTCTGGAGCTGGTTCTGGTGCCTTCACTGGTTCTGCAGCAGGTTCCGGTACTTTGACTGGTTCTGGAGCAGGTTCTAGTAGTTCCACTGGTTCGGGAGCCAGTTCCGGTACCTTCACTGGTTCTGGAACAGGTTCTAGGGCAGGTTCTGATACCTTCACAGGTTCTGGCGCTGCTACTGGTTCAGGAACGGGTTCTGGTTCAGGTTCTGGTACTTTCACTGGTTCTGGAACAAGTTCTGGAACAAGTTCCTGTACCTTCACTGGTTCTGGAGCAGGTTCTGGTACCTTCACTGGTTCTGGAGCAGGTTCTGCGGCAGGTTCTGATACCGTCACAGGTTCTGGAACAGGTTCCGGTACCTTCACTGGTTCTGGTACAGGTTCTGGGGCAGGTTCCGGTACCTTCACTGGTTCTGGTACAGGTTCTGGAGCAGGTTCTGCTGCCTTCACTGGTTCTGGATCAGGTTCCGGTACCTTCACTGGTTCTGGGGCAGGTTCTGGAGCAGGTTCTGGAGCAGGTTCTGGATCGGCCTGGAACGACAGGGTTCAGGGAGGTGAAAACATGTCGACGGCTGCAGCAGCTTCTTATCAGCAGGTCGTTTATCAGCTCGTTGGGCTGAAACGTTTCTGCAGGACGCTGATGAGACGCCTGGAAACATCTCGGGTCTGACAGCTGCAGTTCTGGAGAACTTGTGACTTCCATCCCTGCAGCTGCTGGCACCACAGACTGGACCGCAGCTGTCAATCAAAGGCCACGCCCCTGTTTACGCAGACATTTGTAGTTTGATTTAAGATGATTCAGTTCAGAGTGTGAAGAACTTAGATTCAACCTCAGGTCTGATATAAATATAAAAGAGCTTAATTAAAGTTAATTAAACTAAGAAATGATTAACTAGTTCTGGGAATTGAGGTTTTCTCTTTAAACTTCTTTTTTTTTCGTCAAAGACCATCAGCCCCTCCCTGCTGCTCAATTTAGCAAGTCAGTTGTAGCCTTAGATAAAAAAAAAAAAACATTAAATGGAGCTTTGTGTTGGTAGCAGACAGTAATAATGTCTGTTTCTGGGTCCGGGTCCGGTTCCGGGTCCGGGACAGGAGACCGGCTGCAGCAGCAGGTGGAAGCTGGAAGATTATCTGCAGGAATGCTGATAACAGGTGGCACCAGGAGGCCTGGCGGCGGCGCGTTAACGCCGCTAATCCACAGCTGCCTCCTGTCACGCCCTCAAACTGGAGCAGCGTCCGTCTGAGCGCCTCTGAATTCCTGAACCGTGAAACCAGGCGCTCGGCGCCGCGCGCTGCTAAATGCAGGTCAGTGACATCACTCAGAGTCGGCGGGACGGTAAACTCTGCCCTAACATGGACAAACGGCGGCCCCGATGAGGTCATCAGTCATCATCCCGCTTTGGGGAATTCATCAACAGAAGAGGCCCGACAGGAAATGAGTGAAGCAGAAAACACGCCGGGAACGAAGAGAGAGGTCCGATGTGAAAACAGAAACCAGAACCAGGACGATGAACCCCACAGGTGCAGTACGGTTCTACTGGGACCAACCCAGCAGACGTCTGGATCCACGTCCTCTGGACACATGAGACCAGAACCACCTCAGGCCTGCTGTGAAGCACGGTGGTGGACGGGTGATGGTCTGGGACCTGGACACCGAGGGGACCACGAGTCCACCTGTCCGACAGCGTGAGCTGAATCTGGGTCATGTGACGATGATCCTGAAGGTGGTGAGACCGAGCGGCGTCTCTCTGGGACAGAAAGACGTTTATTCTGCTGCAGGGACGCGTTTGTTCTGGATTCAGACTCAAACGACCTCTTTGTTCCCGACACCTCCGTCCGTGATGACATCACACCTCTGATGTTCTCTGGCATCTACTCCTCTGCAGCGACGCCTGAAACACAGACAGATGCCAGGAAGTAGCCCCGCCCTCACTGGGGGGACCGGGGGGGGTCTGAGATCACCACAGATGGCCGTCCACCATGATGCTGCTGTTGTGAGCTCCTCCTGGGCGTGGCCAGAGGGGGGGGGGGGGGGGGGGCAAGGAAGTGGGTCAGGAACAGAGAAATACCAGCAGAGGTGAGTCAGGTGACGCCGCGGAGCCGAGAGAACGTCGGAGAAGGAACCACGTAGAACCAACTACACCTGTGACCTGCAAGACGTCAGGCCACGCCCCCTCGCAGACCTGACTGATCTTTATTTTGGCTTCATCTCTATCCAGTAGAGTCACACGCTGCTCATCTGAGGACGTTTTCACGTGAGACCGACGGGTAACGACAGCAGCTTCCTGGTTTCATAAGTGAAACATGAGCAACGCTCAGCCTCGGCGCCGACGCTCACATGTCCATAAATGGACGGCTGCATCTGCAGCAGCATCTGGGGAAAACCGAGCTCCAGACAGACGTCAGTTTCCCTGAGGGTCCAGAGCTTTTCCTCAGTTACTGTGTTTTAGACAGTCGATCACAGCTGCGTCTGCAGCTGGTTTCTCTCAGACATCGACGTAAACTGTCCTCAACACTGAAACAACGCCGAGCGGCGCTCCGGTTTTCACTTTTAAATCAGAGCACAGAGGTCGAGTCACCGCTCCCTACAGACGGACAGACGAGGCCTGAACAACAGGACAGTGTTTCAGCTGCACAGACGTCCTTTATGAAGCTCCACTGTAACAGCTGAGCAAAGAGCTGCTCTGTTTCTGCCTCAAACACACTTCTGTCTCACGCAGGACGACTGCAGCTCCTGCAGCCGCCACAGGGGGCTCCAACACCAAACCTGCAGGTTCAAAGGTCCAACAGGGACGAACGTTTTCACAACCCAAGACCACAGACTGCATGAAGAGAACTGGACAAAGCCAGGGGTCATCTAGAACCAACCGTCAGACACCTGGGGTCGTCTAGAACCAACAGTCAGACACCTGGGGTCGTCTAGAACCAGGAATCAGACACCTGGGGTCGTCTAGAACCAACAGTCAGACACCTGCAGTCATCTAGAACCAACAATCAGACACCTGGGGTCGTCTAGAACCAACCGTCAGACACCTGGGGTCGTCTAGAACCAACCGTCAGACACCTGGGGTCGTCTAGAACCAACAGTCAGACAACTGGAGTCGTCTAGAACCAACATTTAGACACCTGGGGTCGTCTAGAACCACCAACACCTGGGTCGAACCAACATCAGACACCTGGGGTCGTCTAGAACCACCAACAGTCAGACACCTGGGGTCGTCTAGAACCAACAGTCAGACACCTGGGTCGTCTAGAACCACCAGTCAGAACAACAGTCAGACTGGGTCGTCTAGAACCAACAGTCAGACACCTGGGTCGTCTAGAACCAACATGACCCTGGGGTCGTCTAGAACCAACTGTCAGACACCTGCGGTCGTCTAGAACCAACAGTCAGACACCTGGGGTCGTCTAGAACCAACAGTCAGACACCTGGGGTCGTCTAGAACCAACAGTCAGACACCTGGGGTCGTCTAGAACCAACAGTCAGACACCTGGGGTCGTCTAGAACCAACCGTCAGACACCTGGGGTCGTCTAGAACCAACAGTCAGACACCTGGGGTCGTCTAGAACCAACAGTCAGACACCTGGGGTCATCTAGAACCAACAGTCAGAACACCTGGGTCGTCTAGACCAACAGTCAGACACCTGGGTCGTCTAGAACCAACAGTCAGACACCTGGGGTCGTCTAGAACCAACAGTCAGACACCTGGGGTCGTCTAGAACCAACAGTCAGACACCTGGGGTCGTCTAGAACCAACAGTCAGACACCTGGGTCGTCTAGAACCAACCAGACACCCTGGGGTCTAGAACCAACAGTCAGACACCTGGGGTCGTCTAGAACCAATCAGACAGTCAGACACCTGGGGTCGTCTAGAACCAACAGTCAGACACCTGGGGTCGTCTAGAACCAACAGAACCCTGGGGTCGTCTAGAACCAACAGTCAGACACCTGGGGTCGTCTAGAACCAACAGTCAGACACCTGGGTTGTCTAGAACCAACAGTCAGACACCTGGGGTCGTCTAGAACCAACAGTCAGACACCTGGGGTCGTCTAGAACCAACAGTCAGACACCTGGGTCGTCTAGAACCAACAGTCAGACACCTGGGTCGTCTAGAACCAAACAGTCAGACACCTGGGGTCGTCTAGAAACCAACAGGGGTCGTCTAGAACAACAGTCACACCTGGGGTCGTCTAGAACCAAAAGTCAGACACCTGGGGTCGTCTAGAACCAACAGTCAGACACCTGGGGTCGTCTAGAACCACAGTCAGACACCTGGGGTCGTCTAGAACCAACAGTCAGACACCTGGGGTCGTCTAGAACCAACAATCAGACACCTGGGGTCGTCTAGAACCACAGACACCTCAGACAACCAGACACCTGGGTCGTCTAGAACCAACAGTCAGACACCTGGGGTCGTCTAGAACCAACAGTCAGACACCTGCGGGTCGTCTAGAACCAACAGTCAGACACCTGGGGTCGTCTAGAACCAACAGTCAGACACCTGGGTCGTCTAGAACCAACAGTCAGACACCTGGGGTCGTCTAGAACCAACCAGTCAGACACCTGCAGACCTGGGGTCGTCTAGAACCAACAGAGACACCTGGGGTCGTCTAGAACCAACAGTCAGACACCTGGGGTCGTCTAGAAACCAACAGTCAGACACCTGGGGTCGTCTAGAACCAACAGTCAGACACCTGGGGTCGTCTAGAACCAACCAACAATCAGACACCTGGGGTCGTCTAGAACCAACAGTCAGACACCTGGGGTCGTCTAGAACCAACAGTCAGACACCTGGGGTCGTCTAGAACCAACCGTCAGACACCAGGGGTCGTCTAGAACCACCAACAGTCAGACACCTGGGTCGTCTAGAACCCAACAGTCAGACACCTGGGGTCATCTAGAACCAACAGACTCAGACACCTGGGGTCGTCTAGAAACCAACAGTCAGACCTGAGACCACACTGGGGTCGTCTAGAACCAACAGTCAGGGGTCTAGACACCTGGGGTCGTCTAGAACCAACAGTCAGACACCTGGGGTCGTCCTGGGGTCGTCTAGAACCAACCGTCAGACACCTGGGTCGTCTAGAACCAACAGTCAGACACCTGGGGTCGTCTAGAACCAACAGTCAGACACCTGGGTCGTCTAGAACCAACAGTCAGACACCTGGGGTCGTCTAGAACCAACAGTCAGACACCTGGGGTCGTCTAGAACCAACAGTCAGACACCTGGGGTCGTCTAGAACCAACAGTCAGTCAGACACCTGGGGTCGTCTAGAACCAACAGTCAGACACCTGGGGTCGTCTAGAACCAACAGTCAGAACACCTGGGGTCGTCTAGAACCAAACAGTCAGACACCTGGGGTCGTCTAGAACCAACAGTCAGACACCTGGGGGTCGTCTAGAACCAACAGTCAGACACCTGGGGTCGTCTAGAACCAACATCAGACACCTGGGTCGTCTAGAACCAACAGTCAGACACCTGGGGTCTAGAACCAACAGTCAGACACCTGGGTCGTCTAGAACCAACAGTCAGACACCTGGGGTCGTCTAGAACCAACAGTCAGACACCTGGGGTCGTCTAGAACCAACAGTCAGACACCTGGGGTCGTCTAGAACCAACAGTCAGACACCTGGGGTCGTCTAGAACCAACAGTCAGACACCTGGGGTCGTCTAGAACCAACAGTCAGACACCTAGGGTCGTCTAGAACCAACAGTCAGACACCTACAGTCGTCTAGAACCAACAGTCAGACACCTGGGGTCGTCTAGAACCAACAGTCAGACACCTGGGGTCGTCTAGGACCAACAGTCAGACACCTACAGTCAGACACCTACAGTCGTCTAGAACCAACAGTCAGACACCTACAGTCGTCTAGAACCAACAGTCAGACACCTGGGTCGTCTAGAACGTCAGACACCTGGGGTCGTCTAGAACCAACAATCAGACACCTGGGGTCGTCTAGAACCAACAATCAGACACCTGGGGTCGTCTAGAACCAACAGTCAGACACCTGGGGTCGTCTAGAACCAACAGGGGTCTCAGACCACACCTGCGTCTAGAACCAACAGTCAGACACCTGGGTCGAACCAACAGTCAGACACTGGGGTCGTCTAGAACCAACAATGTCAGAACACCTGGGGTCGTCTAGAACCAACAGTCAGACACCTGGGGTCGTCTAGAACCAACAATCAGACACCTGGGGTCGTCTAGAACCAACAGTCAGACACCTGCAGTCGTCTAGAACCAACAGTCAGACACCTGGGGTCGTCTAGAACCAACAATCAGACACCTGGGGTAGTCTAGAACCAACATTTAGACACCTGGGGTCGTCTAGAACCAACAGTCAGACACCTGGCGTCGTCTAGAACCAACAGTCAGACACCTGGCGTCGTCTAGAACCAACAGTCAGACACCTGGGTCGTCTAGAACCAACAATCAGACACCTGGGGTCGTCTAGAACCAGACAGTCAGACACCTGGGGTCGTCTAGAACCAACAGTCAGCACCTGGGTCGTCTAGAACAACAGTCAGACACCTGGGGTCGTCTAGAACCAACAGTCAGACACCTGGGGTCATCTAGAACCAACAGTCAGACACCTGGGGTCGTCGTCTAGAACCAACAGTCAGACACCTGGGGTCGTCTAGAACCAACCGGGGTCAGACACCTGGGGTCGTCTAGAACCAACAGTCAGACACCTGGGGTCGTCTAGAACCAACAGTCAGAACCAACAGTCAGACACCTGGGGTCGTCTAGAACCAACAGTCAGACACCTGGGGTCGTCTAGAACCAACAGTCAGAACCACCTCAGAACCAAACAGTCAGACACTGGGGTCGTCTAGAACCAACAGACACCCTGGGGTCGTCTGAACCAACAGTCAGACACCTGGGGTCGTCTAGAACCAACCAGACACCTACCAAGAACCAACAGTCAGACACCTGGGGTCGTCTAGAACCAACAGTCAGACCACCTCAGGGGGTCAGAACCAAACCAACAATCAGACACCTGGGGTCGTCTCATCACCAGTGAATTATGTCTTAACTTCATGGATAATTTTAAGTTTTCACAAATGAAATAAAAGCCCTCTGATGTTTGTTATGACTCGTTTCTCTTTTAACTCCACAGCTCATCGAGTTGGTCACTAGTTTAATAAAACACATCAGATCTCTTCATTGCAGGATGAAACCTGATGAAATAGAAACTTTCACATTTTTAAATGATTCATTATTATTATTATTATTATTATTTCACAACAAATAAAAACTAATTATCTTTATTTACTGCCTCAAATATTGATAATCCAACAACTCTACGTGACAAATGTATTTGTTCATTTGTTAATTTGTCCGTCAGACAGCGTCCAGGTGTCTGAAGGTCCCTGATGTTCATCATCTCAACACGTCTGTTTCTACAACAACAGACGTCTGGAGTCCTGAGATACTCGGCTCCTTATCAGCAGCAGCAGAGCGGCCACGCCAGCAGCAGCAGCCGGGGATCGTGGGTAATCTGGGGCCCACGAAACACAAAGCCAGGAGGGAAAGAGCCAGTTCCAGACCTGAGAGGCAACGTCAACGCTGACCGAGCTCGTCACCGCCGTCGTCGACGCTGACCGAGTTCGTCACCGCCGTCGTCGACGCTGACGGAGCTCGTTACCGCCGTCGTCGACGCTGACTGAGCTCGTTACCGCCGTCGCCGACGCTGACTGAGCACGTTACCGCCGTCGTCGACCGCTGACTGAGCTCGTTACCCGACGACCGTCGTTACCGCCGTCGTCACGCTGAGACCCGCCGTCGTCGTTACCGCCGTCGTCACGCTGACGAGCTCGTTACCGCCGTCGTCGACGCCGCGGAGCTCGACCGCCGTTACGCCCACTTTTACCGCCGTCGACGCCACTGAGATCGTTACCGCCGTCGCCGACCGACCCGACTGAGCTCGTTACGCCGTCGCCGACGCCGACTGAGCTCGTTACCGCCGTCGCCGACGCCGACTGAGCTCGTTACCGCCGTCGTCGACGCCGACTGAGCTCGTTACCGCCGTCGTCGACGCCGACTGAGCTCGTTACCGCCGTCGTCGACGCCGACTGAGCTCGTTACCGCCGTCGTCGACGCCGACTGAGCTCGTTACCGCCGTCGTCGACGCCGACTGAGCTCGTTACCGCCGTCGTCGACGCCGACTGAGCTCGTTACCGCCGTCGTCGACGCCGACTGAGCTCGTTACCGCCGTCGTCGACGCCGACTGAGCTCGTTACCGCCGTCGTCGACGCCGACTGAGCTCGTTACCGCCGTCGTCGACGCCGAGTGGAGTCTTACCGCCGTAGTCGACGCCCGACGAGCTCGTTTTCGCCGTCGTTCGACGCCAGCCCGACTGAGCTCGTTACCGCCGTCGTCGACGCCGACTGAGCTCGTTACCGCCGTCTCGAGCCCCGACTGAGCCGTGACCGTCGACCCGACTGAGATCGTTACCGCCGTCGTCGACGCCGACGAGCTTAGTTACCGCGTCGTAGACACGCCGACTGTTTACCGCCGTCGTCGACGCCCCGACTGAGCTCGTTACCGCCGTCGTCGACGCCGACTGAGCCGTGTCTCGTTACAGCCGCGTCGACGCCGACTGAGCTCGTTACCGACCTCGTCACGCCGACCGAGCTCGTTACCGCCGTCGCCCGCGAGCTCGAGCAACGCTCTGACTGAGCCGTTACCGCCGTCGTCACGCCGACCGAGCTCGTTACGCCGTCGTCACGCTGACTCACGTCGTTACCGCCCCTTCACGCGATCGCGACGTCTTCACGCTTTACTGAGCTCGTTACCGCCGTCATCAACGCGTGACTGAGCGTTAACCGCCGTCGTCGACGCTGACCGAGCTCGTTTACCGCCGTCGTCGCCGTGACCGAGCTGACTTACCCCTCGTCGACGCTCCGCTTCCGTAAAGGTCGTCCGGCCGTAACCGCCAGTCACACGTGTGACCGCCGACCGACGTCGTACCGCCGTTCGTCAACGCTGACCGAGTCGTTACCCCGTAGCCGAACGCTGACTGAGCTCGTACCGCGTCGCCAACGCTGACCGCTCGTTACCGCGTCGTCGCAACGCTGACTGAGCTCGTTTCCGCCGCGTCAACGCTGACCAGCCGTTACCGCCGTGAACGCTGACCGCTCGTTGACTTACCGCGTCGTCAACGCTGACTGAGCTCGTTACCGCCGTCGTCAACCGCTGACTGAGCAACGCTGACTGACCGCCGCCGTCGTCAACCATGGAGATGGTGAGGGGAGACCTCATGACTGAGTCCCTTTGTCACTCTTCTTCTGCGTTGAGTCCGCCGCTGGCATTTACGTCACTTCATGGAGCGTTCCTATTGGTCATGGAGCTGACAGACAGCAGAGGTGGGCGGAGCCTCAGAGACCAGTCACGTTTCTACAATCGTAGAATGGACACTTCCGCCCCCCCCAACATGGCTGAAACTGTACAGCGTAGAGGCCCAGCAGGACGGTGACGTTGCATCATCGTACCAAACGTGACGCTGCTCGCCGCGCTGTTAAACGGCGTGCTTTGAGCCCCGCCCCTCAGCTCGTTGGACAGCTGCAGCTAGTTCGGCGTCTGGCGGCGGCAGCACATCTGTCCTCCTGAAATGACGAGGAGGCTCCGAGCAGAGAAGATGGAGGAGAGTCAGCGCTGGTCCAGGCTGCTTCTACTGGAGGAAACCAGCTGTCAATCAATCAGGTCCTGCTGTAAAGCCCCTCCCCCACCTCCCCGTACCCTGGTTTCAGACACACGACACCGTTTACAAGGTTGCAAATATAGGGAGCCCCCCCCCCCCAACCCCCCCCTCCCGGGACCAAATTTGGACATTTGATGCATGGCGTGTCTCAACAGCCATGGGGACATTCCTGGAGCTCTTTAAGGCCTCGTCTCAAAGGGGAAACCTGGACCTTGATCTGGACCTGGACCTGGACCTGGACCTGGTCCAGATCCAGGTGAGACCACCACGCCTGAGTTTATGGCTCCCAGGCTGCAGACGGACCGGCGGACGAGGGACACGTGGGACACGAGGGACAGGTGTCACATGAACCTGAGAACCGCCTCAACAAACGACAGAAGAAAACTGATGACAGCTGGTGACGAGTCCAGGCAGGGACTAGATCCAGGACAGGACGTGTTAACGGCTGTTGAAACCGCCTGTAGCTTCATCCAGACCGCCGGAGTCCATCAGCCGCTCACATATTCACACGGACACGACGGTGTTTATGTCCTGAAACAGCTCAAAACAGGGAAGACATCATGCAGGCACTAAGAAGCCCTTAATGCGTTGATGGGATTTAAGAGTCGCAGCCAGATGCTGCTGATCCTCCACATAAGACCTCTTTATTTGCTGCTCTGGAAGGGTCAGACACAGCGCTGCGAGGGAACGACATCAGCGATGGCCTTAGAGAAGCTGTTACTGCAGCAAATCCATCTGGAAAACGGTCGTAAAACCGTTTCCAGAGAAACTGTAAAGAAAGAAACTGAGAAAATGTAGTCACTTGTAAATCTAACCAGGAGATTTACCCAAAATAAAACACCCGACAGCTCCGTCTCAGAGCCTCCAGGGGTCCTCAGGTCCTCTAGTCCTGGTTTCAGCCCTCTAGTCCTGGTTTCAGGCTCTCTAGTCCTGGTTTCAGCTCCTCTAGTCCTGGTTTCAGCTCCTCTAGTCCTGGTTTCAGCTCCTCTAGTCCTGGTTTCATCTCCTCTAGACCTGGTTTCAGCTCCTCTAGTCCTGGTTTCAGCTCCTCTAGTCCTGGTTTCAGCTCCTCTAGTCCTGGTTTCAGCCCTAGTCCTGGTTTCAGCTCCTCTTGTCCTGGTTTCAGCTCCTCTAGTCCTGGTTTCAGCTTCTAGTCCTGGTTTCAGCTCCTCTAGTCCTGGTTTCCTCCTCTAGTTCCTGGTTTCAGCTCCTCTAGTCCTGGTTTCTCCTCTTCCTGGTTTCAGCTCCTCTAGTCCTGGTTTCATCAGCCTCCTCTAGTCCTGGTTTCAGCTCCTCTAGTCCTGGTTTCATCTCCTCTAGACCTGGTTTCAGCTCCTCTAGTCCTGTTTCAGATTCCTGGTTTCAGCTCCTCTAGTCCTGGTTTCAGCTCCTCTAGTCCTGGTTTTTCAGCCTTCTAGTCCTGGTTTCAGCTCCTCTGTCCTGTTTTCGGCTCCTCTAGTTCTGGTTCCAGCTCCTCTAGTCCTGTCCTTTCCTTTCAGCCTTTCTAGTCCTGGTTTCAGTCTCCCTCTCTAGTCCTGGTTTCGGTCCTCCTCTAGTCCTGGTTTCAGCCCTCTAGTCCTGGTTTCAGCTCCTCTTTTGGTTTCAGCTCCTGTCCTGGTTTCAGCTCCTCTAGTCTCCTCTAGACCTGGTTTCAGCTCCTCTAGTCCTGGTTTCAGCCTTCACTCAGTCCTGGTAGTCCTGGTTTCAGCTCCTCTAGTCTCCCTGGTTTCAGCTCCTCTAGTCCTGGTTTCATCTCCTCTAGACCTGGTTTCAGCTCCTCTAGTCCTGGTTTCAGCTCCTCTAGTCCTGGTTTCAGCTCCTCTAGTCCTGGTTTCAGCCCTCTAGTCCTGGTTTCAGCTCCTCTTGTCCTGGTTTCAGCTCCTCTAGTCCTAGTTTCAGCTCCTATAGTCCTGGTTTCAGTCCCTCTAGTCCTGGTTCCAGTTCCTCTAGTCCTGGTTTCCAGCCTTCTAGTCCTGGTTTCAGCCCCTCTAGTCCTGGTTTCAGCTCCTCTAGTCCTGGTTTCAGCTCCTCTAGTCCTAGTTTCAGCTCCTATAGTCCTGGTTTCAGTCCCTCTAGAGTCCTGGTTCAGTCCTTCAGTCCTGGTTTCAGCTCTAGTCCTGTTTCAGTCTCTAGTCCTGGTTTCAGCCCCTCTAGTCCCTGGTTTCAGCTCCTCTAGTCCTGGTTTCAGCTCCTCTAGTCCTGGTTTCATCAGCTCCTATAGTAGTCCTGGTTTCAGCTCCTCTAGTCCTGGTTTCAGTCCTCTAGTCCTGGTTTCAGTTCATCTCAGCCCCTCTAGTCCTGGTTTCAGCTCCTCTAGTCCCTGTCCTGTTTCAGCCCCCCCTAGTCCTGGTTTCAGTTCCTCTAGTCCTGGTTTTCAGCTCTTCTAGTCCTGGTTTCAGCTCCTCTAGTCCTGGTTTCAGCTCCTCTAGTCTGGTTTCAGCTTGGCTAGTCCTGGTTTCAGCTCCTCTAGTCCTGGTTTCAGCTCCTCTAGTCCTGGTTTCAGCTCCTCTAGTCCTGGTTTCAGCTCCGCTAGTCCTGGTTTCAGCTCCTCTAGTCCTAGTTTCAGCTCCTCTAGTCCTGGTTTTCAGCTCCTCTAGTCCTGGTTTCAGCTCCTCTAGTCCTGGTTTCAGCTCCTCTAGTCCTGGTTTCAGCTCCTCTAGTCCTGGTTTCAGCTCCTCTAGTCCTAGTTTCAGCTCCTCTAGTCCTGGTTTCAGCTCCTCTAGTCCTGGTTTCAGCTCCTCTAGTCCTGGTTTTAGCTCCTCTAGTCCTGGTTTCAGCTCCTCTAGTCCTGGTTTTCAGCTCCTCTAGTCCTGGTAGTCCTGGTTTCAGCTCCCTAGTCCTGGTTTCCAGTCCTCTAGTTTCAGTCCTCTAGTCCTGGTTTCAGCTCCCTCTAGTCCTGGTTTCAGCTCCTCTAGCTCCTCTAGTCCTGGTTTCAGCTCCTCTAGTCCTGGTTTCAGCTCCTCTAGTCCTGGTTTCAGCCCTCTAGTCTAGTCCTCTAGTCCTCAGTCCTCTAGTCCTAGTCCTGGTTCCTCAGTCCTTTTCAGCCTCTAGTCCTGGTTTCAGTCCTCCCTGGTTCAGTTCCTCTCTAGTCCAGTCCTTCTAGTCCTGTTTCAGCTCCTCTAGTCCTGGTTCAGCTCTAGTCCTCTAGGTTTCAGTTCCTCTAGTCCTGGTTTCAGCTCCTCCCTGGTTTTAGCTCCTCTAGTCCTGGTTTCAGCTCCTCTAGTCCTGGTTTTAGCTCCTCTAGTCCTGTTTCAGTCCTGGTTTCAGTCCTCTAGTCCTGGTTTTCAGCTCAGCTCTAGTCTGGTTTCAGCTCCTCTAGTCCTGGTTTCAGCTCCTCTAGTCCTGGTTTTCAGCTCCTCTAGTCCTGGTTTCAGTCCCTCTAGTCCTGGTTTCAGTCCTCTAGTCCTGGTTTCAGCTCCTCTAGTCCTGGTTTTAGCTCCTCTAGTCCTGGTTTCAGTTCCTCTAGTCCTGGTTTCAGTTCCTCTAGTCCTGGTTTCAGTTCCTCTAGTCCTGGTTTCAGCTCCTCTAGTTCTGGTTTTAGCTCCTCTAGTCCTGGTTTCAGCTCCTTTAGTCCTGGTTTCAGCTCCTTTAGTCCTGGTTTTAGCTCCTCTAGTCCTGGTTTCAGCTCCTCTAGTTCTGGTTTTAGCTCCTCTAGTCCTGGTTTCAGCTCCTTTAGTCCTGGTTTCAGCTCCTTTAGTCCTGGTTTTAGCTCCTTTAGTCCTGGTTTCAGTTCCTCTAGTCCTAGTTTCGGCTCCTCTAGTCCTGGTTCCAGTCCCTCTAGTCCTGGTTTCAGCTCCTCTAGTCCTGGTTTCAGCCCTCTAGTCCTGGTTTCAGCTCCTCTAGTCCTGGTTTCAGCCCTCTAGTCCTGGTTTTAGCTCCTCTAGTCCTGGTTTTGGCTCCGTTAGTCCTGGTTTCAGTTCCTCTAGTCCTGGTTTCAGCTCCTCTAGTCCTGGTTTTAGCTCCTCTAGTCCTGGTTTCGGCTCCGTTAGTCCTGGTTTCAGCTCCTCTAGTCCTGGTTTCGGCTCCTCTAGTCCTGGTTTCGGCTCCTCTAGTCCTGGTTTCAGATTCTCTAGTCCTGGTTTCAGCTCCTCTAGTCCTGGTTTCGGCTCCTCTAGTCCTGGTTTCAGCCCTCTAGTCCTGGTTTCAGCCCTCTAGTCCTGGTTTCAGTCCTGGTCTCTAGTCCTGGTTTCAGCCTTTTCAGCCTATCCTGGTTTCAGCCCCTCTAGTCCTGGTTTCAGCTCCTCTAGTCCTGGTTTCAGCCCTCTAGTCCTGGTTTCATTCCTCTAGTCCTGTTTCAGCCTGGTTTCAGTCCTATCCGTTTCAGCTCCTCTAGTCCTGGTTTCAGCTCCTCTAGTCCTGGTTTCAGCTTCTCTAGTCCTGGTTTCAGCTCCATTAGTCCTGGTTTCAGCTCCTCTAGTCCTGGTTCCAGTTCCTCTAGTCCTGGTTTCATCCTGGTTTCAGCTCCTCTAGTCCTGGTTTCATCCTGGTTTCAGCTCCTGTATCTGTCTAATACCAACTACCATCACAGGACTTCTCATCTTCACACTAAAATAATCCATCGTTCTTCCTCCCCAACTCTTCGGGGGTCTTTGGTTCGTCCAACCTTTAGTCTACAACTACGAGATAAAAAGTGAGAACGAATCTCTGAGCCGACACGAGTGACACTGAAGAGCTCTCAGCTGGAAGAACCACCACAGCTCCATCTCTGATCCGTGGCCCACATTTTCAGATGGAAAGATCCATTCTTTCATTCAGAGTTTCCATTGCTCATCTGCCAGATGGTTTTCCATCCAGTCAATCGATGGTCTCTGATGCAAACGAGAAGACCGTCATCTACTGTCCCACTTTGTCCCGGAGACAGTTCGAACCCAGAGTCTGAGCCGTTTCCTGCCATGTGAGTGTTACACAGGTGCATAGAGCCTTCTCGTCCTCTAGGGGGCAGCAGAGCTACGACATGGGCCTCTAGGGGGCCCTGAACTATGATATCGACCACTAGGGGGCCCTGAAGCTACCACATCGACCTCTAATGGGCCCTGAAGCTTTGACATCGACCACTAGGGGGCCCTGAAACTACCACATCGACCACTAGGGGCCCTGAAGCTACCCTGAAGCTTGACATCGACCATAGGGGCCCTGAAGCTTTGGGGGGGCCCTGAAACTACAATCGACCACTAGGGGGCCCTGAAGCTACCACACTCGACCTCTAATGGGCCCTGAAGCTTTGACATCGACCACTAGGGGGCCTGAACTGACCACTACACCACTAGGGCCCTGAAGCTACCACATCGGGGGGCCCTGAAGCTACCACATCGACCACTCGACTAGGGGGCCCTGAAGCTTTGACATCGACCACTAGGGGGCCCTGAAGCTACCACACCAGGGGGGCAAGCTGGGGGCCCTGAAGCTACCACATCGACTTTGACACTAGGGGGCCCTGAAGCTACCACATCGACCACTAGGGGGCCCTGAAGCTACCACATCGACCACTAGGGGGCCCTGAAGCTTTGACATCGACCACTAGGGGGCCCTGAAGCTGACCACACATAGGGAAGCACACCACTAGGGGGCCCTGAAGCTACCACATCGACCACTAGGGGGCCCTGAAGCTACCACATCGACCACTAGGGGGCCCTGAAGCTACCACATCGACCACTAGGGGGCCCTGAAGCTACCACATCGACCACTAGGGGGCCCTGAAGCTACACCATCGACCACTAGGGGGCCCTGAAGCTACCACATCGACCACTAGGGGGCCCTGAAGCTACCACAGACACTAGGGGGCATGAAGCTACCACATCGACCACTAGGGGGCCCTGAAGGTTTGACATCGACCACTAGGGGGCCCTGAAGATACCACATCAACCACTAGGGGGCCCTGAAGCTACCACATCGTTGCGTTTTTACTTACACATAAAGTTGTAATTTCAAATTTTCACTTGCAGCTGAATCTTTATTTTTGTCGTTTTGCAAACATCATGATTTTTTTATAGGAAAATTGTGACTCGTATCATTTTAACTTTCTGTTCTAAAATGTTTCTTTTAAAATCATAAAATAAAAAAATAAACAAATAAAGCAACTGTAGATTTGCTTATTTTGCAGGAATGTAATTAGGTTTTTTTTTTCCACTTTTGGTTATAAAAATTACAAATTTCACAAAATCTCTTCTTTTATAAATAAAATTACATTTTTTTGTTGTTTAGAAAAAGAATTTTGCAAAACCAGTTTTCTTTTTACATCAAACTGCAGCTCTCTGTTGTAAATGTTCTAAAACTGTAATTTTAGGACATTTCTTTAATGTCCTCTGAGTTTAAGAGTATTTTTGAACTGAATTTAATTGGATTAGTGACTTTAGTGGAACTGAATTGTTCTTTAAGTTTCAAATGTCGCAACAGTTTGTTTTCAGGGCTATAACTCAAGTTTTGCACAAACTGCGATTTTTCTTTTAGATAATTTTGTAGCTGATGTTTATTCTCCTTATCGCCTCAATAAATGTCTAAAATGTTAATCAGATGTAGATGATTAAAGGTTGTTTGTCGGTAAAGTCTCGGAGTTTCTCTGCTGAAGTCTAAAGTGGATTAAATATCTGGATCAGTTTAGTTGGATTATCTGCCATAATCGATCCATAAACCAGGTCCCGGACCGGTCTCACCTTCAGCCGGGACGCCGGCGGCGGACCGGCGGGTTCGGCTCGGACCGGCGCTCCCGCAGCTCTGGACGGAGCCGCGGAGGAGGAGCCGCCGGGCTTCCCGCTGGGCTTCCCGCTGAACAGCGACGAGGCGAAATAAACGGCCAGAACCGTGAAGAGGACGGCGGGGATGATGAAGACCGGATCCAGGTCCATGTCGGAGACTCTTCCGGGACCAGGTGTGTCTGAAGTCTCCAGGTGATGCGGAGCAGCGAGGCGGTGCGTCGAACCGGACCAGACGACTCTCTGAACACTGAACGGAGACTCGGTCCGACTCTCACAGACGCGCGGAGCGCGCACTTCTGCTTTCAAAATAAAAGACACGAAAAAAAATTCAGAGACGGTTTTTCAAAATAAAACAAATAAGGATTGAGTTCAGCGGGTTTTTCAAAATAAACGGACACCTTTCAGAATAGTTTTGGAAAGTTCGAGAATGTGTTGCATTGTGGGCCAGGAAAGCTATTTATTTAGCTCCAAAAGTAGCCGATGATGTCAAACTGTGAATTCAGTTCAGGGTTTCTTTAACAGGTTAATGACATTAAATTAAAGAAAAAACAGTTAAAATTGAGATGAATGGGAAAAGCCCCGCCCCCTACTTCATCACTGTGACGTCATTCTAACTTCAAACTAACACATATTGACTTCAGCAAAGTTTTTTCACTTTTGACATCAAATTTTGACTCTGTGGTAAAATTATGGAAACTATATTTGCAACGTTTTCTCCAACATTCATGTATTTTTGTTACAATGTGGCAAAGTTTACAAATATAGTTTTTTTTTAGCAACTTTTGTGAAATTGAAGATTTTTGCTATAAAATCATGATGTGAGCAACATTGCAACTTTTTTATTGTTAAATTTTTTTGTCATGAATTTTAGGTTTGACAAAAATTTTGGTTGAAAATTTGTGAGTTTTATATAAAAGTAAAGAAAAGATAAAATTCTCTATTTTCAGAAAAATTGACTCTGGAGCCAAAACCAGGTCCAGAGAAGCTGGAACCAGGACCAGAGGATCTGGAACCAGAACTAGAGGAGCTGGAACCAGAACCAGAGGATCTGGAACCAGAACTAGAGGAGCTGGAACCAGAACCAGAGGATCTGGAACCAGGACCAGAGGATCTGGAACCAGAACTAGAGGAGCTGGAACCAGAACCAGAGGATCTGGAACCAGGACCAGAGGATCTGGAACCAGAACTAGAGGAGCTGAAACCAGGACCAGAGGATCTGGAACCAGGACCAGAGGATCTGGAACCAGAACTAGAGGAGCTGAAACCAGGACCAGAGGATCTGGAACCAGGACCAGATGATCTGGAACCAGAACTAGAGGAGCTGGAACCAGAACCAGAGGATCTGGAACCAGAACTAGAGGAGCTGAAACCAGAACCAGAGGAGCTGGAACCAGGACCAGAGGAGCTGGAACCAGGACCAGAGGAGCTGAAACCAGGACCAGAGGATCTGGAACCAGGACCAGAGGATCTGGAACCAGAACTAGAGGAGCTGAAACCAGGACCAGAGGATCTGGAACCAGGACCAGAGGATCTGGAACCAGAACTAGAGGAGCTGGAACCAGGACCAGAGGATCTGAAACCAGGACCAGAGGAGCTGAAACCAGGACCAGAGGAGCTGGAACCAGGACCAGAGGTGTTGGGGGTTGGGGGTCCAGTTACTCAGCGGTTCTGAGATGATCCACTGGAGGATCCAGCTGCTGCCAGAGGAGGAAGCTGATGAGACAGAAACTGTCCAGCTGGTGTCCTCTGGTTTGTCCAGACCAGCAGCCTTCAGAGATAGCTGCTTAGCTCCACCTCCAAAACCTCCAGACCAGCTCAGAACTGGTCTCACTGGTCTCTTGGTTCAGTTAACAGGAATTATTATCACTGAAATCAGAATGACTAAGGTGTTCAGACTTTATTCTGAAGTAGACAGGTAGACAGGTGGACAGGTAGACAGGTAGACAGGTAGACAGGTAGACAGGTAGACAGGTAGACAGGTGGACAGGAGTCCAGAAGCTCCGCCTGGAGTATCTAAAGTTGACAGCTGGTCATTGGATATGCAGGCCATCAATCACAAGGACACGCCCCTAATTATGCATAAATACGTTGGTTTATCTTATTTTACCTGGTGGGGAACATCAGATCCACCTGTGCAGATGTCATGGATGTAAATCTGTCCACGGAGACCAAAACAGTTTGTTGGACGAGATATTAGTGAATCAGAGGAGCTGAAGCGAAGCAGCTGTGAGGTGTTGACAGCCGCTGAGACGTAAATGTACCGGCGGGTAAAAATAGACGCCGCTTCGCCCGAACGGGTCCTTCTTCTCAGATTTACACGTCAGCAAACGCAACACGCAGAACATATGTAATCTACACGCTACGATCCGCTATGATCCACTACGGTCAGACGAGGACTCAGAGAGGGACAGCAGGCTGGTCCCCGTCCCAGAGGACTCTGAGACACGAGTCCAGGTAGAGACGAGTCCAGGTAGAGACGAGTCCAGGTAGAGACGAGTCCAGGTAGACATGAGTCCAGGTAGACATGAGTCCAGGGAGACACGAGTCCAGGTAGACAGGAGTTCAGGTAGACAGTAGTCCAGGTAGACAGGAGTCCAGGTAGACAGGAGTCCAGGGAGACACGAGTCCAGGTAGACAGGAGTCCAGGTAGACAGGAGTCCAGGTAGACAGGAGTCCAGGTAGAGACGAGTCCAGGTAGAGACGAGTCCAGGTAGAGACGAGTCCAGGTAGACAGGAGTCCAGGGAGGAGTCCAGGAGTCCAGGGGACAGGAGTCCAGGTAGACAGGAGTCCAGGGAGACGAGTCCAGGGAGTCCAGGGAGGAGTCCAGAAGTCCAGGTAGAGACAGAGTCCAGGTAGACAGGAGTCCAGGTAGAGACGAGTCCAGGTAGACAGGTAGTCCAGGAGAGAGTAGAGACGGAGTCCAGGGAGACAGGAGTCCAGGGAGACAGGAGTCCAGGGAGACAGGAGTCCAGGGAGACAGGAGTCCAGGGAGACAGGAGTCCAGGGAGACAGTAGTCCAGGTAGACAGGAGTCCAGGTAGACAGGAGTCCAGGGAGACACGAGTCCAGGTAGACAGGAGTCCAGGTAGACAGAAGTCCAGGTAGACAGGAGTCCAGGTAGACAGGAGTCCAGGTAGAGACGAGTCCAGGTAGACAGGAGTCCAGGTAGAGACGAGTCCAGGTAGACAGGAGTCCAGGGAGACAAGAGTGCAGGTAGAGATGAGTCCAGATAGATAGGAGTCCAGGGAGACACGAGTCCAGGTAGACAGGAGTCCAGGGAGACACGAGTCCAGGTAGACACGAGTCCAGGTAGACACGAGTCCAGGTAGACAGGACTACAGGTAGACAGGAGTCCAGGTAGAGACGAGTCCAGGTAGACAGGAGTCCAGGTAGAGACGAGTCCAGGTACAGACGAGTCCAGGTAGACAGGAGTCCAGGTAGAGACAGGGGTCCAGGGAGACAGGAGTCCAGGGAGACAGGAGTTCAGAAAGACACGAGTCCAGGTAGACAGGAGTCCAGGTAGACAGGAGTCCACGTAGACAGGAGTCCAGGTAGACAGGAGTCCACGTAGACAGGAGTCCAGGTCCAGGTAGACAGGAGTCCAGGGAGACAGGAGTCCAGGTAGGAGTCAGGAGTCAGTAGACAGGAGTCCAGGTAGACAGGAGTCCAGGTAGACAGGAGTCCAGGGAGACAAGAGTCCAAGTAGACAGGAGTCCAGGTAGACAGGAGTCCAGGTAGACATGAGTCCAAGTAGACAGGAGTCCAGGTAGACAGGAGTCCAGGTAGACATGAGTCCAAGTAGACAGGAGTCCAGGTAGACAGGAGTCCAGGTAGACAGGAGTCCAAGTAGACAGGAGTCCAGATAGACAGGAGTCCAGGTAGACATGAGTCCAAGTAGACAGGAGTCCAGGTAGTCCAGGTAGACAGGAGTCCAGGTAGATAGACAGGAGTCCAGGTAGATGAGTCCAGTAGACAGGAGTCCAGGTAGACAGATAAGAGTCAGAGTCCAGGTAGACAGGAGTCCAGGTAGACATGAGTCCAGGGAGACAGGAGTCCAGGTAGACAGGAGTCCAGGTAGAGAGGAGTCCAGTAGACAGGAGTCCAGGGAGACAAGAGTCCAGGTAGAGATGAGTCCAGGTAGACATGAGTCCAGGGAGACAGGAGTCCAGGTAGACAGGAGTCCAGGTAGAGAGGAGTCCAGATAGACAGGAGTCCAGGGAGACAAGAGTCCAGGTAGAGATGAGTCCAGGTAGACATGAGTCCAGGTAGACAGGAGTCCAAGTAGACAGGAGTCCAGGTGGACAGGAGTCCAGTTAGACACGAGTCCAGGTAGACAGGAGTCCAGGTAGACAGGAGTCCAGGTAGACAGGAGTCCAGGTAGACACGAGTCCAAGTAGACAGGAGTCCAAGTAGACAGGAGTCCAGGGAGACAAGAGTCCAGGTAGAGATGAGTCCAGGTAGACATGAGTCCAGGTGGACAGGAGTCCAGGTAGACAGGAGTCCAGGTAGACAGGAGTCCAGGTAGACATGACTCCTGGTAAACAGGAGTCCAGGTAGACACGAGTCCAGGTAGACAGGAGTCCAAGTAGACAGGAGTCCAAGTAGAGACATGAGTCCAGGTAGACATGAGTCCAGGTAGACACGAGTCCAGGTAGACACGAGTCCAGGTAGACATGACTCCAAGTAGAGACGACTCCAGGTAGACACGACTCCAGGTAAACAGGAGTCCAGGTAGACAGGAGTCCAGGGAGACACGAGTCCAGGTAGACAGGAGTTCAGGTAGACATGACTCCTGGTAAACAGGAGTCCAGGTAGACAAGAGTCCAGGTAGACAGGAGTCCAAGTAGACAGGAGTCCAAGTAGAGACAGGAGTCCAAGTAGACAGGAGTCCAGGTAGACACGACTCCAGGTAGACAGGAGTCCAGGGAGACACGAGTCCAGGGAGACAGGACTCCAGGTAAAGAGGAGTCCAGGTAGAGACGAGTCCAGGTAGACAGGAGTCCAGGTAGACAGGAGTCCAGGTAAAGAGGAGTCCAAGTAGAGACGAGTCCAGGTAGACATGAGTCCAGGGAGACAGGAGTCCAGGTAGACAGGAGTCCAGGGAGACAGGACTCCAGGTAAAGAGGAGTCCAGGTAGAGACAAGTCCAGGTAGACAGGAGTCCAAGTAGACATGACTTCAGGGAGACACGAGTCCAGGTAGACATGAGTCCAGGGAGACAGGAGTCCAGGTAGACAGGAGTCCAGGTAGACACGAGTCCAGGTAGACACGAGTCCAGGTAGACAGGAGTCCAGGTAAACAGGAGTCCAGGTAGACAGGAGTCCAGGAAGACAGGAGTCCAGGTAGACATGAGTCCAGGGAGACATGAGTCCAGGTAGACATGAGTCCAGGGAGACATGAGTCCAAGTAGAGACGACTCCAGGTAGACACGAGTCCAGGTAGACGAGAGTCCAGGTAGAAACGAGTCCAGGTAGACAGGAGTCCAGATAGACAGGAGTCCAGGTAGACAGGAGTCCAGGTAGACAGGAGTCCAGGTAGACACGAGTCCAGGTAGACACGAGTCCAGATAGACAGGAGTCCAGGTAGACAGGAGTCCAGGTAGACAGGAGTCCAGGTAGACACGAGTCCAGGTAGACAGGAGTCCAGGTAGACAGGAGTCCAGGTAGACAGGAGTCCAGGTAGACACGAGTCCAGGTAGACGAGAGTCCAGGTAGACAGGAGTCCAGGTAGACAGGAGTCCAGGTAGACAGGAGTCCAGATAGACAGGAGTCCAGGTAGACAGGAGTCCAGGTAGACAGGAGTCCAGGTAGACACGAGTCCAGGTAGACACGAGTCCAGACAGGAGTCCAGGTAGACAGGAGTCCAGGTAGACATGAGTCCAGGTAGACACGAGTCCAGGTAGACAGGAGTCCAGGTAGAGATGAGTCCAAGTAGACACGACTCCAGGTAGACATGAGTCCAGGTAGACACGAGTCCAGGTAGACACGAGTCCAGATAGACACGAGTCCAGGTAGACACGAGTCCAGATAGACAGGAGTCCAGGTAGACAGGAGTCCAGGTAGACATGAGTCCAGGTAGACAGGAGTCCAGGTAGACATGAGTCCAGGACGTTTGTCCAACTTTCCAGCAGTAATAAACAGATTTACAGTCTGGAACTAAACGATATAAAATCATACATTCCTGCAGAATTAGGGGCGGGGCTTTTCCCACAGGCAGACTCCAGGTGGTGCTGAAGCTCCTCCCCCTTTGCTGATCAGCTGTTTCTGCAGTCGTCAAAGAAAATTTTATAACTAAAGTTGAGGATTTTACAACAAAACTTTGTGATTTTAAAGCAGAAAGTCAGTTTATGTTGAAAAGGTTGTAAATCTGTTACTACAGGAAATAAAACTGCTATTTTATGACAGAAAAAAAACAAGTTTGTGTGAAGAAAAAGTGATTTTAGGACAGAAAGTTTCTGTTTTTACTGACGTGAAGTTGTAATTTTTTTTTAAATTTAGTTTGCAGTGAAATAGTTGTTTAATGTTCGATGAAAAGGTGATAAACGAGTTTAGACGTGTTCATGAACACTGTGACAGATTTGGACTCGTTCAGTCCAGGACTCATCAACCTTTACTGACCTGATAAAACTCACCTGGAGACACAAAACCTGTTTGACTCTTAAAATGAAGAAAACAGTGTATAAAGTTTTATTTCTAGTTATTCTCTGAATCTTTAACCTTATTGTTAGTTTGTTTACCAAGATACTAATTATATTTTAGTTTCCAGTTTCTTTTGTCACCTGCTGTAAAACTGTTGACATGTTTCTGTTTTTACCTGTAATAACAAATTAAACTCTGATAAAGACGGTTTACTGGCTGCTGGACTGGAGACGTCTGGGACCAGAACCAGACAGGTTCTGGTCGGTCCAGGAACCTCCCGGGTCACCAGAGGTCTACAGGTGAGTGACGGTGAGGCGCCGCCCTCTGCTGGTCTGTTTTCTGCACTACATCACAGCTGCTCCCATCATGCATCACTCCTCACTCACCACAGCCACAGATCTGGTTTCATTTCTGCCTTCGTGGTAAAAGAAACTTTAAACATCTCATCATCTACAGAACATCAAAGATCCAGAGAATCTGCAGGAACAAGGACAAGACACCTGTGATCACATGACCACATGACCACCATCATGTTCTTCAAACCAACTCAGGCTCCTCCTACCGTCACCTCCAGGTAGAGTCCAGACGGGTCACGGAGCGATGCAACATCCCGGTTCTGACACTTCTGTTCATTACTGCGGAGAAGGTGGAGCTTAATGACATCATAAACACATAAAACCTGGACCAGAACAAACCTGGACCAGAACAAACCTGGACCAGGAGAACAAACCTGGACCAGAACAAACCTGGACCTGGAGAACAAACCTGGACCAGAACAAACCTGGACCTGGAGAACAAACCTGGACCAGAACAAACCTGGACAAGAACAAACCTGGACCAGGTTGAGGAGACCAAACTGGTTCCAGACTGGAAGAATGTTTATTTCTGCTGCAGAGTTCTGAAGAAACATTTGAACATGAAGGTCTGACTCACTGCTGGAGCCAGAACCTGGTGGTCGGTAGAGGAACTGCAGCCTCTAGTGGTCGGTAGAGGAACTGCAGCCTCTAGTGGTCAATAGAGGAACTGCAGCCTCTAGTGGTCAGTAGAGGAACCGCAGCCTCTAGCGGTCAATAGAGGAACTGCAGCCTCTAGTGGTCGGTAGAGGAACCGCAGCCTCTAGTGGTCGGTAGAGGAACCGCAGCCTCTAGTGGTCGGTAGAGGAACCGCAGCCTAGTGGTCTATAGAGGAACGCAGCCTCTAGTGGTCGAGGAAGCGCCTAGAGGTCTAGAGGAACCAGCCTCTAGTGGTCGGTAGAGAAACCGCAAGCCTCTAGTGAACCGCAGCCTCTAGTGGTCAATAGAGGAATTGCAGCCTCTAGCGGTCAATAGAGGAACTGCAGCCTCTAGTGGTCAGTAGAGGAACTCTAGTGGTCAGGAGGAACCGCAGCCTCTAGTGGTCGGTAGAGGAACTGCAGCCTAGTTGGTCGGTAGAGGAACTGCAGCCTAGTGGTCGGTAGAGGAAGCCTCTAGCGGTCGGTAGAGGAACCGCAGCCTCTAGCGGTCGGTAGAGAACCGCAGCCTCTAGGGAAGAACGCAGCCTCTAGAGGAACCGCAGCCTCTAGTGGTCAGTAGAGGAACTGCAGCCTCTAGCGGTCGGTAGAGGAACTGCAGCCTCTAGCGGTCGTTAGAGGAACTGCAGCCAGCCTCTAGTGGTCGGTAGAGGAACTGCAGCCTCTAGTGGTCGGTAGAGGAACCAGAGGAACCGCTAGTGGTCGGTAGAGGAAACCGCAGCCTCTAGTGGTCGGTAGAGGAACTGCAGCCTCTAGTGGTCGGTAGAGGAACCACAGCCTCTAGTGGTCTAGAGGAACTGTAGCCTCAGTGGTCAGTAGAGGAACCGCAGCCTCTAGTGGTCAGTAGAGGAACTGTAGCCTCTAGTGGTCGGTAGAGGAACCGCAGCCTCTAGTGTTCGGTAGAAGAACCGCAGCCTCTAGTGGTCAGTAGAGGAACCGCAGCCTCTAGTGGTCAGTAGAGGAACTGTAGCCTCTAGTGGTCAGTAGAGGAACTGCAGCCTCTAGTGGTCGGTAGAGGAACTGCAGCCTCTAGTGGTTGGTAGAGGAACCGCAGCCTCTAGTGGTCGGTGGTAGAGGAAACCGGCAGCAGCCTCTAGTGGTCGGTAGAGGAACTGCAGCCTCTAGTGGTCGGTAGAGGAACTGCAGCCTCTAGTGGTCGGTAGAGGAACTGCAGCCTCTAGTGGTCGGTAGAGGAACTGCAGCCTCTAGTGGTTGGTAGAGGAACCGCAGCCTCTAGTGGTCGGTAGAGGAACTGCAGCCTCTAGTGGTCGGTAGAGGAACTGCAGCCTCTAGTGGTCGGTAGAGGAACCGCAGCCTCTAGCAGTCTCAATAGAGGAACCGCAGCCTCTAGTGGTCGGTAGAGGAACTGCAGCCTCTAGTGGTCAATAGAGGAACTGCAGCCTCTAGTGGTCGGTAGAGGAACCGCAGCCTCTAGTGGTTGGTAGAGGAACTGCAGCCTCTAGTGGTCGGTTAGAGGAACTGCAGCCTCTAGTGGTCGGTAGAGAGGAACCGCAGCCTCTAGTGGTCGGTAGAGGAACTGCAGCCTCTAGTGGTCTAGAGGAACTGCAGTCTCTAGTGGTCGGTAGAGGAACTGCAGCCTCTAGTGGTCGGTAGAGGAACTGCAGCCTCTAGTGGTCGGTAGAGGAACTGCAGCCTCTAGCGGTCGGTAGAGGAACTGCAGTCAACGGTGGTGAGACCTGATATCTGATCCAGTCGTTAGGGTTAATCAGGCTAACGCTAACCTTAACCCTGATTAACCTTTTTTCTAAACAGCAGTAAATCTACATCAGACAGATGAAGAAGAAAAGAATCAAAGGTTTAGGACTCAACTCTTTTTAAGATCATTTTCTGTTTTTATTATCAACAGTTTATTAAACCAAGTCTGTAATTGTGAAAGGTGACCCCCCCCCCCAGTTTTTTAGTTAAATCCATAAAATGCTGAAGAAGAAAGGACCTGAGGACAGTCTGGCTGAGAGCCTTTAAGGTTTTATTCATTAAAACAGAGCAGGTGTGGTTCACCTGGAGGAACAGGTGCAGCAGCAGAACAACGGCTCTGGTTTCTACCGTCTCTGGGAGAAGTTCTGAAGTTTCTGATCGGACCTGAAGGCAGCACTTTAGAACCGTGACAGAACAGAAACAGTTTTTGGACCAGGTCCTGAACCCACCATCCTCACGTCTCCTCTGATGGCTGGATCTTACAGGAAGCCCCGCCCCCTCCATCAGTCCCACCTGATGGCTGGATCTTACAGTAAGCCCCGCCCCCTCCATCAGTCCCACCAGTCCCAGCCGCCCGTCCAGTCCGTAACCAGAAACCAACTCCCAGACGAGTCCTCGCAGAACAGACAGACATATTGATTGGCGTTGAAAAGCACAGTGGTGGGCGGGTCTCCGGCGGGCCGCCGCCCCTCCCCGCCAACGCCTGGCCTCTGGGCGGCGGCCGGGACTTTAGCTAGCCTACGCTGGCGGCGGCCGGAGTCACCGCGACGAGCTCCTCTCCTTGCTGACGCAGTCGTCCTGGGTGGTGGTGTCGCCGTTGGCCGTCACCCCGCAGGTGCGCCTCTTCTTCCTGCGGTGGGACGTGGCGTCGCCCTCGGTGGCGGGCTCTGCCTGGAGGGGACAGGGACAGACGGGACAGATGAGACAGACGGGACAGACGGGACAGACGGGACAGACGCTGAGTACTAGCTCGCCACCAGGGTTATAATAGTTTTAGATTTTACATTAGTTTTAGTTTTTCCAAATTCAGTTAATAGATTTCAAACATTTATGAGGAAAAAATTACAAACACAAAAACAAAGGACGTTCTTGACATTATTATAGTTAATTTTAATTTAATAATACAGTTTTAGTTAGTTAAAAAACTCGTTTTTATTTTATTTCAGTTAACGAAAATGTTTTTTTTTCAATTCTATTTTTTGTTATTTGGTTCGTTTTCGTTAACGATAATAACCTCGACCGCCACCCGGAGACAACAGACCCGCAGGCGTCACGGCGGCCCTCAGAGACCCAGACGGGTCCACAACCGTCCACACCTGGAGTCATGTGACCAGAACCAGGAAACCCACCGACCGCAGGTGCGGTGGAGGGTCACGGATTTACAGACGACTCCACAACTTCAACGTCGGTCTGAACTGAAGAAGCGTTTAAATCTCCCAGCCGTTAGAATGAGACTGGACACGCCCCCGTGATGTCACCAGTCACCGCCCCTTCTGATGTCACCACAGCGGGTCTCATTCATGAAACACGAGAACGGATTATTGAGGAACCTGTTTCATAAGGATGTTGGTTCTGAACCTTTGTAGCTACGAACAAACGTCCTTCCTCCGAGGACGTGTGGCGCTGCTGGACGTTAACGACATTAACGACGCTAACAACGCTAACAACATTAACGTGAACGTTTCTACGACTGCTGACGTCGTCCTGATGGAACCTGAGGTTCCACCAGGAACCTTTCAAAGCTCTCGATGGCTTTGACGGTAACGTTGTGAGTTTTGGTGAAGGTTTTGAGACTGAACCGGTCGGTAGTCCGCACCTGAACACCTCAGGTGTTTCTGGTCGTTAATGAGCCTCGTTAGCGTGCCTCCATTAAGTTTTACGCGGCGTTCAAGGATCTGATTCGTGCGCAGACGCACTCAGGAGACGCAGAGATTTGGTGAATGAGACCCGCCGCACGGCGTCATGGTGCAAGTAGGCGGAGCGGGCAGTGCTGGCAGCTGGCTGGGACACGCCCACCTCCTGTCAATCACAGCTAGCTGGTTTAGGGCTGTAATTCTGCCACCAACCACTAGAGGGCGGAGCCAGTCCTGTTGGTATCAAACATCTACGGTGTGGATGAGCATGATTTAGTTTACCAGTAAATGTGATCTCATCTAATTTAATAAGTGAATAATATTCTAGGAACGATTGTAATTAACCTGTAATTAACTAATTAATTAAACTTCTAGAATGTTGCTGTTTTCATGAGAATGATTCCAGAAATAACAGATTAATTATCAGATCTAATCATCTCATCCAGCTGTTCCACAGCTGGAGCCCAACCCTAACCCTGATGATGTCATCATCCTGGGACGGTGGAGGTGTTGCTGTATAACGACTTGCTCTACAGGTGTAGATTTAACCGTGTTGGTGCGACCGTTACGTACGTCAGAGTCCGAGTCAGACGAGCTGGAGGAGGAGGAGGACGAGGAGTCGCTGGAGCTGTCCGAGGCGATGCCCGTGGACTCCTGCAGGTCCACCTTGTCCGCCAGCGTCGCCAGGTCGGGCCGCTCCTGCTTCAGGACTCTGCAAGGACAGACCCGGACAGGTTTACTGCACCTGTCCCACACCAGGGGGGGGCCACTGGGGGGCAGCACTGCTCAAAACCGGTCGCTGCCGCTGCATTTGGGGCTGTGGTGTCATGAGTAGGGCTGTAGCGATACGATACGATACACGATATTCGGCTCACGATACGATATATATCGATATTCATCTTACAATACATTTACATAATTTAGCAAAAAATTTTAAAGGGACAAAGTGATTTCCTACTTGGAAAAACGATTCCAAGTAGGAATCGGTTCCTAGCGTCCGGTTCTGGAATCGCCCCCTTCCTAGTTACTGTTGCTAGGTCCTTCGTTAAGGACTGCGTTAATTAGCTATGTTTCCGATGTGTATCATCAGTGTTAATATTATACTATAATAACGACATGGTGGAATATTGCTACTGGGGACCTGCAACAGTGACTCGAGGTGTCCAGAACGTTTGGAGGGACATTTTTATTCCTTTTCCCACAATAAACAAACAACGTGACCCCCCATTAACGTTGGCTGAGGGGTAAATGACACACGAGCGCCACAGAAAAGTAACAGCCGATGTGGTGAAAAGGCTCCTCCCCTTCTCAGTTTTTTAATGAAAAAATTCTGCTGTTAGATAGAGGTGTGAAAAAAAAATCGATTTGGCAATATATCGCGATTTTTGGCCGCCCAATATAATATCGATTTTTCAGCTCCTAATATCGATATCGTCAGTATGTTGTAATGGTTACTTAAATGTGCAAAAACACTAATAATAAACAATGAATAGGTTGTTTTTGAAGCAAATAGTTTTGACTGAATGATCAATATCATCTGATGACCATTTACAGCAACTGGATTTTATCTCTACTTTTAATTTTGATATTAACTGGGTAGAATATCGCAATATATTGTGATTAGTGCTGGGCGATATGGAAAAAATCATAAACCGCAATATGGACTATTTTATATCACGATAACGATATATATCACGATATACCATAATAAAGTATGTTTTCAGTTATTCTCTGAAAAGTTTGACAAAAATTTTCTTTCTTACTTTTCAACTTTATTTTGAAAGGACACTTAGCTGAACTGTCACAAACATACATTTTAGTGCAGCAAAAAACAGGTAGGTACAGAGGTACAGTAGCTTTCACATTTTTTTTAAAGTGCACAACAGTTTCTGAGAGGAAAAACACATTTTTGCACTGAAGTTCAGCTATAAAAAATAAACACAAATTATTTTTCAACTTTCTGAAATCTGTAACCTTGTAGTGCAAAGTTTGCAAACCAATATAAAGTGTCTAAAGTAAACATCAGGGTTGAAGAGAACTCTGTTTAAGGCATTAACCATGAATAAAAGTGCAAACATAAAAGGCTACTTTGTAGAGGTAGATATGATTCTATCAAATTTATCGTTGCAGGTTATTTAATTACATATTTGCTGTAATAATTGATAAAATTAGGTTAGAAACGATAGAAGAGAAATGGCACGATACACTTTTATATCGTCCCCACGATATTTATCGTCATATCGCCCAGCACTAATTGTGATATCGCGATATTGTGATATTTTCATATCGTGACTCAAGTATCATGATACATATCGTATTGCAAGGTCCGTGCCAATACTCACCCCTACTGTTAAATAAGTCGCGACCTGTTGACCTACACATCAAAGAATCGGAATCGAGAATCGTTTTGAATCGAAACAAAGAATCAGAATCGTTAAAATCCAAACGAGGCCCAGCCCTAATCATGATGCCACCGCCTCCGTGGTTCCCGTCAGAGGGAAGTCCTTCCCCTCGTTTAAACCGAGACCAGCCGCTGATTCGACACCTGATCACGTGACCCCCACGGACGGAAACTCACCGGTACCACTTCCTGGAGAGTTTGGGTCGCCCCCGTACGGTTTTGTGCCATACGATGGGGAAGTTGGTGGTGCTGGCGAAGTTCTGGGTCACGGCGATCGTGGTGTCCATGTTGAGGACGACGTGCCACCACCCACCTGTGAAACCCAACGCTGGTTAGCGAGAACGCAACAGTAAAAAAAAAACAGCTGCCGGTTCTGGTTCTGACCCGGAACGAAGACGGTCTCCCCGGGTCTCTGCAGGATCTCCAGGGGCCTGAACTCCGGGGGCCAGGTGGGCTGCTGGGTCCGGGGGTACACCACGCTGAACCAGGTGATGGCCTCGTCCTGCTGGTTCCCGCCGTCCTCTCGGGTCACCTTGATGAGCTCCCGCGGCGTGTTGGTGGGGAACAGACACCAGCGCTTGTGGCCCTGGACCAGAGCGTTCCAGGCGCTGGTGCCCAGCGGGTCGATGTGGATGCCGGTACCGGAGCGGGCCGGACCCATCACAAACCACCTGTGGGACAGGCAGGGACGGTTAGTGAATAAGTGGAGACAGCAGCGTCTCCTCCAGCCGGCGGGTTACAACAGAAGAGCTGGACCAGACTAGAAAGACATGAACCCGGGACGACTCGGGACAGAAACCCGACACCTCAGGACAGTAACCCGACACCTCAGGGGACGACTCGGGGCAGAAACCCAACACCTCAGGGGACGACTCGGGACAGAAACCCGACACCTCAGGGGACGACTCGGGACAGAAACCCGACACCTCAGGACAGAAACCCGACACCTCAGGGGGCGACTCGGGACAGAAACCCGACACCTCAGGGGACGACTCGGGGCAGAAAAACCCGACACCTCAGGGGACGACTCGGGAGAAACCGAAACAGGGGACTCGGGACACCCGACCCAGGGGGACGACTCGGGGGCACAGAACCCGACACCTCAGGGGACGACCCGGGGCAGAAACCCGACACCTCAGGGGACGACTCGGGACAGAAACCCGACACCTCAGGGACGACTCGGGACAGAAACCCGACACTCAGGGGACGACTCGGGGCAGAAACCCGACACCTCAGGGACGGACCGACTCAGGACGAGGGGCAGAAACCCGACACCTCAGGGGGACGACTCGGGGCAGAAACCCGACACCTCAGGGGACGACTCGGGCAGAAACCCGACACAGGGACGACTCGGGGCAGAAACCCGACACCTCAGGGACGACTCGGGGCAGAAACCCGACACCTCAGGGGACGACTCGGGGCAGAAACCCGACACCTCAGGACAGTAACCCGACACCTCAGGGGACGACTCGGGGCAGAAACCCGACACCTCAGGGGACGACTCGGGGCAGAAACCCGACACCTCAGGGGACGACTCGGGGAGAAACCCGACACCTCAGGGACGACTCGGGACAGAAACCCGACACCTCAGGGGACGACTCGGGGCAGAAACCCGACACCTCAGGGGACGACTCGGGACAGAAACCCGACACCTCAGGGGACGACTCGGGGAAACCCGACACCTCAGGGGGACGACTCGGGGCAGAAACCCGACACCTCAGGGGACGACTCGGGGCAGAAAAACCCGACACCTCAGGGGACGACTCGGGGCAGAAGAAACCCGACACCCAGGGACACTCGAAACCCGACACCTCAGGGGACGACTCGGGGCACAGAAACCGACACCTCAGGGGACACCGACACTCAGGGGACAGAGAAACCCGACACCTCAGGGGACGACTCGGGGCAGAAACCCGACACCTCAGGGGACGACTCGGGGCAGAAAAACCCGACACCTCAGGGACGACTCGGGCAGAAACCGACACCTCAGGGGAGGGGACAGAAACCCGACACCTCAGGGGACGACTCGGGACAGAAACCCGACACCTCAGGGGACGACTCGGGACAGAAACCCGACACCGCAGGGGACACCCCCGTCTTCCTGGTTAGTAAAAACTAAACTGAGCTGAGGTTGGTCTGGGAGCCCCTCTGGTGTCCTCTCAGAGGAGCTGGTCCCGCCTCTTCCCCTCTGGTCCCGCCTCTTTCCCCCGGTCCCGCCTCATCCCTCTGTCTAAACTTTTGCCCGCTTGCCTTCATGTCTGACTAGGGATGGAACGGTTAGCGGTATTACGGTAAAGCGCTGTAAAATTTTACGCGATAATGATTACCGTTTATGTTTGACTTCGTCTCATTATCGCGGTCGATTAGCAGGATAATTAATACCAGCCTCATTCAAGTCTGCCAGCGACTCACGACTGCGTCTCGTGTGAATATGTAGCTTGTAACATCGGCATCATAACGTTAGCATGGCGGAAAGTGGTGATAGCACGCAGGACATTTACCTGACATTGAAAATTATCCTGTCTGCAGAGCACTTGTTTACATTTTATTGTAATTTGTAGAAGCAACTTGAAGGAGCTAAGGCTAATGCTTCAAGCTACTGAGATATTTGACCAAGAGTAACGTGGTTGACACGCTTCGCTAACTCACATTTCGTAAACGTTACCGTTGCGTGTTGATCTAAAAAGGACCGGAACGATGTTCTTCTGATGCAGTTAAAATATTAATTTATTCCATTAACTGATCCGACAACCATAACGCCGACAGTTAGCGCCACAGCGGTCAAACAGCTAACCAATAACAGGCAGCTACCTTTATACCTGACCCTCAGGTAACAACACAGCGACACCCACAGACACACAGAGTGAACTACAATTCAGAACAACATATTTGGCTCCTAAACAACTGTTTCTTTATTTACACATTTATACGTATTTAAGGTTCAGCTTAAAGTCCAAAGTTTCTTTTATTTGAATTTGCACTTTAATTTTTGTTCCTGATAATTGTTTGCATATTTTGACCTACTATGGTTGTTAAAGTGTTTATTTAAATTTGCACCAAACAAATAAAGTTTTGTTCCTGTTATTTATTTTGTTCATTTAAAATAAAACCTCTTTCTGTTGTTTCTCCGTTTAATGTGAAAGTTTTATTTTGATAAGATTTTGGCTTCTGATGTTTTAGTATGACAAGAAAATCACAAGATTTGGTGAAATTATATAAATGTATGTCTTTTCTGGACATTTCTACAGCAATGAAGAATACCGCGATAATATCGTAAACCGTGATAATTTCGAG
>JAGFBZ010001172.1:0-20909 GCA_018398805.1 Hirundichthys speculiger
TAACATGAAGAGACACTGTGCAGGTAAGGTGATTTGTTTGTGATATTGCAGATGTAGGAACAACATGTAGCACTGTAAGGTCTGGAACAGCAACTTCTTGCACACTGTGTGTGGGAACTGTGCTGCGGCACACTTTACTAAAATGTCCAGTTTTTCCACAGTGGTTACATTTTGCATTCTTGGCAGCACATTTGGGGTTGTCTGCTAAATGTGAACTGGATCCACAATGGTAGCATGATTTATTATGAGAAGTGCGTTGGGTAGGTGTGTGCTGGACTGATGCCTGCGTGTAACTGTCACATTGAGACCAACTGCGCAACACAAGCGCCCTTGGATCCTGACGTTGAAAACATATTGGACTGTTCAATTTGTTGTCACCCCATGACTGAACAAGCAACTCAGCAACAAGCAACACCATATGGAGACGTCTGGCACCCTTGGTATTGGCTAAAGTGGAGGCTGCAGACTGAGATTTCATGATCGTTGAAGACAACATCAACGATATCACCAAAGCCATGACACAAAACCTTCGGATTTTTGTCACGCCAGAAAATTTGTTGCGGGCCGCGATGGCATCAGACGATCCCATTTTTGACCAAGCTGTTATGAATTTTCTTACACGTGAGATAAATGCCAGAAAAAAGAAAGGGAGAATTGCCAGATTTTTTTCAGGCATCAAAAAGTTCTTCTGTTGTGGCAGTTAGAGTAGCAGCTTTTTTCCCCACCACTCTGCTTCTTTGAATATCAATTTTCCCACCATTAATGGATTTGGCTACATGATGGATCAACACGGGTTTTCTCCGGGTGCTCTGGTTCCTTCAAGCTGTCCAAAAATATTTGTTAGCTTGAGTAGTAACCCTACATAGATTATCACGGATGGATGAGTGGATTTGTGGACAAAAGAAGCAGATCTAATGGATTTAATTCAATTTAATTCAATTTTAATTGTATATCGTCTGTTACAATGTCAATTGTCTCTAGGTGCTTTGCAGACCAAGAGCATGACCCCCGAGCAAATATCATTAACTAAAATTATAATATTAAAAAACGAAAAACAAAATAAAATGTCACATTTTCATTTTTCAGTTTTTGATTGACAATTGAAAATAAAAAGAATGGATGATACACGGATTCTGCATGTCACTTCCCATTAGTTTTTTTTTCCCATCTTCTAAATTAATGTTAATTATAAATCCCAAAAAAGTAGAATTACAGATTTAAAAAAATATGAAACATTATTCAGGAGAAACTGTTCATATTATAATTTGTATTGTACAGTGAAGACTCCATGATGAGTGTCTCTCTGCTTGACAAAAGCAGAATTACCTTGAACAAAAGTGATTTAAATGCAACACAGACTTGTGGCAGTTACAGCAGACAGTACTAGAATAAAAACACCTTGAATACAGCAGAGCAGGACATCTATAGAGTCTCAGCAGTTTCATAGATGACATCTAAGACTGGAGCTACTGGTTCATCAGACAAATGTAAAATGTGGTCAAGTTGCAGTTGCAGTCATCAATTGCAATAATTCAACCTTTGCTAAAGAAACCATCTCTTGATCCGGACATCTTGGCAAACTATAGACCAATATCCAACCTTCCATTTATCTCTAAAATTCTGGAAAAAATAGTTCCTAGCCAGTTAGGAGAACACCTGCATAGAAATGATCTATTTGAGGTCTTTCAGTCAGGGTTTAGAACTCATCATAGCACAGAAACTGAGCTGATTAGAGTCTCCAACGACCTCCTCATGGCCTCAGACAATGGATTAATTTCTGTCCTTGTTCTGCTGGACCTCAGTGCTGCTTTTGATACCGTTGATCACAGCCTTTTGCTGCATAGATTAGAGCACACTGTTGGAATTAAAGGGACAGCATTAGGCTGGTTTAAGTCATACTTATCTGACAGGTTCCAGTTCGTCCATGTTAATGACGTTTCTTCTACACGGACTAGGGTCTGCTATGGCGTCCCACAGGGTTCAGTTCTGGGACCAATCCTTTTCACTTTATACATGCTGCCCTTGGGAAAAATTGTCCAGAGCCATGGCATAAACGTTCAATGCTATGCTGATGATACGCAGCTGTACTTATCTATTAAACCAGAGGAAGCAAAACCGTTGGCTTAACTTCAAGGGTGTTTTAATGACATTAAGTCCTGGATGTCCTCTAACTTTTTGCTTCTAAACTCGGATAAAACAGAGGTTATTGTCTTTGGTCCCAAACAACTGTTGTGCAATAAGGCATATAATGTGTTTGTTTAGTCATAAAAGGGTTATTACCAACTGTCTTTAGGGACAGCTGCTAATAACCAGAAGGGTATTAACAAAGTTAATAAAATGAAACGGGGCACCACCCGATAAATCAGGAAAAAGGACTAAACGGCACAATCGGTCTCAAAATAGCTGTTGTTCTATGCGTGCCAGCCTGTGACCAGGTGTGGCGCTATAGAGCAACAGAGAAGGTGTGAGTCCGAGCACGGACCTCTTCAACCAGCCAATGTTACAAAACTTTGTAAAATAACCACCACCAACTTCTCTTATTAGAATATATCAGAATTTATTAACACAAGTATTAAAATGAACAAACACTTGAATCACGATCCTGATATCTACTAACTAAAAGACGACAGCATAAACCAATGAAACATTCAATGGAAACCAGTGTAAACTTATATACATGTGTGCTGGAAACTATAGGTGTGTGTGTGTGTGGTAATGTGAAAGGGATGTCCAAGATGGCCGCCGGCTCGCACGATAGGGTGCCACATATTGTTTGTTGTTATGAATTGTAGTTCACTCTGTGTGTCTGTGGATGTCGCTGTGTTGTTACCTGAGGGTCAGGTATAAAGGTAGCTGCCTGTTATTGGTCAGGTGTTTGACCCAGAAGGGTAAAAGGTGTTTGACCGCTGTGGCGCTAACTGCCAGCGTTATGGTTGTCGGATCAGATAATGGAATAAATTAATATTTTAACTGCATCAGAAGAACATCGTTCTGGTCCTTTTTCGATCAACAAGCAACGGTAACGTTTACGAAATGTGAGTTAGCGAAGCGTGTCGACCAGGTTACATCTCAGTAGCTTCAAGCATTAGCCTTAGCTCCTTCAAGTTGCTTGTACAAATTACAATAAAATGTAAACAAGTGCTCTGCAGACAGGATCATTGTCCTCCATCAGTTGTCCCCCTGCATTCTTGAAAAAAAAAAAAAAAAAAAAAAAACAGAATATGCCCAGACCTTGGATTTCATAATTTTAGTGGGTTGGTAAATGTCCTGCGTGCTATCACCAGTTTCCTCCATGCTAACGTTACGATGCCGATGTTACAAGCTACATCTTCACGCGAGACACAGTTGCGAGTCGCTCGCAGAATTGAATGAGGCTGATATTACATATCCTGGTAATCAACCGCGATAATGAGATGAAGTCAAACATAAACGTTATCATGTAAAATTTTACCGCACTTTACCGTAATACCGGTAACCGTTCCATCCCTAGTTGACAGACACTAACGTTAGTCTGCTTTGTTGGTTTTTAGGCCTACTGCATATCTGATAAATGATCGTCTTAGCGCCCCCTACTGTTAGTTGATAATTTTGGTTATTGAACAAGGCCGACGGTCTTTCTGGACTTTTCACAGATTACCAGTCCGCCCCTGTACCTGACCCTCAGGTAACAACATAGCGACACCCACACACACAGAGTGAACTACAATTCATGACAACATGTTTGGCTCCTACAGTCTGAGAATAACAGTAACATTTATGTGAGCTCCTCATTTACAGCAGCTGCACATGATCGTAGCTAATAAAGGTCCAGAGCTCCAAACATTTTCATGAAGACCAAAACAAGAATAAATTTCATTCAGCTCAGTTTACTCATAAATCGGTTTTGCTCACATTTCATGAATGAGACCCAGTGTCTGCTTCAAACTAGTCCTCTTCCTACTGAATAACAGCCTGATAACCCCTCCTTCTTCTTCCTGCAGTGAAACTCAGTGTCTCTGTCTTCATGTTCCCTCCCCTTTAGATCTACAAGTCTGTTGATGGGTGTAACCAGCATGTGCTGGGCTGCAAAACCAGTAACACGTGATGTTTAGATCAGAGCTCAGACTTGTTTCTGTTTCAAGGAAGTGAAACTCTCACAGTCATAGTTGCTGAGAGGTGAAATGGAGCAGAAGGGAGTTCAGCTGGACCGAGAGACTTTCTCTTGTTCGATCTGTCTGGATCTACTGAAGGATCCAGTGACTATTCCCTGTGGACACAACTACTGCATGAACTGTATTAAAACCCACTGGGATGGAGATGATCAGAAAGGAATCCACAGCTGTCCTCAGTGCAGGAACATCTTCATACCGAGGCCTGTCCTGGTGAAAAACACCATGTTAGCAGAGTTAGCGGAGGGGCTGAAGAAGACTGGACTCCAAGATGCTCCAGCTGATCACTGCTATGCTGGACCTGAAGATGTGGCCTGTGATGTCTGCACTGAGAGGAAGCTGAAAGCTGTCAAGTCCTGTCTGGTCTGTTTAGTTTCTTACTGTCAGAAACACCTCCAACCTCACTATGATGTAGCTCAACTGAAGAAACACCAGCTGGTGGACCCCTCCAAGAAGCTCCAGGAGAACATCTGCTCTCGTCATGATGAGGTGATGAAGGTTTTCTGTCGTACTGATCAGCAGAGTATCTGTATTCTCTGTTTAATGGATGAACATAAAGGTCATGAAACAGTCTCAGCTGCAGCAGAAAGAGCTGAGAAGCAGAAGGAGCTGGAGGTGAGTCGACAACAAATCCAGCAGAGAATCCAGGACCGAGAGAAAGATGTGAAGCTGCTTCAACAGGAGGTGGAGGCCATAAATGTCTCTGCTGATAAAGCAGTGGAGGACAGTGAGAAGATCTTCACTGAGCTGATCCGTCTCATCCAGAAAAGAAGCTCTGATGTGAAGCAGCAGGTCAGATCCCAGCAGGAAACTGAAGTGAGTCGAGTCAAAGAGCTTCAGGAGGAGATGGAACAGGAGATCACTGATCTGAAGAGGAAAGATGCTGAGATGAAGCAGCTGTCACAAACAGAGGATCACAACCAGTTTCTCCACAACTACCCCTCACTGTCACCACTCAGTGAGTCTCCACACTCATCCATCATCAATACTGGTCCTCTGAGGTACTTTGAGGATGTGACAGCAGCTGTGTCAGAGACCAGAGATAAACTACAGGAGCTTCTGAGAGAGACATGGACAAACATCTCACTGTCAGTGGCTGAAGTGGAGGTTTTACTGCCAGAACCAGAACCAAAGACCAGAGCTGGACTCTTGAAATATTCACAAGAAATCACACTGGATCCAAATACAGCAAACAAATATCTGTTATTATCAGAGGAGAACAGAAGAGTGACAAGGATGGGAGAAAAACAGTCTTATTCCAGTCATCCAGACAGATTCAGTTTTTGGTTTCAGGTCCTGAGTAGAGAGAGTCTGACTGGACGTTGTTACTGGGAGGTGGAGTGGAGAGGAGGAGGAGTTTATGTAGCAGTAACATACAAGAATATCAGCAGGACTGGAGGTTTATATGAATGTATATTTGGATTCAATGATAAATCTTGGTCATTAAGTTGTGACACAAACAGTTATGAATTCTGGTACAATGATGTTCAAACTCCAGTTTCAGGTCCTGGTTCCTCCAGAGTTGGAGTTTACCTGGATCACAGAGCAGGTATTCTGTCTTTCTACAGCGTCTCTGAAACCATGACTCTCCTCCACAGAGTCCAGACCACATTCACTCAGCCGCTACATGCTGGACTACGGCCTCTATATAATGGATCCACTGCTGAGTTCATTCAGCTGAAATAGACTGAAGTCGTTTCAGGGACAGTTGGTTCAAATGTGGATTTCAGTTTCCATCATTGTTGCTGAAAACTCACTGTTGTTTCATTTCTTCACTGCTCAGAGATCAGCTGTCAATCACTCTTCATGGGCGGTACTTTGACATCTTCTTGTTGTTTTGTTGATGTTTGAGTTTGTTTTGGTGCCTCCTTCCTGTGTCTGTTCATCCATGGAGCTGATCACTGCTCAGGATGATTTTATTCACCTAAACTGACTACATTTATGCTAATCAGTTAGTCAGATTAAAGTTGAACACTGAGTCATTTTGTAGATTTTACTGATTTATAGTGTCAACAAACTGAAACTTCATTATCATGAAACTTAAATAAAGCTGATGTTTTTTTAATTGAACTGTCAAATCCAGACCAGACTGATCGTTATCTGTGGGGACGACGGTGATTTTTTTTCAGCATCTCTGATAACTTTAATAAAACTCCTTCATCCTGTAAAGTTTCTCTCCGTGTTCTTTTTATCTGGTGCCTAAATGACAGTCTAGAAACAAAGATCAATCAAGAATTTAATACAATCATGAATACAAAGAATTATTATGCCATGCAGAATATTTTAATCGGCCGATGGTACACTTCACAACATCACCAAGATGCTGCCATGGACAAATGCACGCTGCAAGTCAGATTTTGTCCATCTTTTAAGGATCCAGAGGAAGGCGGATCCTTGGTTCTTCTGAGTTTTATGGCCCTTTGTCTACGAAAACCCAGATGGTCCAGTCTCAGTCTGAGTTAATCAACAACTGTTGTTCCGGGGTCTTCAAACTGGTGATGGGGGTCGAGAGGATGTTGCAGTAATTAAGTCGTAAACCTGAGCTGAGAAACTCACAGCATTCCTTCATGCCAAGTTTCAGTTATAACAAGTTAAAATCTACATAGTTAATTCTAAATCCTAACAATCCTGATGCAGCAGGTTGAAGCAGCAAAAATAATGAACTTAAAATGTCAATTTAATGAATCTGAGATTGAAATCTTTGAAAATAAATTATTTATCTGACTTTAACGTCTCAAATTAAAACTGTATATGATCAATAATCCTGTATTTCATTGACTTTTAATAAAATGTGTTCACAGAAATTGATGACTATTGAATTCAGTTTTGCATAAAAATCAAGTAATTAAATGAGAACAGAGAAAGAATAAGTTTTAATAAGAAGGTTCACATTTACTTCTGATTCTGTGACACTCAAACGATAATTAAAAAATGCAGAGGAGTTTTTGTTAGATTGTAAATCTACGTAATAGTTGCAATTGTTTGAGACTTCTTTGAACGGAGGTCGTTTATTTAAATGGCTCTAACATTTCTTCAGATCTCAACCTTGTAGTTCAGTTGGGATCTTTTCATAAATGACAAAAGAAAAATCTGATGTTTAATGTCATTCATGCAGAAGTATGACATCACTAGTTTTCAGTGTTGAGCATCACTTCATAAACGACACAACACCGCCATCAAGTGGTCATTTTAGAGAACTGTAAGACATGATCAATGAATCCTTCAAGAATGAAAGAGAGCATGACAACAGTCAGACAGCTGACTGTTGTCTGCGCTTTTTTTGGAGCCTCACACACAGGATAATATCTGAATATCTAAATCTTTAACCATGGATCTGGTCAGCTGGTCTCTCAATGCAATCGATCAAATTTTCTCGACGAGAAGAGAGGGCAAAGGAGAGCCCTCCTGTCCAGATGGAACACACACAGGATTCATGGTCGAAATGGAGAATGAGCTGCCTGTCTCCTCTGTTCATTGAGGACATTGAAGATGTCTACATATTTGGATTAATGATCATGGGATTTTTGCTGTTTGGTAGTTGGCGGATACCTGATGTATCGGAAAATTAAGCGCACGGGTGCTGCTATCCTGGACCTGGTATCCGTGTGTGTGTGTGTGAGCCGTGCTGTGAGTGCCGAGACTGGTAAGGTTGACGAGCTGAATCGGAAATTGGATGTGATTCAGAATGTGAATCACAGACAAGGAATGATTTTTGAACTGATATCGAAAAGGGATTCCAACTTGGGGAAACTACATGCACTGCTCGGGGAGAATTGACCTGGAATTCGGCTATTTGGATGATTTCCCTCCAAGATGAAACCAGCAAGGACTTAAGGCAGACGAAATCTCATGTCAGCCTGGCCCAAAACAATCTCTCTTATCTGAATCTGGCTCCCCCGAGCGGCCTTCACTCAAGGCCGAATTGCGAAGAACTCTCCAAGGTCTTATGCGCATCAGGCTCCTTCCACCCTCCCCCGCTCCATATCCCTCCCCCCGAGTGCTCAACGTCTCCGGTGGCTCCTGCTGTTCCTCCCCCCCCCAACGCTGGGTGGACTGACTGCGCTGCGCGCCAATGGTGGCTGCGCGCGCACGGACTACTTCGCTGGACACCCCCTGCACCCTCCTCCCTCTCCCCTCTCCAATGTCTTAGTCTAAGTTTGTTATGCTTAAATTTTTTGTGCTGAGGTTTTTTTTTGTGAATCTCACAATTGCCCCTCAAGGACATGTTGTGTGAGACACCTTTTTTTACCCTCTCTCCCCTCTCCCCATGTGATCTTATTTTCTTCTGATAAGAAGGTGGCGTCACTACGTGGCAGCAGCCTCCAGACACCATCGACCCATGTCCAATATGTTGTTGTTTGTTTCTGTATGTTCTTCTTGGACGATGTACTGGAAATGCAATTTCACTGTGTTGGGACGCTGGCTCAGTGACAATAAAAGCTTCATTCATTCATTCATTCATTCATTCATTCATTCATTCATTCATTCATAAATATCACATTTGTTTTTTTCTGCAAAAAGACTGGAACTGATTGTTTTCTTTATCATTTGGAAATCAAGGTTTCATTCATTCAAGGTGTAACAAAAATTCCCACGTTTCCTCGTTTACTAGTTGCTCCTTCGGCCTTTTCTGTTTTTTTTTTTCTATTTATGTGTAACGTGGGAAAATACTGCAAATATCAATTCAAGTCAGCAACTACCAAAATTATGACAGATGAGAAAACAGTTTGTAAATGTTCATGTAATGTTTTATTCTAGAAATCATATTCTCAAAAATGGGGGTCGTCTCATAATCGAGGTCTAGACTTTTTATTACACATCTGCACCACTCGTGTCTGCCCCAACAAGACTATGGTTAATTTTCAGAGGTTGTGCATACTTTTGTATGAGGGGCTCAATTCCTTTTTTGTCGCACCTTAACACTGCTGCACAGGCCTGTGCGAGTTCAAAGGCTTCTCCCTTGAAGCGTCTGTCCAGTTCGCCTATGATGGTATCCAGCACTGGGAAATACAGGTGCTGTTGGAAACCATGCATCTCACTATGGGACATCTGCACCGCATTTACATCAGTTTCTTCTCTGTGGCCCAAAGACGTTGTTATAAGGAAACTCTGGAGAGCGGTGGGGGGTGTTGCCCGTTTTCTTTTTGTTGGAACTGATCCTGGACCAGCAGCAGGTGTCTGACGCTGAAGGTTCACTTCATCAGAGATGTTGTTGTCTCGGCAGAACTGTTTCACTAATCCCCATACATCGTCCCATTTATCATCCTGTCTCCGGGATACGAAGTGCACCTTTAGTTGTCTGTGAGCACGGCAGCTTCGGAAAGTGTGAGGTTGGAGGACTGTAGGGCTTTGTGCGTGACATGAATCACACGCAATATGTCTTCAAGTACAATGAGACATGTAACGAATGACAACCTGGCCATGTGCTCATAAAGGCCCGTGGCCTCCACTGACCACTTCTCTCCGTCTTCACTCATTTCTCTCAGGCACTGTGTAATTGCAGCGTAGTGTGTTTTAACTGTGTGGAAAGAACGCCACTTGCATGCCCAGCACGTCTCGCTGGGCTGCGCAATTTCAGTTGCTTTCATATTCAGCGATTTCTGGACCTCAATAAAGCGATGGTGGTTTGACGACTCTGCAAAGACAGAGTACAGTTTGGCGATAACATTCAGGAATGTTTTGACACTGCGATTAACGGTGCAGCAGCAGTCCACAAGCACAAGATTCAGTTTGTGCGCCAGGCAGTGTATGTATGTTGCGTACGGATGCATCTCTTTTATTCGCTGCTGCACTCCTGAAACTTGGCCAGACATTACAGAGGTGCCATCATAACTCTGGGAAACAATTGGGATATTTTTTGAGTCCACACATTTCTAATCCTGTGTTTATGGCGTCCACGAGCCCATCGAGATGCAGAACAATCAATAAAACACAAAAAGCGCTCCTTGATTTCAAGCTGCTCTGTGTATCTTAAACAAAGCGACAGTTGCTCGGTTTTCGATGACCTGGCCTCATCTGCGATTACAGCAAAAAACCCAGTGTCCTGTACTTTCTCTGCAATTTCTGTACGAACCAAATTTGCACATATCTCAATTATTTCGTTCTGAAAAACATCGTCTTGTGGCATTAAAATAATTTGACTGCATACTTTTAAAGTCAGAATCCTATTTCGAGAAGAATGCGCAAACCTCAAGATAATTCCCCCGGGATTCTGAATTGTTAGCCTCCCTGTGTCCACGGAAAGGCAATCCAAGTGAAGATAGCAACCTCACAATATCCACGACTTTGCACAGATAAGATCTGTTCTTCTCAACAGTGGCGCCGTGGCTGTCCGACAACTTTGCAGCTATCGATCCGCCAGAAGTACTTTGTTTAAAGCTGTCCCATTTAACCATACAGTTCTGATGGGCCAGGGAATTTGCATGCTTTTCCAGTTTTGTGCTCAGTTTTTTCCAGTCACTCATGCCTTTTCGCCAAGTCTCATCCACGCTACTGTTAGTCTGGAAGTGGCGGCAGACGAAACAGAAGGCAGCGTCCTTTGAAACTGAATATTCAAGCCAACAGTACTTGTTGTAATAATACGTGGAAAACGACCTTTTAATGTTTCCGAACAATTTTGAGGGAAATTCCGGAAGAATTGGTTGCTTAGGACAACAGTGCTTCTCGTCAAGATCATTTGGTAGTTGCTCTGCTAAGCCGGTTGAAACACTCACAAGATTCGATGGAGAGCTAGCCTGGTTTGCTATCCCCGAGCTGGTCCCAGGCGTTTCAAGGTCCGCGTTGTATGTCGGTCCTGGCGGCTCTTCCTCGGCTTTTTGTGGGATGTTGGTCGAGGGACGTTTTAAAAAAACGCAGAATATCCATTTGAATTCACTTATACCACTGTAACAAAACTACTATACAACTGAACTGCATTACTGACTAAGTAAGCAAGACTGTCTGATACTGAGAGGGAAACTCCACATAGCTGACGTAAACAGTTAACGTCACTACGCCACATGACTGCTTAAAATGAAATGTATTAAGAAACAAAATATAACATGATTCATTTAACTGTCACAATATACTGCAGTTTATTTTGGACTTTAAAAAAAACATTACGGTCAAAAACATTTATTTATTTTTGCCAGTTCGTTGACAATGCAATTACATATTTCAGCCACCAGGGGGAGCAATGCTCCCCCTGCCCCCCCGAAAACTCCGCCCATGCAGAGATGCTCCCCCACCCTACCCAGACACTCCGGTGCACCTACCCAAAATTGTAGGTTAACGCAGACAGTGTTGCAGAGAGGAGAGAAAGGAGACCTCTGATTGGTCAGTTCTACATCCGAATGGAAAAGAGCGCGTCATTGAAGAAATGAGGAAGTACCCACATCTGTACGATTCTGGTTCTCCACACTACAAAGACAGCACATATTCTAGTAATTCATGGAGGGAGATAGCGATGAATGTGGGTCTGGATACGGCCGAGACGGTGAGGAAGTGGAAAAACACAAGAGATAAGTTTAGTAAGTTTAGCTAGTTCGTGATTGTCCCTCTTGCGTTGTGGCGTTGAATAACATAGCGGAGACCGCGCTAGTATAAATCAAAAGTGACGGCGACACTGCCGCGAGAGTATACACGGCCCTCAATGCTTAATCAATCACAACGATATGCAAATATTATTCAAAGGACAATGATGCCATATATTTATTCAAACCATTATAAGCACAATACTGTAATTAAATACATAGACACACAAATGCAAAATACAAATAGTTTACAAAAGTCCTTGTCTTTGCAGGTAATATGGGCAGTAACTCCAAGGAAGGAGCGAAGTCTCCTGTCAGACCAGAGGTCGGTTGTCAGGGCAACACTTGCCTGAGCTTCCAGCGCTTTGATGATGTCATCCTTAACCTTACTGATTAGATAAGGTATCTGCTTCTCTGTCAGGCTAGTCCTGGACACAGGAGTGTATTTGCAGTCCATGACAGAAAGAAAGTGTCTAAACTTTGGATTTTCTACTAGCGAGAGGGGCAGAGAGCATCCAATGACGAGTTCCTGGAGGATGGTTTGTGTAACGGCCTGTTGCCTGGATGAATTTGGGGCATATAAGTGGACTCTTTGTGCAAAGGAAGATATTGTTTGCTGTGTAGTGTCTCCCATCACCAGTGATACAGGTACTTGATACTTCATCTTTTTGCATAACTGCAGCACTATGCCTGCTCCTCCTGTCAGCCAACCAACTCATGTGTATTATTGATAAGAAATAAAACCAATCTTAACAGAAAATACACTTCTACTCCATAAGATCTGATGTTGTTCTCTAGAATCTGTAGCCTAAACTGTTCTGCAGCTGTAGTGGCCTGATAGGCTCATAGGGGACATACAGAAGAGGACTGAACCACATCACCCATTATACATACATGTACCACATCATATACCACATCAAAGATTTAATAAGATAAAATATATAATAATAAAATAAGGCTGAAATGTTGATCATGTATGCATGAGAGGGAGGAGGCGTGTTGTGTGTGTGTTCTCACGGATTGACAGACTGTGTGCAGCGAGACTGGACCGCACAAAAAGTGTGCTTGCCTGAATATTATAGGCTACAAATCCCTTCGAGACCGCTCGGCCAGTCCGAGACATTGCGAGGCCGAGAAACTCGAGACCTATGGAGCCCCGTTTGGGTCATAATTCAATGAATAAATGAGTCTATCATTATGAAATACTGGTGTTTATTATTATGAAATACGTATCCATTATTATGAAATGTTTCCCATTGTTATGAAATACATGTTTATTATTATGATATATTTCCCATTATTATGAAATATATGTGTATTATTATTATATATTTCCCATTATTATGAAAAAAATGTAATTATTACAAAATATATTTTATTATTATTTAATCTAAGATTAATGCATAATAGTTTATTTTAGAATGGTTTTTTTTATCTAAAAATGAGTTTTTACATAATTGCTTCATTTTTCATAAGAATGAGCTTTTACATAATAATGACATTTTGCCAGTGGGCGGGACCAGTGGTTGACCTGCACGCTCATTGGCTGATCCTTCTCCATTCTACGCTCTACGCTCTGACATCGACTAGTTTTGGCCGTGAGGTCCCGTTAGCAGCGGGCCGTGGCGTCATCAAGGTGCGCTCCTAGTCCGATTGTAGCTATGGCAGCTTGGACTGAGCTACGGGAAACCTTGACCAGGTTAGCAGACAATATCGAAAATGATAATTTATCAGGCGATACTATTTTGACCCGATTTGACGATTCACTGTTCTGTTGCTTATGCCTGAATGAAAGAGCAGCCAATCACTGTCAAGTGACCCAGAAGGAAATTGGAATTATACCAGCTTTGTTGATGAGATTTTTCTGGTATAATGTAGTGGAGTAACAGAAAAGTGGTAATTAATGTGATTTGTAATCAATCCCTAATCAATGAAATGTGTGATTCTTGTCAATGATCAGAACCGGTGATCAGAAAGATGTATTAATGATGTTGGAATAGATCTATGATTTATTTCTCGTTGGATCAAGACACGGTGCGTCTGTGCTGTCAGCGGCTGAGGTAAGCTGCTGAGGGTCACTGTGTGCCGCCATGGAATGAAAACAACAGCTACGGAGTCATAACAGAAAACAGGAGAGAGTTCGTAAGTGTAAACATAAGTTACTTCACACATACACAACACTGGGGCCAGGTGTCTGGGTCAAATGGCGATGAGGGTGGCAGCTCAGAGTGGCCTAGGCGAAGTGGCAGAGTGGAGGGCTGCAGACGTCAGATCATTTACTAAATTCTGTTATTAAATACGAACCAATCAATCAATCAGTTAATGAAGCGTTGGAACATACATTGGTAAGTAGATCGTTAGATAAGGGTTAGCTTTAGCTGATAAGCTTTAGCTTAACGAGCTATATGGCCAAGTAAACAAGGTAACCTTGGGAAGAGTCTGGTGATGGCATGATGTCATGATGATTAGGTGAACGCCCCTGCTGATCTGTAAACCAATGGAATCATTGTGGGGCATGGCCTGTGAATTATGCATGATGTAAAGGACGGATTATGTAAAATTATGCATGTCTCTGTATATGTGAATAACCAATCAGAAGTGTCATGTGAGTTTGAGGGAAATTGTGTACGCCTATGCAAATGTGAGAGAACCAATCAAGAGAGTGAAGGACCAAAAAGGGACATTTTGGGGCTGAAGCAGGCTGGACGAGAGAAAGAGAGAGAGAGAGAGAATAACATAAAAAGGGAGGACAGAGAGAAGTCGTCGTTCTTCCGTGGGGCATCTTCGAAGAAGCAGGACTAGCTGGACAAGGGAGCTGACCAACCATCTGGAGGGAAAGACCTGAAGGATTTATTCCTCAAGAACAGAAGACGAAGACACAGGAACGGATTAACCATTTTTCCAACACTTGAGGAATATAATTGGAGTTTTTGGAATTACCCTAGCTCACTGCTAGCAAGGAGGAGGGGCGAGCCAGAGTTCCCGGGGGCCCGACCTTGTGCTCTCTCTCTCTCTCTGCAAGCGGCCTTGAACAACGCAAAGGTGCACATTGCATACCAGCCTGTCCTTGAACCAACCAGATGGATCGATCAGTAAGCCACAGCTTTAATTTGCCTATTTAGAATTAGAATTTGTATAACCAATCAATGCTGCTGCTTAACCTTGCTAATCTGCTTTAATAAATATAAAAACTATCATAAGACGTCGTTGTGGACATTACCTCTGTATTCACAAGTGTAATGACCTTGATTATGCCTCTGCACTAGTAACATAGATTCTTATTGGTTATTCTAGTCATAATATTGTCAAATATCCTTGCGGCTTGCTGTCCAAGCCACTAAATTTATCCTAGCCGGTAACAAGAGCCCAGATCTTAAGAGGGGAGCTGCAAATTAACAGACGTGACTGATAGCTGGACTTTGAGCCAATTGGCTATTCCTCTTAGGTCAGTTATTGGGGGAAGCGGGGTATACGGCTGGAAGTTGTATGCAGTGAGAGCTAGAGCGAATCCCCTCGACACCAGCTTAAATAAGTTGAGGAAATCTTAGCGAGGTGAACCCCCCTAGACCGCAACTTCTTACCCGAAGAGATGGAGAGCTGGTCCCGGTGACAGACTCTGCTAGTCAGAGACTGAACCAGAACTGGGGGATCTAACACACATAAATGGCTCCGCCCTCTCTGCTGTGATTGACACACAAATCATTCTTATAAAAAACAAAGCCATTATTATGTAAAAGCTCATTCTTATGAAAAACAAAATAATTATCATAATAATGGGAAATATTTCATAATAATAAACGCCTGTATTTCATAATAATAGACTCATTTATTAATTGAATTATGACCCAAACGGGGCTCCATAGAGACCGAGACAAGACCGAGACCAAAGACTGTCGAGGCCGTGACAAGACCACAAAAAAGTGATCTTGAGAAATACAAGTCTAAACTGAAAGGATTTTATCTGCATTTATCTGCACTTGCCTTCTTGGGATTTTATATATCTATAAAACACTTTGAATTGCCTTGTGTGCTAATTGTGCTCTACAAATAAACTTGCCTTGTGTTGTTTAAAAAATACTAATAATGTACATTAGTTTACCAATAATTAGTGGGTTCTAGTGAGGCAGTTGTACTACACTTAAAAAAGCACTTGACAATCAGACAAGGGTGAAAGTGGATTTAATCTCCATTTGTATACAAGCAGAGATGGTCAGACACTAACAACAGCACAGACAGCTGTTGTCAGCACAAGACAATCAAGGTTCAAGGTTCAAGGTTAACTTTATTAGTCTCCCGTGGGAGAAATCTGTCTTGGAGTCACAGATCAGAGCTGCACACAGAGTTCACACAGACAGAGAGACACAAACACAGAAAATTACAAATACACATCACATCTCCACCCTGGTGCATTCACTTCCTTCAGAAGGTGCATCTAGTCGCCGTTGAGAAGCTTCATCGACAGAGGGACAAACTAGCGTTTATACCTGTTATATCTCTGCGGTGGAGCTCTGGATCTCCTACCTGTTCACATCAACACATACTCAAAACTGAGAACATGTGAGGGGTCGGACAGGGGAAGACAATGAATCAGAGGAAATGTAGTCATTTAAACACTGTTTATCAATACGTTGAGCCTTGAGCTAAATTCTACCAACAGCTAGTGTCTCAAAAATCATAGATGGCGCCTGAACAACATCCCACATTGGATTAGATATTCCACATTAGATATTAATATCAGTGAGAAACAGGCCACAGTGACCTGAGCCTGTTTTAATTCAACACGTTGCCTAAACTTGAGGCTGTGTGACCCAGAAGACAACCAACCCCTGTAGAAGTCCTCATGACCCTGTTTTTAGGTGAATCATCACTAGTTTATCATTTTAGTCAAACAAATGCAGGACTGTTTTCCTTCAACATCTGATTTCAGGCAGGCAGGTTTATTTGTATCGCACATTTCATATTCAAGACAATTCAAGGTGATCAAATGTCTGTTTCAACATCTCATTGGTTCTTTCTGTTCTGTTTTCTGAGACTGACTGTCAGAATTCAAGTGAAAGAATGAGAACTTCTCCTGGTCTTCATCTCCACCTGAGATCTAAGGTGGGCTTTCAGGTGGAGATGTCAGGATGACTCCAGAACCTCCAGAATATGCCACAGCCTTGACTGATGGCATCAAAGCCTGCTTTGAACACTTCCTGACTGAGTCCATTGAAACCATGGTGGTAAACATGAGCAACCTGGAGGAGAAAGTGACTTCCAAAGACAGCTGGAAGGAGGTCACCCAGACAGACATCAGAGCAAACATGGATCTGTTGACTTTGACTGGACACTTCAGATCCACACAGGGCCGGAGTGGGCCCTTTTCTCAGTCCGGGAATTTAATTCAAATTCAGGCCACTCTGATACGGAGGACAAATTTGAGTACATAGAAAAAGATAAAACAAAAAACAATTCTCTCACAATGCCTTTTATTTTATTTAGATTATGGCATACAATTATTCACGCCCCTTTAACAATGTACAATTGAAATTCAAACAAAATAAAGATAATGATAAAGAAGATAAAATAAAGATAAAGAAGATAAAGAAGTCTTTTCACAAATCAAAGTTCCTTTACATAACTTCTGTTGTTCTTCTGTATGCCATATTTTACATCATAAACGTCTATCTTGACTAACTCTCTTCCTCTACCTGGCCCTTCAGTAGTCCTGCCCTCGTCTGGATCATCAGTGGTGGAAATGGTCTGCTGCTTCGACGCTAGAAAATATTCCATAACAATAAAAAAGATATTTAATATTGAGTTGATAACAGTGTGCGCAGCTTCCTCTTAGCATCTGACTTCATAGGCCTATAATAACAATTAAAAAGTAATGTAGGTTACATAGACAATTATTGATTAAACAGTGGTTACCTATTTCATTTGGTCTTATTTTGATGCATTTTCAACGATTAGTTCATTTAAATCCTGCTACCTGTTTCCTCTGTGGTCCTGGCCTCTCCATGACTGCATTCGCCTTCAGGCACCTGATCTTCTGAGGCTACACAAACATTTCATTTAGGGGGTTCTTTATGTTGCTGAAAAACACCCTTTATGTATTTATCTAGCCTATCCTTTCATTCACTTATTAATTTGTTTGCATATTTAATTATGATTTTGTTAAATTATCTGCACTATTTAATCTCCACATATCATGGTTTTCTTCTGTAGACTATGCCATATTTTACATCATAAACGTGTATCTTGACTAACTGTCTTCCTCTACCTGGCCCTTCAGCAGTCCTGCCCTCATCTGGATCATCAGTGGTTCTGGCATCCTGCGCTGATGCTACAGAACATTCCAGAACCATGAAAAAGACAGTTAACATTGAGTTGTTCATGTTTGCGCGCCTGTGGAAATGCACGATATAACGGCGAGACGAAACAGGCTACAGTTGCAGAGAAGCTAAGGCGTGTAGAACGTGCACACTCTCGAGTATCCTATTTTATTATTAGGCCTATTATTATTAAGAATATTTTTTTTAATAACACCTGCCCCCACGCCCACGAACCAAGCGCAATATTGGTATGCAGCACTTCTAAATAATGCAGCCTAAATAGCACGTTTTGACATGCATTTAATACCCTAACAAATAGCCTGTTACACAACCTGTTTAATATGTCTAAACGCGTTAACCTGTGCGCGTTGCTGCTAATACAGGCAGGCTACAAATAAAGCGTGATGAAGCGTTTGGCAACTCTGTTCATCAAAATGGTTAACTGGCATTTAAAGCAACAAGTTTTTGGTTCTTCTATGGAAATATGAATGCACTTTAAGCATAGATAATCCTATACCTACATTGTGACATTTTTAAGTTGACAGTTGTGACAGTTGCAAATGCTCGCCACGTTATATGATAAAATTCACAACCAGGCCAATTATCCGTCTCTCTTTCAGTAACCTACCAGCTTGTCTTGAGAAGATGTCAGTTAATTTGGCACATTTGGCCGCCGCCTCCTTTCTTTTTTTTATTTTAGCCCTCTCCGTTCCGCCCAGCCTCTTTCTGTTTCGCGCCAGTGTGATTTACAGTAAAGACGAGCCTTGGGCCAAACCACCTGAAACACGTGGGAGGGGTCGGGGGGAATTATGCTGCTTACATGGTAGTAGAACCACAGATTTTCTAGGAAGGGGCTGTGGACCTATTTAATCCACTATGATGCAACGGGCGGTTGCAACTTAATTGATATTAATGCAAGAATAAGACAAAAGAAGTGACAAAAAAAAAAAAAGTTAAAATTAGTTGTCCCCGTGGTCCACATCGATGGTTTGGGCCGGGAAAGCTCCCGATCACTTTAATGTGCAGCCCGGCTTTGGATCCACAGATGAATCCACCAGCAGCTTCTGGGATCAGTTTTCAGGTTTGTTTCTGTTATCAGGCTCAAACACAGCTGATAGACTGGTGAATACTGGAACGTTGTTGTTCTTGTTAGTTGTTCTGAGGTGATAACTGTGGTAACTGTGGTTGAAACTACAATCTAAGCGTTCCCTCAAACAAATCACCAACAGAAGGAAACAGAAGTCTACCAGCTCATCTGTTTCTACTCAGTTCAACTTTTCTTTCTGGTGGTTCACCACAGCAGATGATGTGTTGTCTCTGAGTTACTCAGTGTTTTCATGATTCAATCTTCATTGAAGAAACAATGGCAGGTAAAATCAATAAAGCAGCAGAAAGTTTCCACAGATAAAAGTTCCTCCTGTGACTGCTGGTCTTGTAAAGGCTGCAACATGGCTGCTTTTCTCTTGAAGCCAGAGCTCACGTGACTGTTCCTCACTGTGATTGTGGTTTTCTCCAGAAGAATAAAGGCCTGAATCACCAGCTGTGACTGTCTGCTACACCGTCCTGTTTTCACTTATTACATTCATGAAATTAAAGATAAATACATGAAATGGAAGAAAGTTTTACTGATGGTGTTCAACCTTCTGATGTGGTTGAGTCTGTCAGCTGTTCCCAGGAAGCAGAAACGTCTCTCCAGCTGTGTTACCGTAGATGAACAGAAGAGGGCGCAGTTTGTCCTCTGAACAGCTGTCAGGGTCAGATCCAGTCAGACGGTGGATTCATCAGGAGGACGTGTTTGTGTTGGATATTTACAGGTTATTTTTAGATCCGTAGCTCTCATTTTCTTCCAGTAACATCATTAAAGGCTTCTGCTCTTTAAAGTAAAGCTTCATTCACCAGTTTGGATATTAGAGCGGTTTATGTGTGTTATACAATCGAGATAAAGAACTTTAGGAGAAAACTTTCCACAACTGTGTATGATGAAGTCTGCAGCTGAACCTGAACTGATCCTGTAACGCTGATCTGCTGATCAGAACTTGTTGAAGAGCTCTACTGAATCAACTTCACAGTGATGTCTTGTTCTCAGCTGTCAGAGTTGTCTTCAAAATCTGTCCTCACATCACTCAGGTTCAGACCAGAGTCCTCAGTCCTGAGTCTGGACACAGATATGGTCAAGAGTATCTGAGCTCTTTCCAGAGAAGAGCAGCTTCATGGAAGCAAGCATTGTTCATGTTCAGGAGGGGAGGTCCTCAGCTGGATGGAGACTTGGATGAAGGGACAGAATGAAACACATCACATCTTCCAGAGTTGCTTCTCTAAGTTACTCTGCTCAGGTTTGTTTCTTTTCCTGATCAAAATCCAAACCAAACTGGAACACAAACCATGATCAGAGCTGCTACTGGGAGCATCAGTCCAACATGAGATCTGGAGCAGCTCTCAGTCTCTGGTTGGAGAATCAGAGTGGGTCTCTGGGGTTGGAGCTCAACAGCTGTTGGAGAAGAAAAACAAGGAGATTCAACTGGTTCACAAGCTGAATTCAAGTGCTGATTGTTTCAACTGGAACCTGCTGATATTTAACATGGAAAGTTCATCATCTTGTAGAGACATTGTCATTGTCAAACCACCAGGGGGAGCAGTGACAACACTGATGAAGAACCTGACAGGGAGCAGAACAACACATCAGCTTTGACCATGTGGATCCACTGATTGTTGAGATTTAGCTGCTTCCTTTGATGATGTTGCTTTGAATGGAAATAATCGTGGCACTTTTTACACACACTGTTGTGTTTTGGAGCAAAATAAAATAACAGAACAGGGGTATTCAATTAAAAGTCACAGAGGTCCAGTTACTAAATTTTGCCTGAGCCAAAGTACGTATTTTGAAAAAGTAACTCATTTTTATTCTAACTTCAAAGCAGGAAATATTCCAACATATT
>JAGFBZ010001173.1:0-35489 GCA_018398805.1 Hirundichthys speculiger
CCGGCGGAGAAGAGCCGAGCCCACTAAGAGCGCTTACAAAAACGTACAGAAAATGAAAGCTGTACAGGTGAAGTCACCCAGCTGATTCAAAGAGGAAGTTGTCCTTTTTCAAAAACAAATTGAAACCAAGAAACATATTGTAATTTTATATATATATATATATATATATATATATATATATATATATATATATATATATATATATATATATATATATATATATATCTATAATATAATATATAAAACTGTCAATAGTTTTTTTTTTTTTTTTTTTGGTATTTTGTTCCCATTTCTTAGTTTGTTCATTTAGGTGTTTAAGTGTTTAGTGATAGTTATTTTACTCATTTCTATTTTTATATTATTTCTAATGTCTTAGTAAATATTTTTTTAAATAAGTATTTATAGTTATTAAAAATGTTAATTATCTGTGGTGTGTTTTTTACATTAATGTTGGTTTTTTAGGGTGATTTTGTGAAAAAGTGGTGATTGGACCTTTTTTGGCTAAGATACAGCCGTTCCATTTGTTTTTTCAAGTACTAAATTCACACAGTAGGATGTCCTCATCGTCCTGAAACAGAATTATCCACAGAAACATTTTATAAGACCTCCTAGGACTGTCAGAACCACATTTCTGGACATATCAGAGCATTTAGTACTTTTGAAAAAAATTGACCACCCCCACGACCATTGAGAGGCAGTGCTGGACATTGTTTTATCAATCCCATTGAAACGGGTGTCCACGAACTGTCACTTTCCCTAACACATGTACATGACATTTTTTTTCCCTGTATTTCATGTTCGTCTGCTTATGTTAGTTTAGTAGATATCAGAATCTTGACCCAAGTGTCAGTTCATCTTTCATACTTGTGTTAATAAATTCTGATATAGTCCAATGAGAGAAGCAGTTTGTGGTCATTCACATTGATAACATTATCTGATCGTAAAGATCTGTGCTCCGACTCACTCCTGTTGCTCAATTGCACCACACATAGAACAGACATTTAAAGACTGTAGTAGTTAGTCTTTGTTTCCTGGTTATCAGGTGGTGCCCCGTTTTAATCTATTAATTGTATTAATGCATTTGTGTTAGTAGCCATCCTGATACACTTAACAAGCACTCTATATCCAACATAACTGAAGTCCAAACGTTGGTCTGGGCTGTTCCAGGTGTTGTTGACCACCCATACAGAAGTGAAAACTCCAGAGAGAGTAATCTGAGATCCATGTCAACAACTGCAAGAATGTTCCAGGGAAGAGATGAAAAAAGGCAGTCTTGCAAACCTGATTAATATGCTGCTTAAATGACATATCCTGATCAAAAATGACTCCAAGGTTTTTCACAGCTGTGCTGGAAGCCAGCGTAAACCCAGTCAATCCATTCCTCAGGTGTTTGGCACCAAAGACAATAACCTCTGTTTTATCCGAGTTTAGAAACAAAAAGTTAGAGGACATCCAGGACTTAATGTCATTAAGACACCCTTGAAGTTTAGCCAAAGGTTTTGGTTCCTCTGGTTTCATAGATAAGTACAACTGTGTATCATCAGCGTAGCAATGAAAGTTTATGCCATGGCTCTGGATAATTTTTCCCAAGACCAACATGTATAAAGTGAAAAGGATTGGTCCCAGAACTGAACCCTGTGGGCCATAGCAGACCCTAGTCCGTGTAGAACACAGGTGTCAAACTGACTCCTGAAAGGGCCGTGTGGCTGCAGGTTTTTGTTCCAACCATGCAGCAGCATAGCTGACTTGTTTTAGTCAATCAACTAGTTGTCTTCTCTAAAGGTCTGAACCAGTTCAGTTTATTGAATGAAACCAGTTCCTTAACAAGCTGTGTTTCTGCATGGTTGGAACAAAAACCTGCAGCCACACAGCCCTTTCAGGAATCAACGAACTGGAACCTGGTATGACTTAAACCAGCCTAATGCTGTCCCTTTAATTCCAACAGTGTGCTCCAATCTATGCAGCAAAAGGCCGTGATCAACGGTATCAAAAGCAGCACTGAGGTCCAGCAGAACAAGGACAGAAACTAATCCATTGTCTGAGGCCATGAGGAGGTCGTTGGAGACTCTAATCAGTTGCAGTTTCTGTGCTATGATGAGTTTCTAAACCCTGACTGAAAGACCTCCAAATAGAACATTTCTATGCAGGTTCTCCTAACTGGCTAGCAACTATTTTTTCCAGAATTTTAGAGATAAATGGAAGGTTGGATATTGGTCTATAGTTTGTCAAGATGTCCGCATCAACAGATGGTTTCTTGAGCAAAGATTTAATGACTGCAACTTTAAAAACCTGTGGTACATATCCTAATTGTAGATAAGTTAATCTGATCCAATAGAGGACATAACATCTTTGAGCAGCTGAATTTGGATGGGATCCAACAGACATGTAGATGGTTTAGCTTTACTGATAGTTGAGGTCAACTCAGAGAGGCCCACAGGAGAAAAACAGTCCAGAGACAAATCAGAAACGGAAGAAATCAACGAAGCTGCAGGGACGTTCACAGCTGCCGACAGCTGGACCTGGCCGATCTCATCTCTAATTTTAATTATTTTCCCACTAAAAAAAGCTCAAAGTCTTCACTACTGAGAGTAGCAGGAATGCATGGACCAACAGAGTTGTGAGCCTGGCTACAGTGCTGAACAGAAAACGTGGGTTATGTTTGTTCTCTTCTATTAACGAAGAATAAGATGTTCTAGCTCTGCGTAGGGCTCTTTTGTAGACTATTAAGCTATCTTTCCAGGCACGATGGGAGTCCCACCTCCTTTCCATTTTACGTGCATTCTGCTTCAGCATGCGAATATGTGAATTATACCAGGGAGCTGAGCTCCTAAGATAAGAAACCCTCTTCCTCAGAGGAGCGACCGCATCCAGGGCTGAATGTAACATATCAGCAGTATTGTTAACAAGGTGATCAATGTCTGCCAGAGTAAGATTCAGGTCGGTGCCCTCAGCTATTCTATCATATTCCACCATAGGGAGATGAGAGAGAATGACCTCCTATAAATTATACACAGCATCTTCAGAAAGACATCTGCTGTAATGACACGTTTAATTTCCTGTTTTAATGCCACAAATGCTGAACTCGAATGTAACTAAAAAGTGGTCAGAGAGAAGAGAATTCAGCGGCGACACTAACAAGTGATGAGTATCTATACCATAGGTGAGGACCAGATCCAGGATATGATTAAAGCAGTGAGTCAGTTCTTTCACTTTTTGTGAGACGCCCAATGAATCTAAGATGTAAAGGCTAATTTAAAGCTGTCACTGTCAACATCCATGTGGATGTTCAAGTCACCCACTATGATGACTTTGTCTGAGCTGAGCACTAAACCAGCTAAAAAATCTGAGAACTCAGACAGAAACTCCAGATAAGCACCAGCAGGTGGCCGGTACACACCACACCAACAAGACTGGCTTTCTTGATCTCCAATTTGGAAAAGTTAGACTAAGCGTGAGGCTTTCGAATGTATTATAATTACATTTGGGTTTTGTTTTTACTTGCAGGCTGGAGGTGTAGACAGCTGCTACTCCTCCACCTCGACCCGTACTCCGGGGAATATGATAATTATTATAACCTGGTGGCATAGCCTCATTTAAACTCACTCTCCCTCTTGTTAGCCATGTTTCTGATAAGCAAAAGACGTCGCAACGAGTCTCATTAATAAGATCGTTGATTAACAGGACTTAGAGCCAAGAGACCTCACATTCAGTAGTCCACATCTAATTACAAGTTCTCTTGGCTCCAAGTGTCTTGACAGTTTTTATTTTTATCAGATTATTTTGGTTAACGCCACTATCACAGCGCGCTAAGCAGACTTTTGGAGGACGGGGAATTGACACCAATTCTATGTTTTTGTTTTTGCGGGCACCATGTTAACATTAGCAGCTATAATGGTTGATTTCTCTATTTTTAGTGGTCGGGGACGGTCCTCCAGAAGCAGCAGAGAAGCGTGTCGGACTGCAGCTCTGCATCCTGGCCTCCACCCTGGATTGTCAGGGGGAGCGTCTAAGAGAATCGGCCAAATTCCTAGAAATAAGAGCTGCACCATCCCGGGTGGGATGAATGCCGTCTCTTCTAATCAGACCAGGCTTTCCCCAAAAATCCGGCCAGTTGTCAATAAAGGCCACGTTGTTTTCTGGACACCACCACGACAACCAGCGATGGAGCGATGGAGCGATGACATGCGGCTAAACATATCATGACTGGTCAAATTAGGAAGGGGACCAGAGAAAACTACGGAGTCCGACATGCTCTTTGCAACATTACACACCGACTCAATGTTAAGTTTAGTGACCTCCGACTGGCGTAGCCGGGTGTCATTAGTGCCGATATGTATGATAACTTTACTGTACTTACAGTTACTCATTGCCAGCAGCGTCAAATTTGCCTCGATGTCGCCTGGCTCCTGGGATACACCTGACTATGGTCGTGGCTGCCGGCCTCACATACCGGACTATAGAGTCGCCAATCAGCAGGGTGGGTTTCTCAGCGGGGGTGTCGCTGAGTGGGGAAAAACAGTTTGATATGTGAAGCGAGTGATGGTGATCCACCCGCCTTTGCTTTAGGCTACGGTTCCTTTGAACCGTCACTCAGCCACCCTGACTGGCCGGCTGCTCGGATACTGCAGGGGGACTGCTAGCTGCAGTAACTCTAGGCCGCTCCGCCGCTATGTTAGCCTGGCTACCTATCACCTCTGACGGACCCGAGCCTCTAGCTCTACCTCTAGGAGCATCCTCTCCCAGGGTGATGCTGAAAAATTAATCCATGCGTTTGTCAGTTCTAGACTGGATTATTGCAATGCGTTGTTAGCAGGATGTCCGAAAAGCTCGCTAAATAGCCTTCAATTGATCCAGAACGCAGCAGCGAGGGTGCTGAAAGGAATCCGCAAGCAAGATCACATCTCTCCCGTGATAGCCTCTCTCCATTGGCTTCCCGTGAAATTTCGAATTGAGTTTAAAATTCTGCTTCTCGCATATAAGGCCCTTAATGGCCTAGCTCCGCGCTATTTACAAGACTTGATAGCATGTTATGCTCCTAATAGAGCTCTCCGCTCTCAGAGTGCAGGATTACTCGTCGTTCCTAGAATATCTAAAAGTAGATTTGGAGGACGGGCCTTCTGCTACCAGGCACCTTTTTTATGGAACCAGCTACCAGTTTGGGTTCAGGAGGCTGACACCATCTCTATCTTTAGACTAACTGTAGGCTTTACTGAACAAAAATGTTTTAAACTATAGTAGAGAGAGTAACTATGCTGCAAGACTCACGTTTGACAGTTTTACGACCTGTGTGACCCTGGGGAATCGGTCTGTGGTTGACCTCTGACCCCGGTCCCCTCCTAATCACATCTGTTTTTGTTTTTAAATTGATCATTGTACCAAAAAACAAACACACGAACCCAGAGATACAAACTGACAATTTAACATCAATCTTAACTCACACTTACATCTGTTTCTTGTGTAAACACCTAAACATTTAACGCAGTTTTTATTACCCAACCTGCTTCTTAAGCATCTGTTTTTCTCATTGTTTGTATTAAACATCCAGTTGTTTTCTCTCAGTAGAATCATGGCTGAGAAATCCTGTAACGAGAGAAAACATGTTTTTTTTTTTTCAATCCATCTATTACACACTTCCCTCTTGCTTCTGTATCAATCTGTCAGTTTTAGACAGTTTTATGACCCTTTCTGCACCCTGGCTCTCTCTCTCTCACACATTGTAGGAATTAGGAATGCTGTACCAGAGAGAGAGAGATGACATGTTTTAACGTTAGTGAGAAAAAGTGTGCTCCAATTTTTCCTTCAGGTTAAAAACCAGAGCTAGTCTCCATTTCAAAAAAAACAAACAAACACAGGCAAAAGGTTTTTTGTCAGACATTAGTTTACAGGGAAAAATCATTCCTAACACACTATTTTACCAGTGTTTCATAAATCCTTGTTTTTTTAAAAGTAGTATACATGTTAACTTTACTTTTAATGACAAAAGTGTAATTCTGATCATTTGAGTCGTAAAAACACACGTACACACACGAGACCATATTTCAATCTTGACACGCTTGTGTGTATAAAAAAAGTACCGCCCCCTCAGTTACCCATCATACGTAAGCTAAATGGAGCTCTCAATGAAAGCTGACAGCAACGTGCAAGGTAACGAAATAATTTATCTTCATTCAATTTAGTAGGTTTAATTTCAGTCACACAATTTAAACTGACTTGTGTATCGTATTAGCACGCAGGGGAGTTAATCGCCCGTACTGGTTTCCACGTGAGTAAATTAACCTATTTTTCTATTTTATCATGATTCCAAGCCCGTTTTTATCTGATATCTTTTTAAATTTTACATCTTTTATTTTTCTCTAAGTGTCTGACTCTGAGCTGTCCGGAATACATCTGACTCAATCCAATACAGGTAATGTCTAATTTAGAAAACAATACTTTTTTATACTATTTAAATAATTTAAAACATAGATAGAAAATAAGAATTACGGTGTTTCACTTACAGATCTGATTGATGCCGCTGGGAAACTCGTGGCTGAAACGTCCCGCGATAAGGTGCCTGTCAGACTTGGACGAGTTGGAACAACGTGCATTAAATTCGGAAAGAAATGAAGGTATTTTATTCTCTTGAATATGTCTTCAGTTGACTGGTTCGTAAATTAGTGTTTAAATCAATTTTTCTGTGCACTCTCTAAGCACCACGGCTAACAACTCACCCCGGCGCTGGCCATCCAAATCCATGCGTTTGTTGAATGGCTTGAAATTTCACCAGAAACCCCACCGCGTCTTCTTAGAGAAGTAGCCCGCTTTTGGGGGAGCCATCCCCGTGAAGGTAATTTTTAAAAACTTTTTTTTTTTTTTTTTTTTTTACAGAAGCTCCGGAGCACGTCCTAGCCAGTCGAGGTCGTGTGGTGAAATGAGTCTCTCACATTGACACAGTCGCGTACTGGTGGAAAAAGACAACGCATATCTTCTGTTACGAGTTGGCTGTGTTTGCATGTACAATTGTTTGTATATTTATCAATTTAAATTATGAAGTGAATGAAAGAGAGGTAGATATAAATAAATTAAAATAACATGTCTTTTGTCACCAGAACCAGGGAATTCAGCACCTCTGGAGAATGTGCGTACCACGCTCAGGCCTCCACCTGCTTCTCCTATTGTGATTGTTCACTCAGAACCGGATTGCGAGGTTTTAAGAACACCGCCTTCAACGGTAGAGAGGATTCTGGAGACTTAGCTGCTCAGAATCCGTCTATCGCAACACCTGCAGCCGCTCCTGCTGCTGCTGCCCTGCAGCAGGACCAGTATCGCCACAAGAGTTCAGGGCAGCGAGACGTCTTAGTTTCGGAAGCAGACGGTGGACACCTCTGGCTAGAAGACTGACGGTAAGATCGTTACACTTCATCGGGTGAGGGTTAGTGTTTTAAAAAAAGTCTACAATTTTCTCCTCATTTTCAGAGTCGTCCGTCCGGCAAGAGCGTTCAAGGAGGAGAAGGAGGAGGGGGAGAGGAGATACAGCGACCCAGCAAAGCTGTCTAGATTTTCTGATTAAAGCCTGTCAGATTTTGGAGACAGCCTGCAATCTTTTTAGCCAAGTGTCTGAATGATCAACAGGTGCTGTTTTAAGTAACAAATTGATGTTTTAATTTGTTTTGTTGATGACAGATGCGGAGGAAAATGTGTGCATTCCTGTTGAACTTAAACGCTGTCAGGGGTTTGAATCTTTTGCCACACCACTTTCAAATTGATAGCTCTTCTGAAACAAACACCCCCATTGAGAACATTAGAAATGCTGTTCAGCAGTTAAATAATTTACAGCCTCTTATGACACCGAACCCCCGATTGAAGAAAGAAACTGCCCCTTGAGAAGGTTGGAAAATGCTTTAGAGATGGTCAGCCCCTTCAGAAACTTGGAAAATGCTTTGCAGAATTTAAACCAAACCTATTTAGACCCGCAAAATAATGATCAGAGTGGAGAATTGCGGCAATGGGGAGGGGGAGGAGGAGGAGGGTCTGTTGAGCAGGCAGTGGAAGGGGAGGTGGGAGAAGGACAGGAGGTAGCAACTACGAGCGGAGATTCATGTCAGAGACATCTGAGATTTAACTACGAGGAAGTGACACAAGCTCTTAACATACCCCAGTTGCAGGAGGAACCTGACATCATTGCATTTTATAATGGTGTAATGGGACAGGTTTTGACAATAGTTGATGAGACACAAGCCCGGGCACGTCGCAATAATGTTCAGTTTGGAATCAGCGGAGAGGATCTCATCAGTGGAATGTGTATTCTAGTCAACGATAATGAGACCGGTGAAAATATTTTTCCAGCTCTCGAGTCGTTGCTCAACAGGGTAGTTCAATCAAATGAGGGTATTGTCTCATGCAATAACGTTCAGTTTAGCGCCCGTGTGGTGCTGAAACGTAAGCTTGAGAGAACGTTAGAATGTGAAGTTCTGGAAAAGAAAAGGAGACATATGTTGTCAATGACAGAAAAGATCAACTCTGTTTCGCTATCAGCCTCGCTCACGTGATTGATCAGGTGAACAGATTACGAGTGTGAAAAACTCGGCAGAGCATTGCATCAGGAGGTGGGTTTGGACGATCAGACACCCGTCACTTTTTCTGATGTAGGTCAATTTCAGAATTCTAGGGTGCAAAATTGTGGTCTTTTACAGAACAGAAACTCATTTCCAGACAGACAATCTTCCCGGATCGTTCGAAACCCCTGTTTCTATTTTTAATGCAAAACCATTACTACAGTATCAAAAATATCAAAGGCTTTTCAGGAACATCATATTTCTACAATTATTGTTTCAAGGGGTATAATACCCCATTTGTGCATGTTTGCAATGGGTTCTGTAATGATCCAGTCTGCCCTAAGCAGCAATTTGAACCTGTGGACTGTCCAGACTGTAACAGGAAATGTAGATCGCCTTCCTGCTTTACCAGATATAAAGAGGCTAAACCGAGCTGTCTGAACAGAAATCCTCTTAGTTTCTGCCAGCTGATCAGAAAATGTCCAAAATGCAGTTTGAGTTACTACGCTGGGGAGAGTGGAAAGTCTCACCGATGTTCGCGCTGTTAAAATTCAGAATCTGTGGGGGGAAAATAGCATCTAACTCCAGCGATCATCAATGTTACATTCAGCCTTTTGACAGGCACCCTGATTTGATTTTTTTTACGACTTTGAAACATTTGTTGATGATCATGGTGAGCACGTCCCTTTTCTGGTGTGTGCAAAAACATTGAAAGGCGTAGAGAAGTTTTTTACGGTCTAGACTGTTAAATCCTTTCTCATGCATTTCAGAAACCCTTGGTACACACAATGTTTTTATAGCCCACAATGCTAGAGGATTTGATGGTTACCTGGTTTTGAGAGGTATGTTGAGAGAAGGTGTTTTGGTACAGGACATTCTCATGACTGGAAGCAAGATCCTCTCATTGATGGAACCTAATTACCAGTTAAGGTTCCCTTTCTTTCCTCACCATGCATCTAGCTGCGATGCCTAAGGCTTTAGGTTTCACAGATCAGACCAAGGGGTACTTCCCTCACAAATTCAGCTCCAAAAAAACATCTCGTATGTAGGAGCCTACCCATCTCCATCTGACGAACAGAGGATGAACAGCGAGAGTTTTACGCTTGGTATGACAGTGTTTCTCAGGGTACCTTCAGAGAAGAGTTTCTGAGTGAGACAGGCATTGATCCATTCAGCTTCAGCCTGCCTGAAAGTGTTTCGCACAAACTTTGACTCCCAAAACATTGGCCATACCCTGCCCTCACAACTACAGGCGAGGATATAAAGCATTTTCGAGCGCTTCTATTCAGTGGCTAGAATTTGTCATCCACAGAGACAGAATCTTTATGGGTCCTTGATCCAGCATGCCTTGAACAGAGGGGAGAGAAAAAATCGGTCCTTATCATGTGGACGGTTTATGCTGTGATTGGCGGTGTAGTCTATGTCTTTGAATTTCATGGATGCTTTTTCCATGGTTGCCTGAGATGTGTGAGCCCTGATGAGATTTGTCCTTTGAAGGGTGTCACCTACGGGGAGCTGCATGCTGCTAGCGAGGAGAGAGAGTGCGGATACTGGAGTCTGAATATGGTGTCCGCACCGTCATCATGAGAGAACATGAGTGGAATGAGATGAAAAAAATCATGTGAGGAGGTGAAACAGTTCCTCAGAGATTTTAAGTTTCCAGAACCCCTCCTTCCACGTGATGCACTCTATGGTGGTAGAACGAACGCTATAAAGCTGAGACATACAGCAGGGCCTGAGGAAACCGTGTACTACGTGGATGTCACTTCTCTGTATCCATACGTGAATAGTACATGTGCATACCCGCTGGGTCACCCCACCATCCTCTGCAATGATTTTGGAAACCCTCAGGACTACTTTGGGTTCATTAACACTAGAAGACCCAAAGCCCAGCCATTTGGCTTTCCTAACTTCCATGCCCAAAGAGCAGCCAAGTGGCTGGATTAGTTTTGAGCTAACATCTTAACTCAGGTGTGAACGACACCATTGTTCTGTAAATGAAGATGGCCAAGTTGTGCACAGCCAGTAGAAGTGTCAAGTACAGAGTACTTTTTACTCAGTTTCACTCTACTCAGTTTCTCTCAGTAAAGTAAAGATACCTATAAAATCTAAGTATTTGTTTGCGCTGAATATTTACTGTTACTCACTATTTTGAAACACAAGTGTATATATATACACTTTTTAAATTTTAAAAAAGGGGATACTTACTTTTTAAATCACACACATTTTTGTTTTCAGTTTTTCCCCTAATTTGTTTACCCTAGTCTGCTCTAAAGTTAAGTTTTGTCCCCATAAATCAGAGCTCAAACCCTTCGTATGCTCAAACAGCTGATAATGTCACTATCCAATTATCTCATTCATTCAGTGATGCAGCTGCATTGAAATGCTACTATTTATGTTCTATAATATGTATTTTAAAAGCCACAGCCGCCCCAAAGAGGCTAACTGAATTACATTTTTAGGTTAAATAATATTGACTGTTTTCACTTTTTTCTTGGGTACATTCATGATGAAGTACTTTTAATTTTTCTTTTACCAGAGTAGTTTATTGCAGTATCAGCACTGTTACCAAGTACTGAAATCAAGTACTTTTGCCATCTCTGACAGCCAGTTGAGTAGGCTATGGGTAATCACAGTTAATGTCGGTAACAATGTGAACAGTGACAATAAAGGATTTGATTTGATATTCGCACTTTGTAATCACAACAGAAAGTAAGTTAGTAAGAGTCGACAGAGTTTATTTTTTTCATTTCTTGCTGAGGTTTATTGTTGATGCACAAGATTTAAACAAGACATGTTTTCTTAGAAATTCCTGAAAGTGTTACCTACATTACAGCACTTCAGTCATCTACATTGTCTGCACATACTTGGCACTGCCACGCCACCTCCTTTCTGCATTTACCACATGTGTACTTGTAGCAATCTACACAGCGCAAAGAGGGCATGATTGTTCCTGCACCGACAGTTCACCTGGCACATTGCCCTTTTTTCCTTTGTCAGGTGTGGGAGGTTGTTTGCCGAAGAAGTTTTTTCCTTTTCGCATTTTTTGCTCCCAAATGAGACTGAGCAAGCTCACTGGCCAGCTCCACCAGGAAGTCCACCCACGTCTCTCCTGCACCACCGGTACATGTCTGATAAAGGACATGTGCATTTAGCGCTGCAATGTCAAGCATATTATAAAATACTGCAACTGGCCATCGCCGTGTTCCAGAGCGCACAGTGTACTCTCGCACCATCTGGTCCATAACATCCACACCACATTTCCTGCCATTGTAATCAGTGACAGTGTTTCGCTTCTTTTTTCGGGTATCCCCAGTCTCAACCACACCATGCATGCTGCTAAGAAATGCAGACGGTCTTCCTGCGTTTGGGCGCATAAACAGTCAGTGAGGCACCAGAGGTTGAAAACACCTGTACTGTATTCATTGCGGTCCAAAGTTTGTTTGGCTGATGGTGGAAGCTCCCGTCGAATCTTATTCACTGTGCCAAGGAGGGTGGTCTTCCGGCTGAGCAGTCGCTGCGCAAGTGATAACGATGTGAAAAAGTTATCTGTAGTAACAGTTCTTCCTTTGTCCATGAATGGTTCCATGAGCTTCATCACCACATGTTCAGAGAGTCTCTCTCCGGTGTGACGATTGGGGTCCTTGCCAAGGTATGGAATAATATTGCAGATATACTTAGACTTCAAGTCACATGCCACCCAGAACTTGATGGCAAACTTGTCGGGTTTTGTAGCAATGTACTGCAGGAAACGGCAGCGAGTCTTGTTGAGAAAAGTTGCTCATCAATGGTAATGCAGTTGGCAAACGAAAGACCCCAAACATCGGAGACTGCAGCAAATCTGTCAGTCCCAACTCGATCACTGCGCGTGTCCATGTTATCAAAGCGTAGGTGTCGCATTATGTCTTGGAAGCGGTTTACGGGCCATAATGCCACTGATCAGTGGGTGTCCAAGTTTTGCCGACCAATCGTCACGCAGCGATGGAAGTTTTTATCACCCCCCGCAAGAGAAGAATTGCAATAAAATGCCATGAGTTCAGGAAGGGCCATGAACCAACTGTCATGCTGTGTCTGCCGTCCATGCTGAACAGTCCACTCCTGAACAGTTCAAAGCATGTCAAGAGTGATAAAGCAGAGGAAGCTCTGTAAGTGACTGGACACCGTTCTTCTGACCAACACTGTTGGCTCTCCATCTCCAGTGTATGATTCCATTACTGCGTGATGGAAAGGCCTCCCGACCTGTTCTACATGCCACACTGTGCCATCTTTTGCCTTCTCTGTTGGTCCGGTGTGTGTCTTCAGTCGACCTCTCTTTTCTGGGGGCTGAGAAGTCTCCTCATCTGTAGGGTAAATGTTTTTTGGAGATGTGAGCCATGAGATATCCAAATGATGAGGGCAATGAAAACTCAAACAAGGATATAATTTGAATTATAATTCCAAAACATCTCAACTCTGCCTCCTCTGTATTGGATAATTCCATTGTAACTGACAACAAACAGTGCACATTAGAGGTAATTTCTAAAAGAGTAGCAAGATTGTTTGAGTTGAAAACTCTACTAATGAAAAACCCTTTAGATACTACACTTGTAAAATAAGTAAATGAAAATACGATGTTTGGGAACTCTTACCAGAAGACGTTTCAGAGTCTGAACTCAGCTGAAGGTTTATGTCTTCTCCATCTGAATCACAAGGGTTGACTTGGCTCAGGATCATGTCCAAAGCTTGCTGGGTGTTGAGTGGTTTCGGCATCTTCGCTTCTTGGCTGACGCAGAGCATGAAATACTTTGTGCCGTGAGTGAGCTATTTATCCACCTTGGTTCCCTAGTTTAGTAGTCATCGTTCACACTTCCGCCCACCCTGCTTTTACATTGAACTTTTACATTGTATGTCTTCTAAGTCAGGTCGTTACCAGCTATGTGTATATGCACACTTGTGCTATGTGCATCAACAGTTATGAAAGCAGATATATTGATTGAAAAAAAAAAAAAAAGCAGCCATGCAATCAGCAGGTCTGAGAACTTGTGACAGAGTCCTATATGTGATAGCTGAAACAAAACAGTGGATCTTGAGTGCTCAGACTCTCCCCAATCATACCTCTCCCCCTAAGGAGTAAGCTTGACACCCTCATCTGGCAGGTAATGGCTGCATTGAATGGGGCCATTGACATGTTAATTTCAAGCCATGCAGCCTTTTTGGCTGTCCTCTGGGCATGGTAGCAGGAGTAGAAAACTCTGGGTTTTCTAGTGTTAAAGCCACAGTCTACCCACCTCGTGGGCTCTTTTTCCCTGTGTTACCTTGCAGAGGTCCAGGGGGTAAACTGCTCTTTCCCTTGTGCCGTAGCTGTGCCGATGCTAACCAAGAGGGCCCGTGCATGCATGATGATGATGATGCCAGAGCATTGACGGGTGTGTGGGTTACGGTTGAATTTAACAAGGCTCTGGAGGTGGGGTACAGAGTGGGTGAGATCACAGAGGTGTGGAACTTTGACCAGAGTAGCAACTCTGTTTGTGGATTACATTCATGCATTTTTGAAAGAAAAACAGGAAGCATCAGGTTACCCAGCAGAGGAAAATACATCAGGGACTATTACGCTCAAAGGGTTCAGTTAGATGCCAGAAATATTAAGGTAAACCCTGCCTAGAGACAGGTGGCTAAACTATGCCTCAACAGTTATTGGGGTAAGTTTGCACAGAGTCACAATCAGGTTCAGACTAACATCTCAGATCCTGAAGAATTTTTCAACTTTCTGTTTTCGGGCAAATATAAAGTGGAGTACTTTAACGTTCTTGACAACAAGATAGCCCTGCTCCAATGGAGGTATCAGGATGCCCCCCCTCCGGGTAAATCAAATATTTTCATAGCAACGTTCACCACCGCCTATGTACGATTTAAAGCTGTACAGTTAACTCGAAGCTGGGTGAGAGGGTTCTGTACATGGACACTGACAATCTGATTTACGTGGTGAAGAATGGTGAGACCCCTCTGGAGGTGGGTAATTACCTGGGGGATCTGACTGATGAATTGGGTGGGGATAGCATCCAAGAGTTTGTCTTCAGGTCCCAAGAATCAGAAGAAGGTGGTCATGAAGGTGAAGGGGATTACGCAGACAAGAGTCCTGCCAGCGGGTAAATTTTGACAGTGTCAGAGAGCTTGTGGAAGGTTACATCGATGGTTCTCGAGGGGCTGCAGTTGAAACACCTCAGCACAGCATCAGACGGGATAAAAAGAGCTTCACTCTGAAAAACGTGTCATTTCAGAAAATGTTCAGGGTCGTATACAATAAAAGACGTCTTCTGGTTGGCGGGGCAACTCTGCCTTTTGGTTATTGAGAGAAAAAAAAATGTCTGTCATGGAGGAAATTGAATTAGAGCCCAGATTTATCTTTCCTTTTTCATGTTTGATTGTGGGCCCTAGTGGGTGTGGCAACACTTATTTTGCAAAACATGTACTGGAAAACTGTGCGTGTGATGAATGATGTTCCTGATAATGTTTGGATATTCACCTCTTTCCAACCCTGTTCACAGTGAACTGCAGCAAAAAATTAAAAACATTCAGTTTGTCGAAGGTCTGCCTGAGTCTTTTGAAGATGAAATCCTTTTTCCTCCAAATAAAAGGCATTTAATCATCATAGACGATGCTATTTCCCAAGCCTCAAATCATCCGGAAGTGGTAAAAATTTTTACCCAGTATAGACATCATAGAAATGAGCGTGATGATGTTGACGCAAAATGTCTTCCACCAAGGGAAGTACAGCAGAACAATCAGTCTGAATAGCAGCTATCTGGTCCTGTTTAAAAACCCACAAGAAACTCCAGATCAACATCCTGGCCCATCAGATTCATCCATCCAAAAAGCGATTCTTCTTGGAGTTTTGAAGATGCCACCAAAGACCCACACGGTTATTTAATCGTGGACCTGACACCAAGTCGTTCAGAACGATGCAGACTGAGGACAGGTATACTCCCTCACCAGCAGCAAACCGTTTACATCCCTAAAACCTCAAGTTAAATCATCACCATGTCCGCTTGCATAAAGAAAAAGCTCATTTGCTCAGAGCTTTATACCACGCTACACCCAAGAAACGTAGACATCTTACTTCACTGCTCAACTGATTTTATTCAGGTGTTGTGTGAGGTGGCTCTCAATGTTTCGAAAGGAAACCTTTTTTTGTCTCACACAGTTTGAAAAACTGAAAAAGTGAAAGAAAATAATCAGACTGCTGGCAAATAAGAGTCAGTTTAAAACAAACATCAGGCTTTATAGAGGCAGTCAGGTGGGTTCCTGCTCCCTCTCCTGCTTTCAAAAACCGTCGCACCCCATCGTTGGAGATTTGATTGGAGGATTGCTTAGAAGAAAGTGAAAATGGCTTTAAAGAACACACAGAAAATGTTTCTCATCTCCTCCCACCAGTTAACACTAGAAGACCCACCATTTTTCTGCCTCCCTAGAAGACCGAGAGGGGTCATTTGACCCAAACGGCTTTTGCCAAATACACTAATCACTCATTTTGTTATGGTAATGAGGCTGTTAGGGGCAGTGTGTGGGGTGAGGGGGTCACACCTTACAGTGGTAACAGCCAAGACAAACAGGGACAGACAGCTTCTTCCCAAGGGATGTCTGTGTGTCTACCTCTCTCTCTCTCTCTATCTCTACACCTCTACCTCTCTCTCTACAGTAAAACACAAATTTATATTGTCTAAGCAAAGCAAGGATTTTTGATATTGTAAATGTAAAGTAGGACTTAATTAGTTCCTTTTTAAATTTTCAAAAATATCTTAATCTGAATCTCAATTAAAGTGGATCCCAGGAACATTCAATAATGACAAATTAGAAACAATTTTATGGCAGAGTATGGCATTCAATTCAATTTGGTGGGCCTTATTGGCATGAAAGCAAGACAAAATAAGTATAAAAAAAAAACAAAACAAAAAAAACAAATGTATGTACAGTTGAGTAAAAAGGAAAAAAAAAAATGTATGTACAACAGTTGTGTACAAGCAAAGAACAAGAACAAAGTATATGTACAAAATGAGTGTCAGATTTTCTAATAGATACTGACTGGAACTTAATTTAGTTTTAAATCTCAACAATTGTGCATAGTGGTACAACTACTGACACTTTCTCTTTGGCATGGCTTAACTGTACAGTTGTGGCACTGTAAACACATCTGTTTTGCAATTCTTTCAATGGGTAGAAATGATGGTGCACTGTCAGTCTGTGTGCCTTTCAAATCCCATATCTCTACAGGCTTCCCAAAGAAATCTGTCTGGATGAGGATGTAGCCATGTCACCTTTGCCACAACATGGCGACGAGTAGTATGCTGTGACTTAATATTGACTACCATAAATGTTTTTACAATCCCTGGCCGCAGCTCAGCAGTTGGGTCCAAGAGTGGTTCGTCAAAACTGGAGTTGCTATGACACCACTTGGCAGAAATACAGGCAGATGTGTCAGCCATACCATTAACAGACAGTGCCACGCCAAGGCTTCTAACTCTAGTGCAAATCTGTACCATACTGCCCACCTGTAGGACTAAACTGTCAGGATATATCTGATTGTACATGGATAACAGAGGCTGCCTATCATTCTGACAGCACACAATCTTTGAATGGAGGTAGAGGTTCAACCAAGTTCATATCTGTTATATCAAGTGTTGTAGATGATACATGGTTATTGTGCTTTATATACATCATGTCAGTGGTACCATGGAGTGACAACGAACCAACATCCGTTCTGCAAGTATATTCATTAATTCAGCAGTAAACTCACAGGACATTGGCATATGAAGCTGCTGACCTTGTTGAAATTTTCTCATAATTTGAACCTCAATGTTTCTGTTGTTGTTATGGTACTGTCCTAGCATCCCATTGAACCGTTCAAAAGAGAAGCACCAAAATGCATAAACAGGCCCATAGTCAAACATACAATCTTTTAAATGCAGATGTAGGTGCATGTTGGGTGTGCAGTGAAGTGGTCCAAACACATCAATAAACTTGGACAGAAATGTCTGCAGGTAGCCATCAGCTATTTCTATTCTGTCATGTGAGAACCCTAGAACACATAATGATGCAAGCTTGGACAAAGTCAAACCACATGTCATAGTCTCTGTCATCAATTAACTCCTTCAAACAAAATAGAGAATAGATGGTTGTCCAGTTTTTCCATTGGTCAGCAGTAAAGCCACTAAACCCAGATGCTATTTTGTAAGGAATCCTACTAACATCATGAGGCACCTTTAGAGTGTCTACCCTTCTATGGAGTTCAAGTTTTTTACTGGTCAAAACACCAAGCTCAATCCAAAGTTTGAAAACGTGCTTTGCTGTTCCAAGTAATAGGTTGTGCATTGGATCAATTACCACAAATCGGATGGCATCATAGTATTTCAATTGAAAAAGTGCGGACCATCTGGCACCATAGCATTTTGATTTAACTGGTCTGCATTTGTCTTTGCTCTATCAGCCATTTTTGCATACTGCTTGTGTTCTTTTGAAGTGCGAGGGACCCAAGATGAGCGATCAAATCCAGAAAAGTCTGACTTGCCTCCAAAGCCAGCAGTCTTACTGAAAGTCTTTAGGCACTTATTGCAACCTGGGTGGGTGGGGGTTGACAAGCAAAGAAAAGATTATTTATACAAGAAGGTATATGTCTTAGTAACATAAATTTGTGCGGTGAAATGTTTGGTCAAATTGTTTCAGATTGTTCTAATATATTTAAAACATCTAAGTTATAATAAAACCGTCTATAACATAAGTACAAACTAGGATTCATATAATACATTTATAAAGGGAAAACGTATATATTTACCTCTTAAAGCTCCATGGCCCATGAAACCACCGCACTTGCGTGATGCTGGGATGTCTGCTGCCAGGCATAGAAGCGCAGCTCTGTAAACCTGGCAACCCAGGATTGATGCATCTTCCAGAACCACTCCTTTCCACAGCTGTTGCAGCTCTTCCACCAAGGGTTCAAGAAAGGCGTTGATGTTAAGCTTGGGTTCTTTAGGTCCAGGGATGAGTCCCACCAGAATCATATTCTCATCTTTAAACCTCTCTACTCTTGGAAGATTCAAAACAGCAAGATAGATGACACCAATAGAATACGGGGAATGTTTAAATGGCTGATACCAGTCCACATTCAACATGAGAGCAAAGTTGTTTGGTCTTGCCAGAAAAGAAAAGCTCACCATCAATATACTGAAATTCCTGCCATATCTTGCCATCATACAAATCACCCATAACATTGTCAGGAACTTGGCGAAATCTCCACTCTTCACACTTTTGCAAAAATTCTGGTCTTTTTGCAAGCCTCTGTAGAGACTCTGTAAGTTCCGACGATAACAATAGGATTGTATTGGGTGGACTTTGCCCTTGGAGATTCGTACCAATTTTTCTCTACATTTTTTTCCTCATTGAAGCATGTGGATGGTTAGGAAATGCAACATAGGGACATGTTTCGGTAACCATTGAACCATCCCTTCTAGTGGTATAAGCATCCTCAAGTGGGCATGTTACCTTACACTTAGGACAGACAACATAGTGAGAGAAGTTGTCTCTGTTAATGTGAGTCCATTTCCTAAGTGAATGCAAAGTCTTGGGAATCATGCGCGCAAACTTTGAAATGTCATAACAAAACATTTTTCCCATGAGTGCCATAAAATACTGTATACACGGCAGTAGTAGAGTGATGGCATTGTCTGATATTTTGAATTGAGCTTGCCAGGCCAACAGCATAAATGCAAGGATCCTCAGTAGTGTGCTGAACTTGTGATCCGCTTCGTCCTGCTGCTCCTCTCCAGAAAATGACGATTCATCGTCACTGGAGTCATCTGAGGAGAACTCTGTTTCAATTGCGTCGTCTCCACTGACACAGCCATCTGCAGTTACTAAAGAAGAAAACAAATCATCAGCTACAGTAATGCAAATACTATAATAGGTGTGGTGCATTGTTTTCATCAACCATTGAATGACCTAATGGTCATCGTCCAATTGCATTATTCTACTTGTGAACGACCATTGTGCTGGAGGGGGGTTCCAGGAGAGTTGGTAACCGATGATACATATATCTTTAACTCTTGAGAGTGTAAAATAGAATAATTTATATTTTGAATGTTTTGCCTCCTGTGGTACCATCAATGCAGCATGGAATTGTGGACAAAATCTTAACCAAATGATGACAATATTCTCTCTCTCGCACACACGCGTACACACACAAACACACAACACCTTCATCAATTGAAGATGTGTCATCAAATTCCACATCAAGCTCGCTGGCTTCCAGTTCGAGGGTGGAAATGTTTGTCTTCATCGCCAAAGTCACCTTCTGTTAAAAATAAATAAATAAATAAACAAACAAACAATTAGCTTGATAGTATTTAAAATACAAGCTCACAACACATTGCATCATGGGACATTTATTAGCTTGTATAGGTTTGTTTTTTTTCCTCTCTCTCTCTACGCAGGCACATGCACGCACACAAAACCAAACCTTCACAACTTCAAATTCCAAATCAAGGTCAGTGGCTTCCAGTTCAATGTTGAAATGGCCGTCTTCATCGCCAAAATCACCCTCTGTTATAAAAAATAAATAAATAAACAAACAACAAAATCGCTTGATAGTATTCAAAATACAAGCTTACAACACATTGCATCCATGGGACATTTATTAGCTTGTATAGTGTTTTTTTTTTTTTCCTTGACAGCATGCTCTGGTGTTAGCGCAGATCTGTTATTTGTCACACTCACCTTCAGTTATTGATGATTTATTCACTGGATCATTTTCATTGGCTTTTGGATCAAGGTTGGTTTCTTCATCATCATTACCTTTAGTTATAAAAACACCAACAAATAAGTTTCATTCACCACACCACCAACATAAGTAACTGCAATTTGAATACATTCACTTTGCGGCTGTAGTTCAATTTGAATACTTACCTGTTACTCCAACGTGATGCCAAACACCATTGAGAAGATGGATTCCCTTGTTACACTGGGAATAGTAGATAGAATGTGAAACTGTCTTATTACAGTATACACACAGAAATGTCGCTTCCTTGTTCTCTTCTTCCCCTCTGTTCTTCCATGCTGATATTACTAGTCTGGGAGAGTTGAACTCACCTCATATTATAGCAAGAAGGGCGGGGACACTGCATTGTTTTAAATTTACAGTGGAGTAATGAGTCGTACTCCACTGTTTGTCTCACTAGTGCGGACTAGTTCAGACCGATGCATTGAGAAACTGATGAAGCCGCTTGGATAAGAGATGAACATCTTCTAGACAAATCTAAGTCCAGTTGTGTATGATTCCATTGTTTCGAGAATGGAATTTACCTGGATAAATGAGAATATCCACAGACTTTTCAAAATTTACAGTTTACACGATGTGTGTGATGCAGCCAAGACCCATCGAGAACGCCATCAACACTTCTGTGAGTTACCATTCAAACTCCCCCAACTCTATGCCCAATTGGTCCACGTGAATAGCAAATGGCCGGGCCTTTATCACTGGAATGTGTGGACCATCATGAACAGATCACAAACTTCATTTACAAGGCTTCATTTCTTCAGCTTCTTTCTACAAATCCATCACTTTCGGAACACAATCACATTTTTACCAGAAAGCTACATTTGCTGTTCAGGGACACCACACAAAGTCTTTCTGACTGCTAAGTTCGAGCAGGCTGTTTAGTCATTGTTCAACTAAATGTTGTTTTGACAAAGTATTGGAGGACAGTTTACAACACAGACATTAAGGTAATGTCGCCACAGCCAATGGCAAATAATGTTAAAATTTGGAAATTATTAGACAGTACAGGACCAGGAGTTAACATAAATTACATAGCAAAATCTGGGAATATCACCATTGCTATTTTCACTAAGACACAAATGTGAAATGCTAAGACTGTGGAATAGACTTAAATAAAATAGAGACTTAAAATGCCTGATGACAGATTAACCAAAAAGATATTCAATTGGGTCATCCCAGTTACCCCTGGGCTAATGAAGTGAAATCTTTATTTTTCACAAATAACTTTTCATTTATGTAGTTAAATAGACTATGTTGTAATATTCATGAATTGCAGAATTCCATGATGCTTAAGCTTAAAGTCTGTTGACTTATTTTATAAACCAATTTGTCTTATTAACCCTCATTCTACCGACATATTTCGCATACATGGATTACCGACTGGGGTCCGTGCGGACCCCAAGAATAAATACTGTAATAAACAACCATCAAAAGAAAATTACAACTTTTTTCTTCTCAGAATATTATTACTGATGTATTAAATGTCATCTGAGGAAAAAACAACAACAGATTGTTAATATTTTAAGAAAGTTATAGTTAATTTGCATATTTTATAAAAACGAAAATATACTTTTCTTTAACCCCAAAAATGTCAACAGTGGAATTTTATGATCCCCTTTACAGCAATTAAGATCCTATCTTAGCTAAGCACAAATCCATTGAAATTTTTCAAATCAGTTAAAGAATGAGGCTACAGCGCAGCTTTTCCCTCTCTATTACCATCTCTATGGTAGTCACGTTAGACTTGATTCTGATATAATTTAGTGTTCAGTAATTTCAAGTAAACATTATTTGTGCTGTATTTATATGGTGAAACCAATGTAGGATCCTCTTCTTGATGAACCACTTGGTTATTAAAATAGGAGAATAAAAGGACTGATTACTCTTCTTCAACCTGTGGGTGTGTGTGTGCGCCCTGGCTCCTCTCTGACCTGAGGAGCATGGAGACACCAGAGACGTCTCCTTCCCCCCCCTCAGGAATACACGTTCAGACCAAAAGGTCACAGCAGACATGTGAATTTAATTACGCTGAGAGGAAAACAACCCTTTTTCTTTGGAGGCCAGCAGGCAAAGTGTCGGCTGGACTGTCTCAAACATTTCTAGAACAATAAAGTCACCTCAGACCAATGACCCCCCTGCCGGTGTAAATCCGAGTTTTCTGACACATACTGGATGTAAATTTTCACAGGAACCAGACAAGATCCTGCATAAATTTCACAGGAATGCAGATAAGAAAACCCCCCTTTTGGGCTTCAGGGCTGTCGAACAATAAGCACTGCCTTTTCATCTTTGTTGATTGAAGCCAGACGGAACGAGACCCACGTGACAACACTGCCATCTGCCGGGCGAAAAAGGGTACTGCAGACGGATGGCGACGGACTGTAAAAAAATAAAAACAACAAGTTCTATCCACTTACGTCTAAAATAAAACAAACTTTGTGTAATGTGTTGGTATCATACTATGTCATTCAACATAATCTAAATGTGTACATGTAAGTAATTACCACATGTAATGTAACAAACCACAACGAAAGTAGACTATGATTAGACCATGGCCGGGAAAGAGGAACACAGGAAGACCAGCCAAATGGTCCGACTACGGCCCATCCCTGCGCTCTCATTATTCAAAGATATAAAAGAGGCAGCGCGTCTTTGTCTCACTCTCTTCAGAATCTCTTCAAACTACTCTTCAAATCTCTCTTAGACTTTCTCTTGAAGCTCTCGTTAACTTTCTTTTGTTTGAACTTTGGCCAAGTTCTCTTTTGTCGAGACTTAGAATTTTAGCGGGACTTCGTCCTTTGTTAAGTCTCAGCCGACCAACCTTTTTCCGTCCGGCGTTCCCACAGCAACGCAGGATGCTTTTTGTAAGAGTTTCACAGCAGCGCCGCTAGAGATCACGCTCCCCGCTGATCTCCTTTCGAATTTTTGAACTCTTTTGCAACTTTCTTTTTGCCGCAACAACTTTCTCCGGAAAGTGTTGAGTCACTAATCTTTTGGGCCGAGAGATAAAGTTCGTGTTACACCGAACTTCGTCCGACTACGGTCCAGCAGCTCCGCCACCGGCAGATCAACCGACCCACGACCGCCAGACGAGAAGTAGAAGTTCGCCGTGACGTCCACAACAATTCTGCTGGCATGGCAGAATTGTTCCCATTCGTCGACCTCAACGGAGATCGGAAGAACCTGGTGGCCGTTTGTCTTCGACCAACGACCGGCACTGAGCTAAAACTTTTCCCTGGTAGGTGAACGGGCGGATTGGGTCTCCGGTGTTTACATCTGGCATCTACCGTAGTCGACTCGGTCCAACGACCATCATTCAACCGTTAGTCAAGTTTAGAACCTCGTTTTATTTTTCTTTAGTAGGATAGTGGTTTAAACCTTTCCAGGTCCACGATTAATAGTTCTGATAAACAGTAACTTCACAGGCGCCCGCCTGTGTTTATTTTTCCCTCTCTCTCTTCCTTCTTCCGCTTGCCGCAGCCCTCTTCCTGTGTTCTAGCCAATCAAAAGACTTAGAGTTACGTTTGCTGCATTTATAAACTGTCTGATTATTACCCCTTTTTCCTATAAGTGCCTTATATGCTATGTTTATTGTCTGTGTCTGAATAAATGTTGTTAAAGCTGGTCGGACTCCTATGATTAATTTTTCCCAAGCATTGGCGTGGTCAAGAACCCACAACCGAGTTTCTCACTACAGTTATTCTTTAATCTAAATTTTCCGCCTTTTAATAAAGTCGGTGGCACCTCGGCATAACCAATTATTAATAAGTGAAGTGAGAACCCCTACATATTATTTTTGGCACGTCCAGATGGGACCACTGATTGCAGGGAAAAGTTAATCTGAGTTCACGGTAAAAAGCAACCCGAGAATTGCGCAATCTCCAGGTGTCCCCCTGCTCCACCGCCTGCCGTCACAGAAACGCAGACGCGCAGCGGCAAGTTTGAACGAAAAATACTTCGAAGTAAAACCGTAATCGGGAGAAATAACGCTCCCCAAGTTAACGCATGCATTTTAAGATTTTGTTTTAAGGGCCCAAAGCAGACAAAGTTTCGGCGTGTTCCCGTGCTTTGAACTGCTCTGAGCTTGGAAAATCAGCCATTCGCGGAATCCGAAGTTGATTTTCCACTCAGCAGAGCAACATTTCTGGCCTAGCTAACCAGAAATTTGTTGTCTCAATTTGTGCGACTGTCGCCATAAGAATATTGCTTTGCAAAAGCACGAAAAGTGATCCACAGTGTGTTGGAAACCTTTCCCCTTTGTAACGGTGACGAGACCGTGAGGAAAACGAACCTGCGGGCCGTTTTGTTCTGCACGCCCGAGAGGCGCAGAGACTTGTTTCCCAGACTAACGTCTGAAGGAAAATCAGTTATTTGTTTCCACAGTAGTGAAGTCCCGGTTTAGTTCTGAGAAACTGAGGGACTGGGATCGATTGGCGAAAGCCGACTCGCCCCGCTCCGCCCCGGGACAGCGGAACGATTTGCTTCCGTGCGACGGAAGCTGTGAAAACTTCTTAAGCGAAGTTAAAGTGGGATTGCCGTATAAGTTCAAATCTGTGTGGCAAAATAGTTAAGATCGCTTTGTGAGAGAAGTAAGTGGCGATCGGAGCCCAGAAATCCGAGTTGAGGAACCGGGAGCGGTTCCCCGTGTCTGTGTGTGTGCCGACAGAGTGCACGCCCGGGAGCGCGCGTCGTGTCTCCGGCCGGGGAGACAGTCGAAAAGTGCTCTGTGCAACAGTTTGGTGGAAACTTCTAAGCAGAAGTAGAGCCGAGAACCCACTGCTGGTTCCGAATGTGTATCAAGAGTTGTTAAAGTAACAAACGCTTCTGATAGTTGGAATTTGTGTCACGTAGAATCAAGTGTGAGTGGCTGCGCGCACACGCGTGGGCGCTGTATGCTTGTTACGGGCCGCTGGCCAGGAGAGGAGTGACTCGTCTTACACCGCGGGACCCTCGCGGTGGGCGGAGTCAGGGCGTGGCGTGATAATGTCATTGCGCTGGTAACCACCCTCCGTGACGCAAGCCTCTGGAAGTTTGCAGGCGAAGAAACACTGCCCTCTTGCGGTTATGGTCAGAATAAGTCTGGGTTAAGCAAGGGCTTTGTGCTCCAGAGTTTGATTGCTCAGTGAGTGAGAGAATACACAAGCAGACTGTGTGATTGGCAGTCATATGTGGGTATTTGTTTCAACTTTCACAGTGAATTAACCTTAAAGGTGAAATAAGCTGAGAGGAAACGTGTGCAGCCCTGAACCGGTAGCTCTGTTGTAGGCAAGCAGTGACAATCGATTGGATTAAAAGCTGTGGAGAAACTGTCAGCTGAGACTCTGAGCTGAGATCGAGGTGTCTGGCTTTGGTACTGTGAGAGTGTTAACTCTCGGTTCTGAACCAATACGTGGACACTGTGCGGATCTCTAGCTCTGAATCTGTCCGGCTGCATCCTCACCCAGCTGCAATCCATCGTAACCACTGTGGGAGACAACAGATCCCCCGCGGTTTTTGAATGACACACTTCCCATGAACATAGTCGATTGAGTGGTCCAACAAGAACCTTGGACCCATAGAGAGCTGCAGAATTGAGGTGTGACCACTAGAGGTCAGTGTAAGCTACATAATAGCTAGAGAAGCTCAAACAAGCCCTCAGCCAAGCTAAAGGCTAACTGAAGCTAACCAGGTCGACTCATAGCTGATCAAGCTAAGTCAGGCTAGGCTAGTGAAGCTAAGTTAGCCTAGGCTAGGTAGCTAGGCTAGGACGCTAAGCGCTAACCGAAGCTAGGTAGAGCGGGTCCGAATTAGGCTTAGAAGAAGTGGAACAGACTAGGCTACGCCAGAACCCACGTTCGGCAAGCTAAGTGACCCCCAGGCTAGAGAGTAGGCGCCCCGCCAGCATAACTCGCACAGAGGTAAAATGGCAGGTGCCAATCCTTCCGAAGCGTCCAGCCCCGGAGAACCCCTTGATAGCCTGGAATTAGCCGTAACTGAACTTACGGAGAAGCTGAATCCTGGCTACCAAGAAAAGGTGGAAGGGTGGACGACCACGGAAGTCGAAGCTCGCCTGACGGAGCTAATAGCTGAAACCCTTTAGCAACCCTCCGAAAGACAAGGCTCTGACTAAGATGTTGGGTAACATGACGATTTTGCTAACCACCCGTTTTCGAGCAGCACAAGGCCTGCTGGAAAGGGCGCGGGTCTCACTCGAGTCACGTTCCCAGAAAATAGACCAACTGCAGCAAAACACCGCGTTTCTTAAAGCCCAAGTGGCACAGTACCAATCCAAAATCAAAGAGACAGAAGGTCAAACGACCCAACTTATAGCCGAGCGTGACGAGGAAAAAAGGAAACGGGAAGAGTGTAGGGCCACCATTGCTACCCTAGAAACCGAAAAACACCAACGCGATCGAACAATCGACGAACAAAACGCCTTTATTAAGGATATGGATGACGCATGTAAAGCGGCCTATAGTGAACTCCAAACAGTCAAAGAGATGGCCGCAGCGGTTCAGCTGGAGAGCGGTGCCTCCAGTAAGCAACGCGACGCCAAACAAGAACAGGTTCTACTGTTGCAAGCACAGCTCGCGCAGACTCAGCATGGGCTCACAGAGGCCCATCGCCAAAACATGGATTTGGCTGATGAGTTGGAGAGAGCTAGAAAGGAGTTGAGGAGTGCCCTCACAGCCGGAGTGGCTGGAATAGCTCCGCCCTCCCCGGTCGAACAAAAGGTTAATCCTGACATTCCCGGAGCTGGTGGCGGCACCCCCTCACTACCATTCACGCAACCATTACCGAACCCGTATCAACCTTCCGGGTCAAACCCAGGCGCGATACCAAGAGGGCAGCCGTCCTCTCCAATAAGCCGCCAGTTTCCCCGTGGGTTCATCGACCGGGAATTCGAAAAGATAGCCCGACACATACCCAAATTTGAACCTGCCCCCGGAGGCATAAACGATACTCGCTCGTACCTGGAAGACCTCAGGTTTTACCTGCAAAAGTTTCCAGATGCTTCGACCCAGGACAAAATCTATCTGATCAAATTAACAGCGAGTCGCGAGGTCAGTCGGTTTGTCGATCGCCAACCTGACACCGTTAAAGGAGATTTCGACAGGTTGTGCCAAGTCTTGGAGAGAGAATTCTCCGATAGCGCATCGCAGTGCGGCCTAACCACAGCACTTGTGATCAAACAGGGCCGACAGGAGCCGCCCCAGCAGTACTATTACAGGCTACTCCAAGCCTATTTTGGGACTCGTAACGAGCCTGGGATGGAAGAAGAGCTGAACTTCAAGTCGCTCTTCATTCAAAATCTCCATCCCGCTACGAGCCACCACCTTGGGGTCATGGCAAACCCTCGTTCTTCCAACATTGTGCAGCTACGAGAATTAGCTGTCCTAGGTTTCCAAAAACAAAAACAGTCGCATGTCAAGTTCCATGACAACGCCGTACTTGCGGTAAGTCGGGAACCTGGAACCATGGAGCTCGAAGGAGCCACCAAAGCGAAGGTGCCCGACTCAGGCCCTGCACCTACTGTCACACCGCACTCAGGAAGGGGACAACCCCCTCCGCATAACCACATGCGGCAAAGTCACGATAGAAACCAGGTCAGACCATACTGGCCTGACCGAGAGCCACGGCCCCCACGAAACGAACGAATGGGGCGCGATGGATATCAGGGAAACCCCCAACGGGGTAGATATCCATCCAACGGATATGATAAACCAGCAGCCCACAATACCGACCGTGGGTACCGAAGCCAGAATCAGGGTAGATACCAGGCCGAGTGGTCGCCAGCTCCCTTCCGCCGACCACCACCAAAGGGGGATGACTCGGAAACGAGAAACCCTAGGGCAAAGGCAGAAGGAGAACGAGAGGCCCCGCGCCTGAGCAAAGAGGACATAGAGAACATAAAGGCGTTATTGCAGAAAATGGAGAAAAATCGTCTTAAGAAAAAGGCTGACCTGCTGACGATTTCTACCATTAATCCTGAAATAACAGAGCAAAACGATGCGGGCCCTCAACCTCAGGAACCCTTCGAATCTGTCAGTCCTGAAGACACTCACGTTGAGTCTGATCCTCCTAACGGAGAGAATGTGAACCAGGATGACCATCTAGATCACACCGCAGAAGGAGGTGAGGATGCTCCCCCTCCAAGCGCTGTTCTAGTTGTCCAACTGGACAAGAAAGACAAGTTCCCTAACCAAGGCGATTCATCTGTCCAGGTCGAACCCCCGGTAACCCAGTTTATCTGTCACCTCACCGAAAAGGGGTTCGCTCGAAAATTCTATTTGTCGCTGACATTAGAAGAAGTAGTAACCTGTGATGCTTTGCTTGACACTGCAGCAGATATCACCATCATGTCAACCTCACTTTTTCGACAACTGCGTTCGGCCGCGAATCAAGCCAATAAGGACTTGAAGCTGCACCCATGTTCCTTGGAGGTAAGACCTTTCTCCCATGAAAACACCACCTTGACATCGGTCTCACTTGTCCAGTTGTCTATTGGTCCAATGACACTGGTTCACCCAGTCTATATCTCTCCTCTTGACTCCATACCATTTCTGGTAGGAAAGGACTTGCTCAATCACTTTGAACCTTTAATCGACTTCAGACAACAAAAGCTCTGGGCCCAAGTTCGACAACCTCTGACCCTTCCGGTCCACGAACTGAGGGAGACCCAGTGCTACTTCATTCACGCTCCATCGGGTGAAAACACGGAAGCAACCAAACTCCCTTGGTCAGACCGTAACCACCCATCCGGTTCTGAGAACCCTTCGTTGGCCGAACAGACGCCACCGAAGTCGCCAGAAAGTGTCCCCTCTGCACGGGAGAACTTTTTATGTTCCTTTCAGGCAGCCAAGACAGACAACCCATTCTGTCCCCAGGTAACCAACGGCATCGAATGCTACGGACACCGCGTGACAGACGTCCGCCTGTATCTGTGGAGCGACCGATCAGCTATCAACCGAGAGCTGTTCAATGCGCTAGCGGTAGACCACCCAGATATGCGGTCAGTGCGAATGTCCTCTCGGTTCACCTTGGACCCTTTCCCCAACGACGTAGTCAGGTCCACGGGGGCATGCTCCCTAGACCTTCAATGGAACCAAAGGAAGCTGACACACAACTTCCTGATCGTACCAAATCTTCCACATGCCATTTGCATTGGAAGTGAACTACTCGCGCGGTTAGGTGTCCAAGTCGGACACCATAAACAACACCCTGTGGGCCCTCCACCCACGCTTCGAGCGCCCCGCCCTGATGATGAAAAAACCAACTAAAGGGGGGTCAAACCATTCCAGAAGTCTGCCGAGTGATAACGTCCGAAAACACTGCAATACCTGAAAGGACCTGCAACGTCGCCATACGGCTGCATGTGTCACCAGGACAGGGTTTGGATCACACCCAGGCATTCTTCCAAGCCGTCCCCACTCCTAACCGACTTAGGACTTACCCTTGATGCCATGCCTCTGGTAAGTCTAGAGTCAGGCACCATTACCATAACAGTAAACAACCGCACCACGGGTCTCATACAGGTCCAACGCGGACTCCGACTAGGCTGGCTCGTCAGCACAAAATTCCACGATTTTGAGCTCACCGTGCCAATAGTGGGAGAAATCCCATTCACGCTTAAGGGTGACCATCCGGCCGCAGAGGTAGTTTATACTCTACCCTCCAAACTGGTCACCCTCATTCCAGTTTCCACGCTCCAAACGGACTCGGTGGCAAGAATTGATCTGTCGCAGAACGATCAACTACTTGTTCAAACAATTGAGGTCCAAACCAGCTCCAGCGAGCATGGACAACCGACCACCGAGCCCTCAGACGCTAACCCTAATCCCCAACCAACAGCACACGACGACATAAGACGGGTAATCGAAGAAGCCGACGCCCTAGTTAATGACGACGAACGACAAAAACTTCGCGAAGTGTTAAACAAACACCAATCGATCTTCTCGCGAGATTCATTGGATTGCGGACTCACTGCAATACACTCCGTGCGTATCCCCACACCTCCAGGCGCGCCTCCGACATTCGTGCGACAGTACAAAATACCGTTAGCATCATACGAACCAGTCCAAGAGATCGACGGTCTCTTGAAGAGTGGTATCATTCGACCGTGCAACAGCACATATTCGGCGCCGGTTTGGCCGGTCCTCAAACCAAATGGGAAATGGAGGCTCACCATAGACTACCGTCGGTTGAACCAACAGGTTCCCCTGTCTCGGTGGCCCATGACCCAGTTGGAACAGGAACTGCCAAAAGTCCGCAATGCCAGATACTTCTCAACCATGGACGTGGCGTCAGGATTCTGGACCATTCCGGTCCACCCTGACGACCAACACAAACTAGCCTTCACGTTCGCCAACCGCCAATACACCTTCACCCGGTGTCCCTTTGGCTATGCAAACTCACCAGCCGAGTTCAACATCTTCTTAAACAAAGCCTGCCCGGACGCAGGACAACGAGGTACGCTCATCTTCGTAGATGACATCCTCATGCGTAACGACACCCTAGAAGCGCACCTAAAAGAAATCGACCACGTCCTCCAACAACTAACAGAGGCTGGAGCCAAAGTCTCTCTGGCAAAATGCCAATGGTGCAGGACCAAGGTAAACTACGTTGGGCTTTTGGTAAGCTCGACAGGGGTCCAACCCCAAGTCTGCCGAACGCAGGGCGTAGCCAACATCGCAGCACCTACCAATGTCTCCGAGCTGCGGAGTTTCTTAGGTGTCTGTAATTACTCGCGCCACTTCATCGATAGGTATGCTGACATCGCAAAACCGCTAATGGATTTGCATCGCAAGGATGTACCATTTACTTGGGAAGAACGCCAACAAGAGGCGATGCAAACCCTTAAGGACAAATTGTGCACAGCCCCATGTTTGTCCTATCCGGATTGCGATAAGGAATTCCACCTAGACGCAGGATTCTCCACCCACTGCCTGAGCGCAGGCCTTTACCAGTGCCACGACCAAGACAAAAGAGTGGTGGCATATGCCAGTAAAACACTTTCCGCGCCCGAACTTAAATATTCAGACTGCGAGAAAGCGTTGCTGACCACGGTATGGGCGGTCAAACACTTTTCCAACTACGTTGGTGGCCAAAAGGTGATATTGGAAACTCATCACCAACCCGTCACATTTCTGAACAGCCAACGCATCAGAGACGGCGTTGTAAAAAACGCTCGAGTGGCTTCATGGCTAATGGCACTGCAGAGTTTCAACATCGAAGTGCGATATGCCCAAAACAAAAAGAGTCCCTTGGGCACCGATTTAGCGGCGTGCCACCGGTGCATCAACGATACACCCTCCACCATAACCATTCCGAGCGAACCAACACCAACCGCCAACCCACACCACCACTACTTCGAACACGATGTCTGCGAAAACATGGTCACGGCATACGTGGATGGTTGCTCATACCACCACGAGCAACACGTAAAAGCCGGGGCAGGCGTGGTATGGCTCAACGACCAACCATGCACAACCCCCAGGGATTTCAGCTCGGTCCACAAACGTCGCAATACGCCGAAATTGCCGCGATTCTGATTACACTGCAGCTAGCAGTGAACCACGACGTCCGCACAATCCTCATATGCACTGATTCGAATTATGCTCGTATGAGTTTTGTGTGCCACCTCCAGATTTGGAAACGGAACGAGTTTCGCACTTCCAACCATAAGTCGGTGAAACACAAGGACCTGTTCATGGCCTGCGACCATCTGATCACGTCCAATGAGATGCAAATCTATTGGAAAAAGGTCAGAGGCCACTCCCGCATTCCAGGTCTAGATAAGGAACTTAACGACCGCACGGACATGATGGCCAAACAGGGCGCCTTACAAGGCACACCTTGGCACTTCGAACAGGCGTGGCTACCTATTTCCCGCCCTCCCACCCTGATCGCATCCGTTTGCGTCATGACTAGGGCTGCTGCCGCTGATCCAACCGCGAATCGCCCGCTGGACTGGACTCCTTATCCGTCGAACCTACGTTCACCGACGACGATTTGATCGCTTGCCAGGCCCAAGACCCTGCCACTTCCTTTATGGTCGCGTACCTAACCGATGGACCCGATGCGCACCCCTGTGCCAGCGGATGTCAACGACATCCCTGACCTTGCTGCCTTACTGCAGATACATTCTTCACTTCGATTGGTCAAGGGCATCCTGGTGTGTGTTTCCGTGGCACACCCTTCGCCAGCGCTCGTGGTTCCACGCAAACAAAGGGGGGTGATGCTAGTACACGCCCACGACATCCCTTCGGCGGGTCACAAAGGCATCAAGGCAACATACAAAGCGTTAAGACAGGTTGCGTTCTGTCCAAAAATGAAACGGGACATAGCAGACTACATCAAAGGCTGCTTGGTCTGCGGCCAGCACCAACCCGCGACAGCAACGCACAGAGCTCCCCTGCAACGACGGGGAATCTCTTTCCCTTGGTCCGATCTCCAGATTGACTGGGTGGGACCTCTTACCAAGTCGACACGAGGTAACTAATACTTCTTGGCGGTAACTTGTGCGTTCACCAAATGGATTGAGTGCCTCCCAGCCGCCAACGACACGGCCGAAACAACGGCCTGCCTGTTGATGAATCACGTCTTTTCGCGATTTGGGCTCCCAAGCCGCGTCGACACCGACCGGGGAACACATTTCACCGCTGACGTGATGCGACAAGTCTGGCAGACATTAGGGGTGAAAGCAAAATTCCACATCAGCCATCATCCCCAATCCTCAGGCCAGGTGGAAAGAGCAAACTGAACCGTAGTCAACATCCTAAAGAAATATGTGGCATCCAACCACAAAGACTGGGATGTCAAACTACCCCTGGTCTTGATGGCTATTAGGGCCACGCCACATAGATCAACTGGCGTCTCACACCTTCGAGATGATGACAGGCAGACAAATGATCTTACCGTTTACACCTCCTCTACCAACCAGGAGAAATCAGTGTAGCTACCGCATACACTACGCACCAATACCTCGCTGATCTGCATGCACACCTACGCGAGACTTTCGCATATACGCAAAAACAATTAGAGAGCTCAGCTAAGGGCCGGAAAGCCTACTACGATCAAAAAGCCTCGCACGCAGAACTTCAGGTAGGTGACAGAGTGTGGTACTACCGGTTCATACAACACACCGGATCTGGTGCCGGGTGAGGGAAGCTCACTCGCAAGCTCCTTCCCCGTTGGACAGGACCCCATCTGATCACCGACAAACTGTCACCAGTGGTGTATCAGATCAGGGTAAGTCAGGGCAGAAAGGACCCCCTTTTTAGATGGGTCCACCGCAACCAAGTCAACCGAACCCCCATGGGACTCGCAGGGGACCACTCAAAACCCAATAGTAATTAGAACCATCATATACTTGTGTTCCCAGAGATAGTCAGGCAATTAGCACTCCTGTGACGGTAGCTGACCGCACAGACTGGTAGGGCAATAATTGTGAGTTGACTTCTCTGTGTAGGGTAAGTTGAATAGTTGTGTCAAAGCGAACTCACAAAAGTGTGGGTACTGGCCCACGAAACCTTTTTGCAGGATTGGTACATGATGATTGTAAATAACGCTTGCTCCAACTCGACTCTAACGATACTTATGCTCTCACTCCCCACTAGAACGATGACCATGGCCCTAGCGATCCTGACGCTCCATCCTCATGAGCACCCCCCACGAACCCTGAAGTCGTGGAACCTGGCCCCGAGTCTGGGATTGTGCTTAAGGAGCAGCCCGGACTACTAATCACAAAAACTGTCGTTGGCACACCCAGAGGATTTTCGTCAGGTTCAGTCCCGACGCTGTCCACCAGAAACATATCAGGGCGCAGGCCGATATGACATCTTGGGCTGGCACCATGTGGATCAGGAATGCGGTCCAACACTCTGAGGCCGACATTACCCACATGTTGGAGCAGCTCCAGAAGTTCGTGGTAACGCAGCACGAACTCGGCGGTGTCAACCGAAGGGAGAAGAGGTTTCTCGGGGGACTGCTGACCGCAGCCTCCGCGGTAGCTTCTCTTTTCAGTCTCGGAGCCTCGGCTGTAAACGGCGTCAGCCTGTCGAACCTCAAGCGACACGTGGCGGATTTGCAGGCCGAGATCCCTGATATCCAGAAGCAGCTCGACACACAAAGTGCGCAGTTGCAAACTGTGGGAAAAACCGTAGAGGGGGACTGTGTTAGTTTTGAACTCCCACAGTGACGCCCTGGGACAAATGGCGAAGGTCTTAAACACACTAGTGGACATTACCCGAATTGACCATGCTCGATCGGAACTAGTGATGATGCTGATGTCCGACCTGCAGAAGGACATCAGTTCATCCATCGACACTCTAGTGATGGGTCGTATTCCGCCTTACCTGGTGTGTCCCTGGATTTAGTGCAGGAGATCTTGTCGACGGCCACCAGGGAGCTAGGGACCCCCCTACAAGCCCACCTGGCCTACACTCTGGGCAGCTCGGTGCCGATTTACGTGAACCCAGAGGCCAGGGAGTTGGCATTTATTATCCACCTCCCAATAGTGACCCTCGACAAACATCTACCGGCTCAAGGATGTCATCAACGTTGGGTTCTGGAAGGGACGACACACACACGTGAAGGTCCAGACCCCCCCCGATCGTAGCAGCATACCATGACAATAACCCGGATTTGTACCTCGCCCCAAACCTGCGAATGTGCACCATAACTCGCGACATCCACTACTTGTGCCCCAGCAAGCCCTTCGTGCGCGACGGCCACTGGCGGCATTTGTGGTCTTAAGACCCTTACGGGCGATTCCCAATGCCCCCACAAAGCTGACCCCTCGGCGCCAAGTGGTCGATACCCACAGCCGAAGTGGTGGGACAGCGCTGGCTGATAAACACACCCGCCGGCTTTTGCGACCCTCGCCTACGACCAACACGACACTTCCACCCGCATAGAGTTGCCCGACAACACTATGTGGATCGAAGTCCCAGAGGGCGCCATCGTCCACATAGATTGACTTAGCCCTGTACCATCTACCTCCCGTACAATACGAGAGTGAAATCGAGATCTCCGATTTCTTCTCCGAACACCCCCTCGAACTGGACCCGGATACCCTCACCCGAATCCAGTACGAGGGGTCTCAAACCATAGATGTCGGACCCGTCGGCGAGGTCTTGAAGGAGATCGAGGCGTCGAAACGGCGCCCATAT
>JAGFBZ010001174.1:0-29869 GCA_018398805.1 Hirundichthys speculiger
CACAAAAGCAGGGTTACCATGGAGATTGATTCTGTGCAGTTAGCCTACCTGGATGTTTGTGTGTTTCCACTGGATAACCATTATGAATGATTTTAAAATAAAACTCTTCCTTTACAGACCAGTAGATGGCAGGAACCAAAACCATTTCCAATTAAAATACTTAGATGTTCAACCACAAACAAATGCAGAAAAGTGAAGACAGCGTTTCTCTCAACACAATGTTTCTGAAGTTCTTGTTGGATGTTTCTGTCGTGTTTTATTTGCTGATGAAGGGACATTCACAGAGTGTTTGATCTGCTTTGGTCTCCAGTGTTTTATATTTGGTTGGAAACGTGGGAAATCACAATAAAGTCATCAGTCTCATGTCAGGGATGGACTCAGTTTCATCCCGGTCCACATCATCATTCTGGTTAACATCAAAGAGTCGGTTCTGCACAAACTACAACACAATCTAAATGGATCTATTTTTTCTTTATATTACTAAATCATTTCTTCTGCGTTTAACTTACACTAGCTATAAATTCAGGCCACTCACTTTGCTCATTTTGGTTTTATTGCTTTACTTGGTACTTGTGTATATATATATATATATATATATACCCGCAGGTGTTAACATGGATACATAGCAGTGCTGCAGTGCCTCCTCCTTCCTATAGTCGATGTTCAGTATGTCAGTATGTATCACAAATCCATATTCCCTAATATATTTGTAAATATTTCTAGATACCAATGTTGTTTGACTTCTCTTTTTTCAGATGCACCCCTCTATTGTAAATAGAGATGCCAGTCTGGAGTTAACAGTCCTGTCGTCCTCACAGTTTGGGTGTTTTCTCAGCCCCAAATGTGTAACAGGAAGTGTTAGTGTGATACTGAGGCAAATTAAAAACCACGCAGAAAATGCAGTGCATTTCCAGGTATGTTGCTGAGAAGTATCTTTTTGAGATCATATATTTTTACATGTAACAGTAATGTTCAATGATATTTGTGTTTTTGCATGTATAAGGTTGTCAGATTTTAACCAGTGTTATAGTGAGTTGCGCTGCTTTGAGGTCTGTGGATAAGTTAATTTCAATAGATCCACTCTTGTAGCATTTAGTGGAGTTGTTTCATCTTTTGAAATGGTCATAACTTTCAAGTAAAAAAAAATACTTTTCTGTACAAGAGGAATTTGTTTTTACATATACAAAGAAAACACAGTCAACCTAATGTATCACAGCAAAATCTCACTTAAAGAGCACATGTGTTGACTCAAGTAATGGCCTCTATGCAGTTCAAAAAACATCTTGTGGCTTCAGTGTCCCAGTACTTGTGCAGCACAAGACATGGAGCCAACAACATGTCACGAAATGTGAAATGGAAGATTGTCGGCAATACCACCTGCTTGCGTAAAGGAGTGGCCTCTCTCGCAGCCTGTGCCATCATATTCGTTCTCTGGATTATTGCAGCACCACTGCCACCGAGGAACCACTGCACCACCAAGTCCTCCAGGAAATGTTGGAAAACCATTTGTTTTGGTGACTCCAAAGTGGAAGTGTGCAAAAAGAGGCAAAGAGAAGCAGAGGAAGCACATGTCTCCTTGTCTGTGTTGGTGGAACTTAGTGGTTCTAAAAATGATCACAGATATATAACATATAAAAGATTAATTTATTGACTTGTACTTTTATTTTCAATAGATCTTTGAGCTACTGAGGGTGATTGAGGAGGTCACAGGTATAGGAGCAAGAATAAAGACTGCTGGATTTTGTCTTTGATGTGATGCTCCCAGAAGTAAGATGGTCACTATAGCTTCCTTGGGAAATGGAAGGAAATTATTAGGTGGTCAATATTTTATTCCTTTGGAAAACATGAAACCAAAACAGTGCACACTTTAGAGTATGATTGGTTAATTTAACTGTTTTTCAGATATTGATCATAATCCTGGAAGGAGAGGGCCTGACCAGACTGAAGGCTGAGATCATGATGGCCAGTGGGAGTCTGATGCTGACCCCACAGTCATTGTTATTATTTTTTCATTGTTTTATGTTCAGTTTAATATATTCCTCCTCATTGTTGTTCATGTTTTTCCCTTGTTTTTGATCTTTTTTTCTTTGTATGTTTTTCTATTTTTCTATTCGGACAATAAAAAGTGTATTTAAAAAAAAGAACTCCAAGTCAAATTCTTACTGTTGCCACCATGATAGTGTAATGTTGTGTTTAACTGGATTCCAGAAATAAGATAGAATTAATAGAAAACTGACAATAGGAAAATATAATTATTACATTAATTTATTAGTTAAACCTGATAATGAACACATCTCCAGACCAAGAAACTGTATGTGCTGTTGCAGTAAGTACAAATGTACTTACTAAAGATGCAAAAAAAAAAAAAAAAAAAAAAAAAATATATTTTTTTTTTTGCATCTTTAGTAAGTACATTTGTTTTATTTTGTTATATATGTATATAAATAATAAAAAAAAATAATGTATATTATATATATATATATATATATATATATATATATATATATATATATATATATATTATATATGATATATATATATTATCATATATATATATATATATATATATATATATATATATATATATATATATATAATATATACAATCATGAAAAAAATTATTAGACCACCTTTTTTTTTCTTCAGTTTCTTGTTTATTTTAATGCCTGGTACAACTAAAGGTACATTTGTTTGGACAAACATAACGATAACCACAAAGATTGCTCATAAGAGTTTTATTTAAGAGCTGATATCTTACCATTTTCCATGGTTTTCTTGATTATAACCTAAATCACTTCAGTTTTTACATCAATAGCTATGGCGTTGTACTGCCAAAAACACTGCTTTTATGCATTCAGTGTTTTCTTTTCTGTCTGTTTTAGTCACATGATGACGTTTAGTGGTACCAGGTATTAAAATGAACAAGAAAGTGAAGAAAAATGGTGGTCTAATAATTTTTTCCATGACTGTATATATATATATATATATATATATATATATATATATATTGATTATTTCTGATCTTTGAAGATCCCCTGAACAAAACACAGGCTCTGGTCCTGACCCCATCCGTCGTCCCTTTCATTCATGCTGCATGGTCCATATACTCATAGCTAAATAGCTTTTTTTTTTTTTTCTTGCATTTTTTTTTTTGTTTATTTTTTTTCTATATTGATGTGATTTGATACCTTATAGCCATTGCAACCAGGTCATTTGGAGGTGTTATGTATAACTGCTGATATATATATATGAAATTTAATATATATATATATATATATATACATTCGTTTAATGGCCGCTTGTAAACTACCTCCGTTATATTTCCAGTATGGATCTGCGTGACAAATAATTTACACAAAGAAGACCAACTTCCGCTTGTGACTTCCAGTATGGATTTGATATTTGGTGGCGCCCTTGTCGGCCATCTTGCCTGCAGTCAGGTACTCTTGGCCTTTTAGTGGGTTGGTAAATGTCCTGTGTGCTATCACCACTTTCCGCCATGCTTACGTTACGATGCCTCTGTTATCTAAAACAGTACCTTAATACCTAACACCTAAAATTTCAAGTTATGGAAGCACATGTGAGTTGAAAAATGTGACTTTTTGAAACTTGTTCCGAGTATCAGTGACACGACACATCTAAAGTTATTGCAGAAACCGTCACCATTCAGTTTATTTTATCACAACATGCTCTTTTTGTTATCTCCAGTGCATCCCTTTCCTTCGCCGGGAGATAACGGATGTGAAACAGAGCGGAGACAAACTCTGTGCTTGAACAAGCCCCTTTTAGTAACGACAGCGCTGACATGTTGAGACTGAGAAGCCTCTGTTGGTCTGTGTCAGTTTCCAAGAGGAACCAACGGAAGGTCAAACAAGGATGGCTCTCTTGACACCAACATGGTGTAACGCCTTTGTTAAAAGAGTTCAAGTCAAGAGTCCAGCTGCGCTGACTGCTTTTCCGCTTTCTTTCTTTTCCTTTTTTTCAGGTCGGAAATAAGAATGACTTGTTGTTGTAAAACCAAATGAGCAGTGATTATCAGAACAACTGTTTAAAATGTCAGTGAAGTGCCATTTTTTTTCCAATTCATGTACAACCCCAATACCACAAAAGTTTAAGAACATATATGTAAGGTTAACTGATGACTCTACGTTACCCACAAATGTGGCTGTTTATATGTGGCCCTTTGCTAGCGAAAAGTAGTATACTTAAGTACATGTTTTAAAAGTATACTTGAGTATAAGTACAAGTATAGCAAGTATACTACAGACATATACTTTAAGTTTATAAAAGTATACTTTGAAAGTTTATTTTAAGTTCGCAACAGTCTATAACAAGTACATTCATCTATATACTATCAGTGTACTTGGTATATCCTTCTCGTATGCTTAAAGTATACCACGAGTACACTTATTGAAATACAGCCAGGATACTAGTTATATACTTGGAGTCCGTTTTTAGTTTATTATTGTATACTTTAAGTGTACAAGTACACTCATCTATATACTATCAAAGTACTTCGTATATTCCCTCTCATGTGCTTAAAGTATACCACAAGTGCACTTATTAATATACTGCCATTGTACTCGCTATATACTTTGAGTCCCTATTTTTAGTTTATTATTGTATACTTTAAGTTTGCTTGGCATATTACTTGTGGCTTACTATTTATACACTGGAAATATATTCCTTAAAGTTTACTCTTACTTTATGTACACAAGAGTGTGATGCATTTAAAAAAAATCACTCACAAGACAGAATATTGAAAACACATTGAATATACTCTCAAATATTTGAAACATTTCAAAAACAATGACATATGAATGTAAGTCCTTCCTTACTGGAAAAAAAAATGAAAGGAAAAAGTGCAAATAAATAATTGGATAGAGAAAAAACTGCACTTTCATGACTTTTTTTTTTTCATTAACTTGCTGGGCCGGCCCAAGTATTTCTGTGCCACCTGAGTTTGAACATGAATTTTTAAGATTGAAATTTTTCAGCATCAAAATCAGACTTTGAATTTTAAAAAACATCAGATTTCTAGCACTGAATTTTTTTTTGCCTCTGAATTTTATTTTGTTAAAATAAATTCAGTGTTAAAAAAAATTAAATTATTAAAATATTCAGTTTTTCAAAATTCAACATGTAAAAAATTCAACCTCCCCAAAAAGTTCAGTGTAAAAAAAAAAAAAAAATCAACATCTCAAAAAAATTCAGTGTAAAAAAATTCAATTTCTAAAAAAAAAAAAAAATCAGTTTAAAAAAATTCAACCTCAAAAAATTCAGTGTAAAAAAATTCAACCTCAAAAAATTCAGTGTAAAAAGAACCAGACTCAACATCCGGGTCACCAGGGAGAAGCCAATCGATCCCTGTCTCAATTCAGCCAACGTCCAGTAATAAACAGTAAAACAGACATCACCGCAGCACCATCACCTGAGTTTGCTGCCATGGCCGACCGGTCCGTCTTACTATCTAGGTGGGTGTCACATGACCAATGGAGCGTAACGTGATTGGCTGGACGTTGGCTGAATTGAGACAGGGATCGATTGCTTCTCCCTGGTGACCCGGATGTTGAGTCTGGTTCATTTTACACTGAATTTTTTGAGGTTGAATTTTTTAACACTGAATTTTTTGAGGTTGAATTTTTTTACACTGAATTTTTTGAGGTTGAATTTTTTTACACTGATTTTATTTTTAGAAATTGAATTTTTTTACACTGAATTTTTTTGAGATGTTGATTTTTTTTTTTTTACACTGAATTTTTTGGGGTGTTTGAATTTCTTTACATGTTGAATTTTGAAAAAACTGAATATTTTAAGACAACAATTTTTTTTTAACACTGAATTTATTTTAACAAAATAAAATTCAGAGGCAAAAAAAAAATTCAGTGCTAGAAATCTGATGTTTTTTAAAATTCAAGGTCTGATTTTGATGTTGAAAAATTTCAATCTTAAAAATTCGTATTCAAACTCAGGTGACACAGAAATACTTCCATACAGGTCTCCTTTTGTAAAAGAAATATTTGATGAAATAAAGGCAAATAATATTAGAAATAACACTTTTGACTTGGAATAATTAAATTAAATTTAGCTATTACATGTTTAGAAAAAGCCACGTCAACTCAATGATTTTATTTATTTTTTGATAATAATACAAAGAAATCCTCTAGTAAAAAAATTAATAGTGTAGTTTAGATTTCTTTGTTAAAAGTCGTTTTGCACGTCTGCAGAGCAGTCACGCACATATAACTGTGTTTGCAGCTCCGCGCACGTGCTGCTGCGGTGCAACAACTTGCTTCAACTTTCACAGATTCGCCCCCAAAAAAATGCGCCATTCTGCGATGAAGATGACCTCACATCCTGTTTACCGACTTCCTTTTGAATGGTCTGGTTCGGGACGGTCCGGTCTCGTGCGGTGACCGCACGTTCCCGCAGACGCATGTGGTGAGCGGCGCCGTGACTGCAGAGGGATCCCCCCCTCCCCCCCTCCCCCTCCCCCCCTCCCCCCCCACAACTATGCAGCTCCGGACCCGCTGATACACGAGAACAGAGGCGTCGGTGAGTTGGACCCGCACAAGAATCTTAAGTTGTAACAGTCTGCGTGAATCGAGGCTTTCTGACACAGTAAATGAGGCATTTAAAGGTGGATCTTATTTCAGCAGCTTGTGAAACTGTTGCTTGACTTAACTTATAAAGCATGTTAGAAAAAAAAGGTTTCACATTCACTCTTTTGGTTGAGCAACAACTCTTGTCCCAGCAGTGATATACTACTTCTTTCACTTGGGTATGTGTGTGTGTTCTTCTTTAAAACATTGATCACTTTCAGAGTTGTGTGTTCACAGTCTTCCTTTAAGGACTTTCTGTTTTATTGTTTTACAAGGTTGATCTATGATGGGTGAACTGGAGAAATGTTCAGGTTGCTACATTCTTTGGTTCCTTGTCAGCTTATTATTCTTGTTAATGTTAGGACCAGTTTATTTATTTTTTGCTCTCATGGATCATTAAAAGGTTTTTTTTTTTCTGTAGATACGCTCAAATATTAAAACAGGGATATTTTTCTAATGAAAGAGCACATATCTTTGTGATTTTAAAATAAATGAAAGAAAACAGGTCATTGATTGAATATTTCAAGTGATTGAAATGATTGATATAGGAAAGATTATGTTTGTTTTTTATTAATTTCTGTTTAATTGCCCATATATAGCTATGATTGGACTAGTTAATTTAATTTTTTGTCTGTTGACACATATCATAGCAGATGTGCTGAGTATATTATCTGATGTTACCAGGATATCCATTCATAAAAATAATTTTCGTCTCTGGATTGTAAAGACTATGCTGTGATGGTAATTTGTCGAATAAAAAGTCAGGATGCTGTCATCATGAAAACAAGTGACTGAGTTTGGGGAAGTGTTATTGATTATTAAAAGGGAAGGTCATACTGTAAGTGAAACATTACTTCAGGTGTGACTATAATTGCATGTGAAAATGTTCATGGTACAAAGGTTTTCATGTATTACGACCTATCCAGGATAACTTTATACGACTTGGAGTCAATAAAAATTCAGCAGAGTTATCACTTCATGTATCTGCATTATTCAAAGTGGCATCTATGTTCTCGTCCTCATTGTGTATTTAATTCTTTAGGTCATACAGATTTTTGACATTTGTTAAATTAAATAGAAAAATAAATCATCTGGAAATTAAAAAAGTTCAACTAGATTTGTGGAGATAAATGTGGAAGTTGAAAGATGAAATGGCAAACTGACTGGAGAACGATAAATTATACACATAAATTCACTCACCGTCCGCTTTTTTGGATACACCTGTTCAACTGCTCGTTAACACAAATAGTTAATCAGCCAATCACACGGCAGCAACTCAGTGCATTTAGCCATGTAGATGTGGTCAAGATGACGCGTCAAAGCTTGAAGCAGGTGAGCTACAGCAGCATGAGACCACGCTGGGGGCCATTTCTGTCGGCTAAAAACAGACTGAGGCTACAATTCACACAGGTTCACCAAAGTTGGCCAATAGAAGATTGAAAAAAAGTTGTCTGGTGGTTGATGAATCTCGATTTCAGCTGTGACACTCAGACTGGTATGGTCAGAATTTGCCTAAACAACGTGGAACCATGGATCCATCCTGTCTTGTGTCAACGGTTGTGCTGCTGGTGGTGTAATGGTGTGGGCCTAATGCTCCTGACCATGACTGGGAAATGAAAGGAACATTTTAGAGGCAGAGCCTTCTTCTCCCATGAAGAAAACGCTATTTGACTGGTTCTAGTGAAATCTACAATCATCTCCTTGTCAACATTCAAGATGAGATGATTGTTCCAACACCGCGCTAGAAAGCGGTCCACCAGTTCTCTGTACTCAGTCTCTGGTCCATCACTGATTCACCCCACAACTGCATCATCTGAGTATTTCTGCAGATGACAGGACTGTGACTGGTACTGGAGGTCTGAGGTGTACAGAGTGAAGAGGAGTGGTCAGAGTACAGTCCCCTGTGGTGCTCCTGTCCTGCTGACCACCTGGTCAGACACACAACCATTCAGTCTCACAAACTGTGGTCTGTTAGTCAGGTAGTCAGTGATCCAGGTGATTGTGGAGGCATCCACCTGTGTCCTCTGGAGTTTGTTTGGGAATACAGTAGTGCTGGGCAATATGACGATACATATCGTGGGGACAATATAAAAGTGTATATTGTGCCGTTTCTCTTCTATCGTTTCTATCGTTTCTAACCTAATTTTATCAATTATTATAGCAAATATGTAATTAAATAACCTGCAACGATAAATTTGATAGAATCATATCTACTTCTACAAAGTAGCCTTTTATGTTTGCACTTTTATTCATGGTTAATGCCTTAAACAGAGTTCTCTTCAACCCTGATGTTTACTTTAGACACTTTATATTGGTTTGCAAACTTTGCACTACAAGGTTACAGATTTCAGAAAGTTGAAAAATAATTTGTGTTTATTTTTTATAGCTGAACTTCAGTGCAAAAATGTGTTTTTCCTCTCAGAAACTGTTGTGCACTTTAAAACAAATGTGAAAGCTACTGTACCTCTGTACCTACCTGTTTTTGCTGCACTAAAATGTATGTTTGTGACAGTTCAGCTAAATGTCCTTTCAAAATAAAGTTGAAAAGTAAGCAATGAAATTTTTGTCAAACTTTTCAGAGAATAACTGAAAACATACTTTATTATGGTATATCGTGATATATATCGTTATCGTGATATAAAATAGTCCATATGGTCATATATGATTTTTTCCATATCGCCCAACACTAATCAGCGGCACTGTTCTCGAACTAACAGCACTTTTCTTGATGTTCTATTGGGAATAAATTACGTGTTTATGAGATTTGTGCGTCTTATGAACTCATATTTTTGGGTTTTATGCCACAAAGGCAGTTCTAAAGGAAAAAGGGGTCCAACCCAGTACAAGCAAGGTGTGCCTAATAAAGCGGCTAATGAGTGTAGGTCATTTTCTTATTCATCACCAGAGTCCTGGGATTTTGCAGTTTGCTTCTGGTGAGACAAGACTTTTTTTTTTTTTTTACATTTTTTATGTGCAGCTCAGCATCTGCCAAGTAGGTAAAGATTTTTTCCATCTGGCCACATGTCTGTTGTTTCCACTGATGAAGATGAGCTTACACAGTTCTGAGTTCACTGATGGACTTCCTTTTCTGTGTTTCTTATCCATTAAATTAAATTGTTATCCGTGTCCTGAACCAATATTGGGATGGCTGTTGATCAGGAGGTAAAGCAGTCTTCCAGTCTTGGCACTGGTTTTATTCCTGGTCCAGCAGACCACATGTCAACGTGTCCTTTGGTCTGGATCCTGAACCAGTGTATGGTAGAAAAAGCACCGTGTAGGTTCAATAGGAAAATGCTGACATCTGTAGACAGAGAGTGCTGTATGAATGTGTTTGTGTGGATGGGTGAGTGTGGCTTGTAGTTTAAAAGTGCTTTGAGTGGTCAACAAGACTATAAATGTACTAAATACACCAATAGCCATAACATTATGACCAAGCACTTAATGCTGTGAAGGCCCTGCTTGTCTTCCTAAAAGAGCTCTGAGCAGTCAGGGTGTAGACAATAATCATCTGAGGGTGTCTGGTACTGAAACATTAGCAGTAGAACCTTTGACCCAGTATATAGTGGGGTCTCTGGTTTCTGCAGAAGCCATCAGGATCCACCAGACTGGCATCTGGGGAGTGTGGAGACCAAATGAACAACGCAGACTCTTTGTTGTGTTCTTTGAGCATTTACCAGACATTTGCTGATGAGCCCGAACTGCTGATGGAGTCAAACTACTGGATGATGTCGCCATGTTAAGCCCTGAAAATTTTAAGAATGGTGGCTGATCAGTGTAAATACAGTCCATTTGCTATTGCTGAAAAGACAAAGATGAAGACTTCCTTCTGAAATTAAAATCTTTAGCAAGTAAAATCATTGCTACGTTTATAGCTCATATCTTCTTCAATCTTCAATTGAAAGGTATCTGATCCAGTCTTGAAGTGTCTGTGAGAAAGATAATAACTAAATGTATTAGTCACTTGTGTCTTACCGATAAATTTAATATAAAGTAATATCTGTTTGCAGTTGCACAGACAAAATGACTTCAAGAGAAGAAGTGAAGATCATCAACCAGGGCCTGGAGGATGAGATGGTAAATATCATTAATCTCTCCATTTTCCATATTTGACTTTAACGTTGTTGTCATTGAACAATGCATCATTATATTGGATTTATATTGCAAAAGTATAGTGTGGCCTGTGACGCTTTCTTAGCTGGATACAAACACGATGATCTGCCTGTAAATTAAAGTTGTCAGTCATAAAAAACAGTTAGCTATGAGCAGCGTGTTTGTTGTTTCTTGAGATGAAATACCAATCACAAGATCTGCAGTAACATTTATAAAAATTGATAAATCAGCTTCAACTATGATGCAAACAGTACTTAATACACTGAATGGTTCACTTTAAAGGGGGGGACATTATAAACAAAATACACATTTCTTGCTATATTATATACAATATTTTTGACTTTCTGAAGTGACAATCATATTAAAAATGCCAACATGACACGACTCTGATACTTTGTCTGGGGCTAAGAGTGAAAGGATGTCTTTTAGTGAGCTGTTATCAGGGGACTGCTACACAGCTGCAGTCGAATCACCAAACTTTGCCTCTGAGTCCAGTCTTAAATTATTAAAGAGAAATCAGAGACAAGTCCAAGTGGAGACCAATCCCAATAACACAGCTGTCAGCTTTTTAAACACATGCACAGTCTTTAAAACACATCTTAAGCAACTCTAAGCATATATGGTCCTGTTCCATTGAACAGCAGTTTTATGTCCAAAGTGATTTACAGTGAAATCATTAAAACTTACATGAACTTACAAGTAAAGAGTTTAACTGAAAGCCAGCTGCAGCACTTCCTCCATTTTAACATCATCAGGCTTCAGCTACAGTTATCAGGCCAGCAGCCTGTGAAAGATGACAACGAAAGTGAGTTTTATCTCAAGTTCACTGATGAGCAAGCTTTATCCTGATGTTTCAGCAACATTGGCTTGTTTCCAAACATGATGCATATATGGCAAGAACTGCAAAAAATTAATATTGAACTTAATGTGGGTATTATGCCAAATGGTAATTGCATATAAGATACAAAAAGGTGAAATAAGAATCTGAGAGGTCTGAGAGGACTCTCTAAACCCCCGCGGCCCTGCATACTCACGGATTTATATATATATATATATATATATATATATATATATATCTATATATATATATATATATATATATATATATATTAGTCATGGAAAAATTATTAGACCACCATTTTTTCTTCACTTTCTTGTTCATTTTAATACCTGGTACCACTAAAAACGTCATCATGTGACTAAAACAGACAGACAGAAAAGAAAACACTGAATGCATAAAAGCAGTGTTTTTGGCAGTACAACGCCATAGCTATTGATGTAAAAACTTAAGTGATTTAGGTTATAATCAAGAAAACCATGGAAAATGGTAAGATATCAGCTATTAAATAAAACTCTTATGAGCAATCTTTGTGGTTATCGTTATGTTTGTCCAAACAAATGTACCTTTAGTTGTACAAGGCATTAAAATGAACATGAAACTGAAGAAAACAAGGGTGGTCTAATCATTTTTTCACACTACAAAATTCAAATGTTTCTAATTTATCATTACCATGTTATTACTGTATTAATGAGTAAGAATGTGTTTGGGAAGCATGGTTTAGCGTATATAATATCACACATAGGCCTTTTAAAACTACATCAATAAATCACAGATTTTTGGGATTCGTGGGGGATTAAGGACCGTAACCCCTGTGAATAATAAGTTTATACTGTATCACTACTGAACTTCCATAGTTTTAACACCTCCTGCCAGCTTATCCTGTTAACAGCATCCAGTAGTTATTAAAATGAATGAGCAGTACAGCAGTGATTGAGTTGGTCCATGTGTGCCTATGAAGGAAGTGTGCGGGTACCAGCCCTGTCTGTGGAAGATGGTTCTGGTGGGTCTGGGAACCGTTTGCTCCGGTGGTCTCCTGCTGCTGCTGCTCTACTGGCTGCCTGAGTGGGGTGTCAAAGGCACGTGCACGCGTGTCTCACTGAGGGATGCGCACACGCTTCTGCTAAGGACGACGGTAGGAAAACACCAGACCACACAATGAACTGTATTTGTAATTAGGTAACTGGTGCATCGTTATAATTGGTTTGTGTTTCACTTGCACACAAGTTATCCACCTCTTCAATTCTGTTCTGTTCAACGGACAAAGACAAACTCAGTGTACCCTGACAGCCAAACTGTACGTAATTCTGTCTGTGATGAGCTCAGGATGAGTTCAGGCAGTGGTTTCGAGCCAGAGTGCACGTAATGTTGGCTCCAGGGAAGAAGCCCTTTGATGATTTGGATCTGCAGCCAAAAACTCCACCAAATGCAGACAGAGGCCATAATCTCCATTCTCTACACGAGGAGCATCAGGGGAAGTTTCTTCCTGCTGGTCATGTTCAGGTACTTATGTCATGTGACCACACACACACAAAAAAAAAACAAAACCAAAAAAACATTTAACCTTTTTGTTCATTTAGCTTGGCACCATCTGCAGTAGAAATAGTTTTAGCTATCCTTTTGATAGCTGTCGCTCTGATGAACTCTCAACAGTCACAGAGTGTCAGAAGAACCACAAATATTGCACAATAACATGTTAGCTTGTTAGCTTGTATATATTGCTGTATATTGTTGTATATATTGTGCTAGTAATTTGTTATATTTTTATTTATTTTTATTCTAATTGTACAAAGAGAGCTCAGCAACCGGAGTCAAATTCCTTGTTTGTGTGCACAAACTTGGCCAATAAAACTGATTCTGATTCTGATAAATTTCCAACTCTGAACTCCATTTTGTAATATTTATTTTAGGATCCCGCATACAGTTGTAGATGTGTATGTGTGTTATAAAAATGTATTTGTCTTTTTGCAGTTTCATAAAACACTTATGAAATTGTAACCAATCTAATATAACAACCAACATTACAACGTGTGTAACTGCTGCATATGATGATTTTTATTGAGCTGATTCAAATCTAATTCAAACAACCTTGTCGCCAAATCTAATTTTTATAACCTCACTGCAATTAAAGCCTTGTTGTTTAGATGTATGTATTTATTAGCCTTTATTTAACCAGGTTAGTCCCATTGAGATCAAAGATCTCTTTTTCAAGGGAGACCTGGCCAAGAGGGCAGCAGCATAGTTACATTAAAACAACAAACAACACATAAAATCTACAACATCAAAACTTGCTCACATAAAACACGTGAACACAGATAAGGTAGATTGCAATGATCTCACCAGAGCTTTAAACTCATTCAGTGTAACAAGGGCTTTAAGTTGAAGTTCAGATTGTATTTTATTCCAAGCATTCGGTGCTGAAATCCTAAATGATTTCTTGCTCAGTTCAGTTCGTAATAGCAGAGTATCCGTAGATCGGAGGTTGTGACTTCCTTGTTTCCTTGCTAAAAGACAAGACAAATAGGACAGAGTGATACCCAGAATGGTTTTGTAAATGAACACATACCAATGACTGAGGCGTCAAGCACGTAAAGACGTCCAGTTAACCTTAGAATAGAGTACTTAGTGGTGAGTAAGGGTACTGCAGTTCGTAATGAATCTCAGTGGTTCACACTATCTAGCATACGGAAACAATGAGCAGAAGCATTCATATACAAAACATCTCCATAATCAATAACAGGCAAAAAGGTTGTTTCCACCAATTTCTGTTTCACATGAAAAGAAAAGCAAGACTTGTTCCTATAGTAAAATCCTAATAAAAGTTTCAGTTTTTTTTTTACAACATACTGAATGTGCTCCTTAAAAGACAAGTGGTCATCAATTAAAAATCCTTAATATTTAAAAGTAGATACCAATTCAATATGTTGACCATTTCTTGTTAAAATTTTCACAGACAGTCCCAGTTTAGGTATTACCAGTCCAGGTCAAAGATGAGATCAGAGTTCTGACCACCTCTTTAGGGGTGCACGATAACTATCGGGCCGATAACAGGAAATTATGACGTCATCCCGATAACTCTGATATCACAACGAATAGTCCCGATAACATATATTTCTGTCAACATGGCAGTGCCTCACTCCCTCTGAACCTTGAATGACCGGCAGTAAATGTTATGTTCAAGTAACGTCGGCATAATCAGAAAAAACAATTTCTCAATAATCAAGAATACCCCCTCATTTTTATTTATTTTTATTTAACCATTATTTATACAGGTAAGACACATTGAGATCATGATCTCATTTTCAAGTGTGACCTGTTCAATAATAAATCACAATAAAATACATATAAAACAATCAATATAGTTATAAAAAAAAAAAAAATAAATAAAAATAAAAAACATAAAGTAATAAATATGTTAACAAATACAGTTAAAAGTGGCAGAAAACAACTCGTTAACTTGGTCATAATTTTGGTAGTTGATGACTTGAATTGATATTCGCAGTATTTTCCCACATGTTACACATAAAAAAAGAAAAAAAATAGAAAAGGCTGAAAGAACGACTAGCAAACGAGAGACCGTGGAAATTTACGTTACACCTTGAATGCAGCCTGCAGCACAGCGCTGATCACAACAAACATGGCGGCGTGGAACTTCCTTAAAGTTTCAGAAGAAGATAGTTTGGTGGTTATTTGTGACGAATCCTCTGAGTGAATTCTACGAGGAGGGAAGCACAAGCTTTAATACGTAAAACCTGATCAGCCACCTACAACATAACAATCACTTCCAAGCAGTTTTGAAATCGAGCTATTGTGAGCTAACGGAAGCTAATGCTAACGTGCGCAAGCCAGCAGCAGTCTCTCCTCTCCCTCATTCCTCTCATCTAAAGCTTCCATGAGATTAAAAAATAATAAAAACAAAAACTACTGAACCTCATTTACTTGAATTAAAGTTATTAATTTAAATGGAACCACAAGCCAAAATCCTTTAAATGTTAATCTTTTTCAGTTTGTAATTTTGATGCATGTATTTCCATCAGTTCAAGGAGTCTATATTTTTTATATCAGTCAGTAATGAACCTTATTTAAGTTAATGTGAGATATCAAATAGGTTTGTTTGTTAGCTTTAAGAAAATGTTTGAAAGGCTTGTCAATAGTTTTTCATTGGAAAAAATAAATATCTGTTCATTTAAAAAGTCAAAAGTATTTTTGATTTTGTTCATAGTATTGATGTAATGATCTTAAGTATATGTGTGTGTTATCGGTTATCGGTATCGGTCTTTAGGAGCTGAAAGTTATCGGTATCGGTTTTATAAAACAGTTATCGTACATCCCTTCACCTCTTCCATCTGTTTTCCTCCACAGATAAACTACTTCACCCACCACAGCACCAGATACTACTGGAACGATACCAAGCAGAACTTTGAGTTCTATCAGTAAGTCTCCAGCTGGAATCACTTATGTAGCTTGATGTTGTGCTCTTTTTTAGGGGTGTAATGACGCATCGATCCACATCGATATATTAATTTAATGATGATTGATCCCAAAGAACTGATAGAAAATTAGTACATCCATCAAACATCAATAAATGGAACCCTGTTATCAAGCAGCTTTCTGTCTATTTTGGTTAAAGGAGCAGGTTGCTTTTCATTTAATTATCTAGTTGAACCCAGAAATAAAATACAAAAGGATATGTTAGATAGTTATATGAATGGAAGTAATTGTGTTCAGGCAACATGATAAGGGTACTTCATATCGATGAATCGAACTGAATCAAAGCTGCGTCATGAAAGACTTTGTGAGGCAATCACTGAGTCGTCAACCACTAAATCAATGAATGAGAGTATCTTGATGAAATTGGGATTTACTCCCCTGCTCTCTTCTCATTATGCTCATTATATTCAAGTGGCGGCCTGGTTCTGACTATTAAGAAAAAAAAAGCCCAAACCATGAAGTTCTCATCACGCTACTTGTCCATAGTGATGGTATTCTAAGAGATTAGAGCTCGTCTTTCGCCAAACAAAAACCATCTCCCTCTGTCAAGTTAGCTCCTTTTTCTTTTGATCCGACCGTACAACTGATGATTAAAATCTTCCTTCTGGGCGAGTGTTTGTTAAGGTCGTGGTTAGTCAGCACGGCTTTAGTTTTGACTCCTGGACCTTGAATAATCGTCAGAGAGGATGAATGCACTGAGGCAGCCTGCAGAAACGCCGGCTCTGGGCGGCACTGCTGCTTCCCTGAGAAGCAGTTTTAAAAGAAGCTGTCAGGAAATGGTTGCTCCATCGAGAGTCCAAAGCTCAAACCTGTTAAAGGTGAAGAGGAAATTAAAGACCAGAGTCACGGGAAGGAAATATGCTAACCTGGAGAAGCTCTCAGAAGAGGAGTGGTCCAGCAAGTAGACACACTGTTAGCAAGTGCAGAAAGTATGGAGTAAGATCGCTGTCAAAAAGATGTGTCCATGTTATAAGCATTCGTATTTGTAATGATTAACATTTGTGTGTAAATAAAAAAGTTGTACCCAAAATTCTGCTGTCACACACGAGTCTGATAAATTATTAGGGTTAGGATTGGTTTTATGTGAGTATGAATCTAAAAGCTGTGAGTGCAAAGTCTTGTGAATACAACTCTAATTTCTATGACTACGAGTCTTCACTGTGAACACGAATTCAAGTTTGTGGGTACGAGTCGAAAAACTGTTGAAATGACGTCACAGGCAGGTCACAGGGGAAAGCAATCGAACCCCGAAAAATGCGCCGAAGGATAGCATTGGACACCATCGGGGAAGCATCATCATCATCATCATCATCATCATCATCATCATCATCATCATCACAGGTAAAGTAAATAACACATCCAACATTTGTTTATTTTTTATCAGCTACGTGGATCTTACTTTGCAGGGATAAAAGACACTCCACAATTTCAGCTGGGATGTTTAAAGTACTGGAGGCAGCTTCTTGATTTACAATGTATTGTAAATAGTCCAAATTTAAAATAAATATATAAAAATAAATAAATGTTGGATGTGTTATTTACTTTACCTGTGATGATGATGATGATGATGATGATGATGCTTCCCCGACGGTGTCCATGTTTTCAGCTATCCTTCGGCGCATTTTTCGGGGTTCGATTGCTTTCCCCTGTGACCTGCCTATGACCTGCCAATGACCTGTCATTTCAACAGTTTTTCGACTCGTACCCACAAACTTGAATTCGTGTTCACAGTGAAGACTCATAGTCGTAGAAATTAAAGTTGTATTCACAAGACTTTGCACTAGGGCTGGGCGATATGGCCTAAAAAAAAAATCTCCGATTTTTTCAGAAAAAATCCCGATTCACGATTTAAATCGATTTTTTTCACCCCCTACCTAAAATCAATTTGTAGATGACAAAGAAATTGTTCAAAACAAGTTTCAGTTTTATTTTGTTTAAATTTTCCCTTCTGGAGTTTCAGTTACATAAACAAGCCACAAAAAAAGAGATGGCAAGCCCTGCCTGCCATTGTGAACAGTGACAATGTAACTTTTCAGTAATCTTGTTTCGAAATGACACAAAAAATAAGTAAAACATAGTATTATAAGACCCCTTTTTTGAGGTTGACAAAATAAAGTGCAAACAAAACTCTCAGTTACCTGAACATGTTTTGCATAATAAGGAGGTGCTTGTGTGGTAAACAAAAAGTATTTGGGCACTATTTTGATTGACTGAATCATGTTAACTTAACTTAAACATCTGCATCAAATAAAATTAAAAATTTAATTTTAGGCTTCCATTCTAATTTACGAGGCAAGGCAACGTCAGAAAAATATTTGCAGCCTGGTAGCACGTACCTGGGATCCAAAACTTTGAGCAGGTGAATAAACCCCGGCTTTTCCACGGTGTATATGGGCACCATATCTCTTGCAATATACATCACGACTGCATCCGTGACAGCTTTCCACCGGGCTCCTTTCATATCATACGGGATACAGTTTGTCAACGTTTCCAAGACGGTAGGTAGTTTTTCGGTGGCGGTTCTTGGGCTGCCGCGGTCGTTTTTTTCGTAGGGAGCAACACCTCTCCAACTCGGCAGCATGCTTCTGTTAAGTTGCTGCAGTAAATTGCTAGTACTGCTACCTTTGGTAGCAACAGCCTTTAAACAGACTTTGCAGCGAGGTGCTGTTTGTTCTGTGTCTGACGCCACGAACCCGAACCAATTCCAAATAACCGAGGATACGTTTCTTTTCTTCGGTGTAAGATCAGCACTGCTTGCTTGTTTGTGTACCTAGCAGGGTTATTATAGTTAACGAAAACTAAGACTAAAACTAAAACTAGCAATGAAAAAATATTTCAGTTAACTGAAATAAAAATAAAAACTACGATTAAAAAAAAAACGAAAACTAAATAAAAACTACAATGAAGGATGTAAAACTAACTAAAACTAAACTGAATTGTAGATAAATTCAGCTTCGTTTTCGTTGTCGTTTCGTTTTCTCCCTCGATTACTGCCATAGAGATTACTGCCTGTCCTGCAGCAGCCGCTATGCTACCCTCCCTCCAGAGAGGGGGCAGCATAGCGGATATAGACCTTTTCGGGCCAGCCCCCCGGAAGTACCCCGTCCGCCACTGCTGGAGGGTGCTACAGAGCGACACTTTCACCGGCTCGCAGATTAACCAGTGTTTTTCTCTTTCTACAAATATATATTTTTATAATGTCGAGTCGGTCGAGTGGGAATAATGTTCCGTCATAAACTGTGCCAACAATGGTGTGAAAATTCGACAATGGAAGAAGAAAGTATGCACGAAGACTGCCTTGTTTGCAGAACAAGAAGTTAGGAAGACGTGGGTGAAAAATATCAACAGAAAGGACTTTGTTCCAAATGAATACAGCCGGGTGAGTTTTCGTTAACATTCAATCTCGTACTACTCATAGTGTCGCTGAGAGTCCCGGACGATTCTGGCCAAAAGAACAGCAGTATGAGGCTACTGTAGCCCTCGGCGCTAGCACAAGCCTATAAATGAATGAATGAATGAATGAATGACTTAGGAGAATGATTAAATAAATTAAATATAACGTTAACACATAGCCTAATTTACCGCTCGCGTTAACATTACAGCAGCATAATCTTTATGGCTTGTTGACGTTAGTTATAGCCAGCGTTCCACAGTTTTTAGTGTTTGATTATGGGAATAGATCATGCTATTTCCATAACCAATTATTAAAAACAGCCATAAACTACCTTCATCTGTAACTGGAGGCCACTGCCTAACATCATCAATCCAAGACATGTCTGCGTTATCCGTAACAGATCCTCCACGCTGCTGTGTTTGGGTTACTTGATGGAGCACCGCACCCTCCTGTTATGGCGGGGCCACTAGGGGGCGCATGTCCACAATTTTCAAGTCGAAAAGGTGTATAAACTGCTGCATACTGCAAGAAGAAGAAAAACTAAAACTAAGACTAAAACTAAATAAAAACTAAACTGAAACTAGTCCATTCCTCAAAATAAAAACTAAACTAAAACTACTAAATTACTTGTTGAACTAACTAAAACTAAACTGAAATAAAAAAGCAAACTGGAAAACTAAATAAAAATAAAAACTAAAGAAAATTTCAAAACTATAATAACCTTGGTACCTAGCGCGGGTGGGGAGGGGGGCGCGCGAGGGGGGCGCGCACTCCGCGCTCTCTGAACTACGGAAGCCCAGCAGGCAGGCGCTGGTGGCGGATGTTAATGAGAAAATCGATTTTCATTAAAACAAATCGACATTAAGTACAAATTCGAATTAATCGATTAAATCGATTTATCGCCCAGCCCTACTTTGCACTCACAGCTTTTAGATTCATACTCACATAAAACCAATTCTAACCCTAATAATTTATCAGGCTCATGTGTGTGACAGCAGAATTTTGGGTACAACTTTTTTATTTACACACAAATGTTTATCATTACAAATACGAATGCTTATAACATGGACACATCTTTTTGACAGCGATCTTACTCCATAAGAAAGTACCAGCTTTGCTCTTCATTACTGACTAAGTGTAGCTGCAGGAGTTTAAAAAATAAATGTAAATGAACTCTGCATCAGAATTAGCCACTGGTATAAAATTATTTCATGAGTAAATAGTGTTTTCCTTTTCTAGAGGCCTGGAGGATGAGAAGCTGAGCTGTGCCTGCATCCACTCTGACCACAGTTCTGGACTTCCTAAAACACTGCAAGACTACAGGTGCACAAGTTCATCTTCCAGTTTAATAAATACTTACTAAGTTTGGGTCATGATAGTCCCCTGATGAGAAAATTACTAATTCCTTTTTCTTTTCTTCAGGAGGTTGTTTTTTGGGGAAAATGAGATAGCTGTGAGAGTGCCGTCTCTGTTCAGGCTTCTCATAAAAGAGGTCAGTCTGCAGTTAAAAGCCTTAAATCAAGACTGAAAGCTTTTCCTGCACTGTACTTATAATGATCAATACTGCTTCCCATCATTTCTGTTTTTTTTTTGTTTTCCCCCACATCAGGTCTTGAACCCTTTTTACATCTTCCAGCTCTTCAGTGTTATTCTGTGGAGCACTGAAAACTACTACTATTACGCTGCTGCCATAGTATTTATGTCTGTCATTTCAATAGCTACCTCTTTGTATACTATTAAGAAGGTGAGTCATATTCCAGCCTTGGATTGTGTGAAATTATTAGATTGATTGGTATTGATTTTTCTTTTTTTTTTTTTACATTCTTTTATTTCACCGCTTTTAAAATCAGTCAAAATACTTATAATAAATTAAAATATCAGTGTATAATCTTGTCGATCGTGTTAGACATTCAATGATTGCAATTGTTTTTGTCAACTCTGATCTTGAGTTTTTTTTTGTTTTTTTACCTTTTCTTTTTTAAATCTTTTCCTTATAGAGGAGTGATCTGCCAGTTCCAATTTTAAACCTCATGCTTTTGACCTTTTTTTTTCCTTTTAATTGAAAATTCAACTGTTAAATCAAAACAAAACACAGACTCTGAACACGCAGTGAACAAGCAAATTGTCACTTTTTCTTTTTTTTTTTTTTGTACGAAATTGCATTTGAAGAAGGCTGCAGTCAGGTAATAAAACCTGAGTATTCAGACATAATTGAGACTAGTGCTGGGTGATATGACGATATATATCGTGGGGACAATATAAAAGTGTATATCGTGCCATTTCTCTTCAATCGTTTCTAACCTAATTTTATCAATTATTACAGCAAATATGTAATTAAATAACCTGCAACGATAAATTTGATAGAATCATATCTACTTCTACAAAGTAGCCTTTTATGTTTGCACTTTTATTCATGGTTAATGCCTTAAACAGAGTTCTCTTCAACCCTGATGTTTACTTTAGACACTTTATATTGGTTTGCAAACTTTGCACTACAAGGTTACAGATTTCAGAAAGTTAAAAAAATAATTTGTGTTTATTTTTTATAGCTGAACTTCAGTGCAAAAAAATGTGTTTTTCCTCTCAGAGACTGTTGTGCACTTAAAAAAAAATGTGAAAGCTACTGTACCTCTGGTCCTACCTGTTTTTGCTGCACTAAAATGTATGTTTGTGACAGTTCAGCTAAATGTCCTTTCAAAATAAAGTTGAAAAGTAAGCAATGAAATTTTTGTCAAACTTTTCAGAGAATAACTGAAAACATACTTTATTATGGTATATCGTGATATATATCGTTATCGCGATATAAAATAGTCCATATCGTGATATATGATTTTTTCCATATCGCCCAGCACTAATTGAGACAGCAGTCTGTCATCAGATGCAAATGTCTTGTAAAACAGATTGGGACTGGCTCCGTAGGTTGTTTGCATTGTGTATTTTGTTATTTCCAAATTTTCTGTCCGGAATCTTTAAATGTATTTGGTGATGGTGTAACAAGTGTTTTCTTCTTGTGCATGGTCATGTACAGTAATATAATAGGAGCTTGTGTGTGACTGTGTGTGTTTGTGAGGCAGAGAGGAGTGAAATCTGAATCCTGGTCTGAAATACTGAACACCATCCAATCAGCTGGTGCCTCCCTGCTTTACTAATTGCTTCAGTGTGATTCCAGATTTATTTTCCTCGTTTTCTGAAACAGTGTCTCTCTTATTTCAGCAATATGTGATGCTGCATGACATGGTGGTAACGCACAGCGTGGTCCGTGTTTCAGTGTGCAGAGGAAACAAAGGCATGCTTTAATTTCTGATCGTTGTACAGAGCCGCAGTGATTGACGATGGTGTTGTATTTACCTTCCAACTTACTACATCTCTAGGTGTAAGATTATCTCGTCTTAGATGTTGCACTAAACAATTCATCCCCCTCTTTTTTTTCATCACACTTGGTCCAGATATCGACCAGGCCATGTCGACAGAGCTTGTGCCAGGTGATGTCATCGTTATTCCAACGAATGGGATGGTAATGCCTTGCGACGCCATCATTGTCCAGGGCACCTGTGTTGTAAATGAGAGCATGCTCACAGGTGAGAGTGCTGCCGATTATCAGCAGTGGTTGTTACAGGAAAATGTTTTGCTGCCTTTTTTCCAAGGATTCCTTCTGACAGGGTTCAGTATTTATTACTCATCATGTAGGCAGCTGTTCCCTTCATTGTATGTTGTTCTTTAAGAATATAGCAGATGTGTGGACTTATTCATTGGAAAGCAAGCAAAGTACAGTGATCCCTTGCCAATTCACGGTTTAAGTTCCGCGGTTTTAGTTATTCGCAGATTTTTCAGAAATATATAATTTTAAAAAAATTTTAAAAATCGCGGAAACATCACAGGATGTTGTGCACGTTCTCTCACAGTGAAGAAATGCTGTGAGCCAGCCTGGCCCCTTTAAGAAGGTGGCCTTATGGGTAATGGTGTGGCCTTATGGGTAATGTAGTGTGTGAGTCGTGGGACGGCAGAAGAAAACGGAGTTAGATGTTACAAGTTCCTGCAGTGCCAGAATTAAGTGCTCGTTCCATGCAGAGAAAACTGGACTTTTTGTTTTGTTGTTGTTAGCGTGTTAGCCGCTAATTACGAGCCAAAAATAGCACAATACCAGCGGTTTGTTTACTACGGTTCAGAGACCAGAGGCTGTGAAGGTAACAGAAAGACCACAGTTGAGCCTTTGTCTTGTTTCACTGCAGTGCCTCGCTACTTTTTTTGGGTTTTTTCAAACATATTTTAAACATATTATTGAGGCTCGGGGGGGCTCCGGCTCCAGTTCGTGGATTTTGAATTACGTGGGGGCGCTGGTGTTCTGTCGATTTCTGCTACTTGCCGAGATATGCGACCTCGGGGTTCTGCGCATGCGCAGAGCGAATTCTTGAATGTTTTCCACGCCCATAAATTTGTTGCCGAGTTACAACTGAATTTACACACAGAATTAACGTTTTCAACAAGCACAAAGACGAAATAATATGAATTTTACGGTTGTTACTCGCTGTAAACCGACGACTAGTCCTCTTTGCACTATTGTTAAATAATTAATATGACACAGTGTCATGCAAGGATAATATGACGTTCCATATATTGAATTCACATGCTGAATGAACGTTTTCAACAAGCACAAAGACGAAAGACGACATGATATGAATTTTAAGGCTGTTACTCACTGTAAACCGCTGCTCCCGCTACAAAGGGTTTCAAAAAATTATGGGCGTGGAAAACGTCATAGGTAGCATATCTAGAGAAGTAGCAGAAATCGACAGAACACCTGTCCCCATTAACCGCCAAAAATAAGGGATCACTGTAATTGCTATAGTATATTTCATACCATTTTAATTGTTAGTGTTGTAATGAATATATTTTTTTTTCTTGTCCTTGTTATTTGTAGTGGAGTATTAGATCTGATTTCGGCTCTCTCTCTGTCCATCTCATGTCGTCTTAAGGTGAGAGCGTCCCAGTAACCAAAACCAGTCTGCCCCGCTCAGGCGAAGAGGCAGCCAGGTCCTACGACATAGAGGAACATAAACGTAGCACCCTCTTCTGCGGCACTCACGTCATCCAGACCCGCTTCTACGCCGGTGAACTGGTGAAGGCTGTTGTGGTCAGAACAGGTGAGCGCGAGAGAATCAGGCACATTCAAGCTCAACAGGTGAGAAGAAGGAAATATCGATAATCATTAATTTTTTGATTACGTGATAGGCTTCAGCACAGAGAAAGGCCAACTCGTGCGCTCCATTCTCTACCCAAAACCCACGGACTTCAAGCTGTATCGTGACGCGTACCTGTTTCTCTTGTGTCTGGTTGGGGTTGCGGGGATCGGCTTCATCTACACCATCGCCCTCAGTATCGTGAGCAAGGTATCGCTGCTCTTTAAGAGAAGATGCTAATGTCTCAGTCGTGCTGGATCTTAGTCGTTGATGGTTGTTCTATGAACTTATCCAGGTCCCTGCTAGAACCATTGTAATTGAGTCTCTGGACATCATCACAATCACCGTTCCGCCAGCCTTACCGGCAGCCATGACGGCTGGCATTGTGTATGCGCAGCGGCGCCTGAAGCGTGCCGGCATCTTTTGCATCAGTCCCCAGAGGATCAACGTATGTGGTCAGCTCAACCTGGTCTGCTTTGATAAGGTAATTTAATTTTCTTTTCCCATTTGGAATTCAAGAAATCATTGTGTTTCACGTTCAGGAGAATTGACCAGTCGAAACTAGTCCCCTGTGGAGACCCTTAGTCACGACAACATTAGTGTGCCTCTCTGGTAGCAAAGTGAGAGGGCACAGAGAGGGCCCAAGAGAGCTGAAAAGGTGACATGGGAGGCAGGGGGTGGGACAAAGAGCCAGGGGGAGAGAGGGTAAGGAGAAAGGTGAAGAGGGAGAGAGTGCTGTTTTTATGAGCAGCGTGTGCACCAGCATTAATCTTCCCCATTAATGAACTGCTGGAGGGACTTCATACAGGCACGGCTGGAGAGGGGAAGCAATGTCCATGTGAAAAGGGATAAAGGTAAAGAGGGTGAAGAGTAAGAAAGTTGTGCGGCTCAAGCCACCCCCCGTCATTTTCCTGCCCTCATTGCTGGTTCAATCAGTAACATACATTAGGAGTAAATTGAGTGGATAGATGATGCAGCTGCTTTCAGCCAGTCTGGAGCAGACAGAGCAATTACCACTGCTGTGCCCTGTTTAGCTGTGTGACGTAAACACAGAGACAATTTGACTTAGGACAGGCGTGAGTGGCGAGAAGTGGAGTGGGTGTATTTCCGGCTTTTTGAACAGTGCAATTCTTCCAATGCAAATGGTCTAATGTCTAGTTTGGTTTTATTAATGACCAAAGAATGGAAAATTTAGGTAAGAACCCCACATCTTGAGAAAAAATAGATCAATTAACCGATCTGATAAAGCTCCAAGGTAACACTAAAATGTGAGCTGTCATTCCCTAGACCAGGATCTATGATGATTATCGATTATATACAGTACCAGGGACATGACATAAAGAATACTTTACATGTATAAATTTTAAAATGTTAGACTGCTTTGATGTGCAAAATTACTTTAAGAAAACTACAAGAAACACCAGCAGCACAAAGAAGGGAAAGTTGAGACACATGTTTGGGGCACCCTCATCTGGTCATTTCTGTTTAGTGCAGCTGTACAGCTTAGACTTCAGAGACAAAATCTAGTATGCAATATATTGACCCATTTTATATAAATTTTGTATTATTTTCTTCTTCTTCTTGAAAAACACATTAACATAAAACCTAACATTTAGGTACAAAATCACCAGCACTTTATCCAACCATTATAATACATGACAAGATAAATATGTTAACTCCAGTAGACAGGGGACATATATGTATTTATTGTTTGTTTGTAACTGAATAATCAAAAACATATTCCCTTCATCATCACACATACATGCTTTTATCTTTCAAGACATGATTGATATGCAACATTTCAAAAACAGACAAAATTCACACATACAGTACATAGCATATGTTTTTTTCTTTTTTTTAAATATTGATAGTACATAAGGTACAATATAAGTAAAGATTTAACCTCTAAGGATATAATTTATTTATTGCTATCAAATGTCATCATAGGCTGAGAAGTAATGCTTTTTGGCACATTTTAAACCTCCAGGTTTTAGAAGACTTAAAAAAAAAGAAAAAGAACCCTACTTTGCAATAGATTAAAATACACAAGCTGAAGTTCAACAAAACCAACCAACCTATCATGCCATTTGTTAGCTAAAAGTTAGCATATACACTATATTGCCAAAAGTGTTTGCTCACCTGCCTTTCATTTTATTTCATTTCATTTTATTTGAGCAGAAAATGTGAAATGCCAACAGAAGGACAAAACAATAAATTAAAACTACAATTAACACAAGTCATTATATCTGCTCAAGAAGGAGTGGGAGGAAGAAAATGTATTTAATCCCACCCCTTTCTTCCAAATTAACATAAATTATATAGCTGCTTCCTGTCAATTTGATTTAAATAGGATAGAAACAACTGAGGAAAAAAAATTAAAAAATATATATATAAATAAATAAATATACTTTCTAGTGATTCTCCACAATAAGAACTTCGAGGACCCTACTAATGTGGTAAACAATCAGCAACTCACATACCAACAATGGTAAGAGAACAACAATACCGGCAATAGTAAGAAAAGGAAACAAACATGAACATACGTGGCACACACCAACAATAGTGATACAGAGCCATGAGTGTAAGATGGCTGTACTGTTGAGTCCCAATCACTCTGTACTGATCCCAGAGCCTCTGTCTATAATGTGACTTGAACTTATGAATATTTTGGCATTGCTTGAGTTTGAAGTCCAGGCTGTTCCATATTTTGCTCCACATACAGACAAACATTGTCCGGGTGGTTCTGACTTTTTATAACGTGAAATTGGCCAAGCCTTTTAGGATTATGAGCACACTCTTTAACAGTGAAAAACCTTTGGATGTTACTTGGTAGTAACTTATTAAATGCCTTGAAGAGAATCTGTACTGCATAATATTTTACGAGGTCAAGAAAATTAAAATAATTTTGATTGTATGAAGAGATGCTCTGCAATGGACTGGCGACCTGTCCACGGTGTACCCCTGCCTTTCGCCAGCAGATCCCCGTGACCCTGCAGAGGATGGAACATGTATAGATAATAGATAGATGGATGTATGAAGGGAATACTATGATCTAAAAATCCAGCTTTGTGTATGATCTTTATCACTCGTTTTTGTAATATAAATAACGGTTGTATAGAATTTTGATAATTGTGATAATTGTTCAAATTCATCCACACCAGACTCTGCCATCCATGTCTTTATGGACCTTACTTTACTTTGTGCACTGGTGCACAGTCATGTTGGAAGAGGAAGGGGCCAGCTCCAAACTGTTCCCACAAAGTTGGGAGCATGGAATTGTCCAAAATGTCTTGGTCTGCTGAAGCATTCAGAGTTCCTTTCACTGGAACTAAGGGGCCAAGCTTCTGAAAAACAACCCCACACCATAATCCCCCCCCCTCCACCAAACTATACACTTGGTACAATGCAGTCAGACAAGTACCATTCTCCTGGCAACCACCAAACCCCAGACTCTTCCATCAGATTACCAGATGGAGAAGTGTGATTCATCACTCCAGAGAACGTTCCTCCACTGCTCTAGAGTCCAGTGGTGGCTGCTTTACACACCACTGCATCTGACGCTGTGCATTGTACTTGGTGATGTATGGCTTGGATGCAGCTGCTCCACCATGGAAACCCATTCATGAAGCTTTCTACACACTGTTATTGAGCTAATCTGAAGGCCACATGAAGTTTGGAGGTCTGTAGTGATTGACTGCAGAAAGTTGGTGACCTCTTTGCACTATGTGCTTCAGTATCCTCTGACCCCGCTCCATCAGTTTACGTGTCCTACCACTTCATGGCTGAGTTGCTGTCGTTCCCAAACACTTCCATTTCCTTATAACACAGTTGACTGTGAAATATTTAGGAGCGAGGAAATTTCACGACTGGATTTGTTGCACAGGTGTCATCCTATCACAGTTCCAGGCTGGAATTCACTGAGCTCCTGAGAGCGACCCATTCTTTCACAAATGTTTGTAGAAACAGTCTGCATGTCTAGGTGCTTAATTTCATAAATCCTGTGAACATGGTAGTGATTGGAACACCTGATTCTGAAAATTTGGATGAGTGACCAAATACTTTTGGCAATATAGTGTATCATTCAGCTAATCATAACGTTGTCTGAATTCTTCAGAGTCTGAAAAATAAATTGTTTTATTGGTATGTTTTAAACCTCTAGATTTTAGAAGGCTTTTTTTTTTTTTAAAGAAAAGCAAAGCCTTGGTTGAGTGACCAAATACTTTTGGCAATATAGTGTATCATTCAGCTAATCATAACGTTGTCTGAATTCTTCAGAGTCTGAAAAATAAATTGTTTTATTGGTATGTTTTAAACCTCTAGATTTTAGAAGGCTTTTTTTTTTTTTAAGAAAAGCAAAGCCTTTGTTTGTAATAAATTGAAATACATTAGCATAAGTTGCATAAGTTCACTGAGCAAACCCTATTATGCTAGTTGTTAGCTAAAACTTCCGACATGTCAATAGAGTACACTTTAAAGTACCTTTTTAACCTTGGCTAGCCTCTACAAAATACTTTATGATGTGTCTCATTTGTCCATACAAACACACAGTGCTTCTAATAAGCACTCTGTATGGAGTATGCACAATCACACCCTGATTGACTGTCCTACTTAAGGAGTTGACACATGGCAGAGAATCAATACCTTAACCTTAAAGTTGGAGAGCAATCTACTCTACCCACTACCACAACCATGCTGATATGCGTGTCTCTTCCCCTTAGTCTAAAAACATGCATGTTCGGTTGTTTGGTGATTCTACATTGACAATAGGAGTGAATGTGAGGGTCCATGTGTGTGGCTTTGCAATATAAGTAATTGGTGACCTGTCCTAGGTTTTTCCCCTGTGACCCTGAAAAGGGTTTGCAGCAGCCATAATAAAATGGGTATTCACCATTAATGAACTGCAGGAGGGACTTCCAGCTTAATTGCATATCAAGTTAATTTATTTGAAGAATTTTGAGGTTGATTGAGTGTGGTCGTTAACATTAACTGTTGATTAACTCAGTTATGCTACCAAGAATTTAAATGCAGTTTTAGCTTCCCTCAGTAAGATGGCCACCATACCTTTGTGAGCTAATGTCATTGTTGTTGATGTTTGACATATTGTCATAATCCAATACTGTTGTTGGAGGAAACGACAAGGATGGAAGTCCAGACACCCTATGGAGTAGAAAACACTTCTTAAAAGTAATCAAAAATTTGTTCAAATGAAAATGAAAGGAATATTCTAACATGAAAAAACTCCTTTGTGCTGCTTAAT
>JAGFBZ010001175.1:0-25000 GCA_018398805.1 Hirundichthys speculiger
ACCAACCTGGAGCTCAATGCTCTAAAGACAGTGGAGATGATTGTGGACTACAGGAGGAACGCAGCCCCACCTGCACCCATCATCCTGTGCGACACCCCTGTTGCCACAGTGGAGTCCTCCCGCTTCCTGGGGACCATCATCACTCAGGACCTCAAGTGGGAGCTGAACATCAGCTCCCTCACCAAAAAAGCACAGCAGAGGATGTACTTCCTGCGGCAGCTGAAGAAATTCAACCTGCCAAAGACAATGATGGTGCACTTCTACAGCTCCATCATTGAGTCCATCCTCACCTCCTCCATCACCATCTGGTACGCTGCTGCCACTGCCAAGGACAAGAGCAGGCTGCAGCGTATCATTCACTGTGCAGAGAAGGTGATCGGCTGCAACCTGCCATCCCTGCAGGACCTGCACGCCTCTAGGACCCTGAAGCGTGCAGGGAAGATTGTGGCCGACTCCTCCCATCCCGGTCACAAACTGTTTCAGACTCTCCCTTCTGGCAGGAGGCTGCGGTCCATCAGGACCAAAACCTCACGCCACAGGAACAGTTTCTTCCCGACTGCAGTGGGCCTCATCAACAAGGCCCAGGACCCCCACTGTCTCTGACTGCCCCCCCCCCCCCCCCTCCCTAACACATACACGTTATATTAACGTAAAGTAAAGTATACATCCCTCTGCGTTACATTAACGCACAACTGTGGACTACAGGCCATTACAAAATAAAAAAAATAAATAAAAAAAAAAAAAAAACATTTCCCATATTGTCCATGCCTATGCCTCTAACTTTAATTTATAATATTTATATGTCATTCTATTGTGCATTTATTCCATTTTAGTACCTGTTCTATATTTTTCTTTATTTCCTATATTTCTATATTTTTCTTATATCTTATATGTTTATATGTTCTGCACCAGACATCAAGCTAAATTCCTTGTATGTGAAAACGTACCTGGCAATAAAACTGTTTCTGATTCTGATTCTGATTCTGTTTTCATCTCGTGCTTCGCTGTCAGTGATTTTAGCCTCTGACAGAATCAAGGTGTCAGGTGTTAATAAATGATGTTAGATGAGACTGTCAAAGAGGGCTGGTAAAGGACACACTCACACTCGCTCACACTCACACATAGGAAAACTGATGTCTTTTGTAAGATTAAACTGCATACTCACCGGCGCCGCCAGACATATTTTACTGCTCCACATGCTCCAGTACTGATCTGCAGTGCCCCAGTATAAATTTCACCAGTAAAAAAAAAAAAAGTCACTTCGGAGTTTTAAGTCTACATTGCATACGCAACAAAATGCACACATGGCTACTTAATATGGTAATTAATTCACATGTACAGAAAGAGAGAGAGAGAGACATTGTCTAGCAGCTGACTGACTAAAGGTAGGTAACGTTAGCCCATAACAACTTGCTGAATAATTGTATATCTTTTTTTTGTATTATTTTGATTTGACTCAAACACGTCTGTACTTCTGTATTTCTGTAGATGGATATCAGGAAGTTATTCTTTCGCAGCAGGGATAAAACAGCAAGGAGAAATGAGAAAGGTCAGCCCCTAGCTAGCTAACGTTAATGTGTGTTTATGACATTAACGCTACGTTAGCTCAGGTGATTCCTTCTATCGAGACAACTGAATTAACATTAGCAGTACAGATAGTGACTTTTCTTAGAAGTAGCTAACGTAATGAGGGTGAAGAACCAAAAGTGGTGGTGAAAGAGTCAGACCTGAGGAATTTCAGTGAGTTAACAGTGGCATCATGCTCGATCTGGTTCTGGTTCTGGTCAGGACATCTGCATCAATGATGACAGCTTGTGTTAGTTAACTAGATATTGATTAGCTCAGGGATGTTGCAGTGGTTCAATCTCAAACGGTCCACCTTCAGGTTTGAAAATGTGGCTACATTTTGTCTTAATCATCAAGTCGTGACCCACATTTTTGAACCATTCAAATTTATTTCACAGAAAAAGTGCACAGTCGGTTTGCCTTTACAATTGGCTAAAATAATCTTGTTTTGTCTCTAGACAGAATGACTAAAAGTTTCTGCTTTTGCTGCTCCTATTTGATTTTTTTTTTCCTCAACTTTTTCTCTTTTTTTTTTTTTTTCATGCACACATCTGCAACCCACTGAAAATGACCCACAATCCACTTTTGGGTCACAAGAACCACTGGTCAACTGTATAACAGTTCTAGTAATATATATTTTAATGTCTGTCCAGACAAAGACAAGCAGCAGGTAGAGGTGAAGGAGAGATAGATGGGTGATGATGAGCATGAGGTGAGTTGACTATCAACTATAAAAATGTCACATTTTGTTTTTGCATTCAGAAAAAAAAAATATGTAGGGGTGCTTTATTCTTTGTTTTACATTTAAAAATGTTTGATTTGCACATGTGAAATACAGTTTGCACAATGAATATTTCATAAAGATTCATTGCTCTTCTTTTTTGCTTTTACCAGTAGTGGTTCACAAGTCTAGAGTAAAGTTCACAAGTGGGCCAAAAGCATCAGTTCATTCAGGTGGTCAATCAAAGATCCAGTCAACAACATCATCTGATTGTATAATTTAAAGCACTATTTATGCTTTTTTTTTTTTAAAATAAATTAATAAATAAGCGCAACAATCCTTTTTTCTCAAATGCATGACCTGTGCCCCAGCTGTGCCCCAGTACGGTCTAAAGTGTAGTGACGCCCCTGTGCATACAGCCAACATCTTCACAAGATGTTTTGCTTTTGTTCTGGGGTCGATACATTTCACACTAAAGCACGTCCATCACTGGGTCAGAACCATCTCCTTCCTGAGCAGTATGATGGCGGAACATTCCCATAGTGGTTAAAATCGTTTCAACTGATCAACGTCGCACCTTTGGGTATCTGGAAACGGTACCCAAGGATGAACCAGACTTGTGGAGGTCCACATTTCTCTTCCTGATATCTTGGCTGATTTGATTTTCCCATGTGGTCACACAAGGAAGCAGTCTGTTTGAGGTGTGTCTTAAAATATGTGCCTCCAATTAACTCAGTTAACCCATAAGAAGCTGCAAAAGCCATGACATCATCATCTGGACATTCCTAAACTTTTTAAAGTTTTTAAAGGCAGAGTAATCTTAATGAATGTAAACTTTTGACTTTGAAGAAAGAAAAGAAAAATTCTCTAATAAAATGATCTGTCTCATTACTGTGGTACTTGAAAAATAGAAATAATTTTGGTAATCCTAACTGACCTAAAACAGGAAAAGTTCAGTCTGATTTGATATATTGGTTGTGTTTTTTATACAGAGTATAAAAACTTCCGGTTTCAACTGTATGCAGACAAATGCAGACAAAAACAATGCTCGACAATATTAGTCATACTGCACATTGGAAAACTGGAAGTCATCAGAACCAAATCAGATTTTTGTTTTTATTTTTGTCGTGATATGATGCAAAGAAAATGGACCACTGGTTCTGATTTTTTTTGTTGTTGTTGTTTTTGTTTTTTGTGGCACTAGTGGCCTTTATTCACAGTGAGGCAGAGAACAGGGAAGACAAGTTGAAACCTGCAGCTGCTGCAGGACTGTAGCCCCTGGGCTATGGCTAGCCGTTTTAGCATTTATTCCTATCCTTGATATCAGACCTCAGTTCTCTTTACTAGTTTGCACTTTGCCTACACTAGTTGAACATTTTTAGCACTAGTTCAGTATTGTTTTGCACTAGCTGAACAAAAGGTTATACTAGTCACAATTTTCAAGCAACTTGTAACGCTTTTGTCCAGCTAGTTTAAGCAGAGGCTGTACTAGTGAAGCCATGTCATGCACTAGTAGCATCAAAGTTTATGCTAATCGAGGAGGGTCACGTGATCCGGATCAAGATGGACGCCTGAGACTTTGCTCCGCTTCAGGCTTTAACTAAATTTGTGTCTTTCTCCACGTAAACTGAACACCATCAGTCGAATTATACTTTAGAGATGCCTAGACCGCAGCGTGACAAGGATTTCCCTATCTTTTCATCGTCTGGTCCCGCCGCCAAGAAGAAAACTGCTCAACAAGCGGCCTCACGCATCCCGAGTGAGGCCAAGGAAGGTGATGCTAACACCTCAGAGCTAATGCTAACTGAACAAGCAACGATGGAGCAGATCCTCGCTGAAGTAAAGTCTGTGGCCTCCCGGGTGAACGACATGGACGAATCAGTGGGTGCTCGCCTGGACGTCATTGATGGCACACTGAGCGAAATAAAAGTATCCATCACCTCGGTGGAGAGCTCTCTATCGGCCCTCTCCAGCCGAGTGACAGACCTGGAAAAGCGCATGGGGAGGCTGAGGAGAGAGTGTCCGCTACAGAAGACAGCCACAGCGCCCACGGCACCCGCATAGCCGCCATGGAAAACACAGTGGAACAAATGCGACTGAAAATTGATGACCTAGAAAACCGTGGAAGACGTAAAAACCTGAAAATTATCAACCTTCCAGAGAAAGCAGAGGGCAACATCCCCCTTGCGGACTTTCTCCAGACAACATTGCCAAATTTAGTTGGCCTACCTGCTGACTTCCCTCCGCTGGAGACTGAACGCGCCCACCGAGCCCTGGCTCCTGCTCCGGGTCCAGACAAGCCCCCGAGGAGCGTTTTGGTGCGGTTTCTACGATATTCCCAAAGAGAGGCTGTGCTCAGAGCAGCTTTGAAGAAACACGACGTTCATCATGGTGGCTCCCGTCTTCGGTTTTACCCCGACCTGTCTGTGGAAATCCTGCGAAGGCGGCGAGAGTTTGACACCGTCGGGAGAGCGCTGGCCCGTCATAATAAGTACCGTGGATTCGCCTATCCAGCCCGCCTCCGGTGTCTCCATGAAGGGAAAATTCGCTTTTTTGATACTCCTGAGTCTGCTGCTGCATTCCTGGAATCTCTTGAATGAGGTAATTCCTTCACTCCTGATGTTGCCGGTTATATTGGAGAAAGACAGACATATTGAACACTGAGCCCCCATTAAACACTGTGCACCTTTTTGTAAATCGCCACAGGGACTCTGAGAAAACGTGCAATGGAGATTATTCAATCTGTAGTTATCTCCCTTGGAAACAAGGTGATTTTATTTTTTATTTTATTTTTTTTTTTTTTTTTCTCTCTTTTTTTCCTCTCTCTTTCCATGACGTTTTCTTATAAAAATAGCACCTGTATTTAAAAAAAAAAAAAAAAAATTCTTTATAAACTTTAAACTTACTAGTTCACACACCTTTATATCAGCCTTGTGTGTGTAGTCTGTATTTAAGGTAAATTATGCACAAGTGTTTGGCTTCATACTCAGTTTGGGAACTGATCATCCTGGGGTGTTTCTCAGTGGCGTTCTTTATTTAGCCTGGGGTATGGGGATTGTTTTGGATGTCCTAGTTGTTACTGTGATCTGTTTGCTAAAGTAAGGTTTTGACTATGCTTAGAAAGCCCAGTGACTTCATTTGGGGTAGTTTTTTCCTGTCGTTTGGGGACGGGATAGGGGAGGGTAAGCGCTGCTATTTAAATGTTTTGTGTTTTATTTTTCTTGCATCTGTTAATTACTTTCTGACTTTGTAGCACTCATGTCTGGTTCACTTAAACTCACTACTTGGAACGTCCAGGGGTTGGGCCATGTAATTAAAAGGAAGAAGATTTTGACATATTTGAAAAAACAAAAATCTGATATAGCCTTACTTCAGGAAACCAGGCTATCGGATACAGAACATCTGAAACTTAAGAGGGACTGGGTAGGTAAAGTTTACTTCTCCTCCCATTCTCAGAACAAGAAAGGTACAGCCATCCTTATAAATAAGAACCTTCCTTTCATCTTGGAACATGAAGAAAAGGATTCAGAAGGGAGATTTATTTTGATTAAGGGCTCGATTCGTGAACAACATATAACTATTCTCAATATTTATGCTCCAAATAATGATTCACCTCAGTTTATGTCACAAATGATTCTGTTATTTAACCATCATTGCAATGGCTTGGGCTTTTTAGCTGGCAATTTTAATTGTATAATGAATGCTTCTCTGGATAAATCCTCCTCTGCAAACATATCTAACCCTAGATCGTCTACCGTCCATCAAAATTTATGCACAGACACTGGACTGATAGATATATGGCGACACTTAAACCCCAGTGTGAGAGATTACACGTTTTATTATTCACATCCTCATAACTCATATTCTAGACTGGACTATTTTTTTATTCCCAAAAACTTTCTACATTCTGTCCAAACTTGCTGTATAGATACTATTGTTTTATCAGACCACGCTCCAGTACATTTATACATTAACCCAGTATTTAATATTCCTAGAACTCCCCTGTGGAGATTCAACATGTCATTCTTGAATAGCGACCCTTTTTGTACCTTTGTTCGGAATAACCTATCACAATTCTGGCTCGAAAATAAAAATTCTCCGGTGGCCCCTGCCATAATCTGGGATGCAGCTAAAGCCACTTTACGCGGACATCTTATTTCCTATAGCTCGCACCAGAAAAAAGCCTTAGGGGAAAACAGAAAAAACCTTGAAAAAGAAGTGAATAGCTTGGAGCATATACATAAACAATACACATTAGCAAACTTAAAGGCACTAGTGGCTGCTAAGACTAAACTTAATATGGATTATACCCGTCATGTTCAAAGACTATTACTTTACACTAAACAGAAATATTATGAATTTGGCAATAAGTGCAGTCGCCTGCTCGCCCATACACTGAAAAATCAAAATAATGATCGCTCAATAAACATGATAAGAAATCAGAATGGGGATGTTACATGTGACCCAGTGGTTGTCAATAGTACATTCCAGGATTTTTATAAATCCCTGTACAGTGCGGAGAAGGCTGACGTCGGTATCGCCTCGTACTTGAACAATATTCCCTTACCTACCATTGCGGAGGAGGATCGCTCCAGCCTAGATGCTGCATTCACGCCGGAGGAGGTCTGGGCCGCAATTCAGTCTATGCCCAATGGGAAGTGTCCAGGCCCAGATGGGTACCCACTGGAATTTTTTAAGAAATTTTGGCCAGAGATCCAGCCAATTTTTATGCCTGCCATTAATGGTATCTTAAGATGTGGCATCCCCCCTTCCTGGAGATACGCTTCCATTAGTCTACTCTTAAAGAAAGATAAAAACCCTTTGGATTGCTCATCATTTAGGCCCATCAGTCTGCTTAATGTAGACTACAAAATTGTTGCAAAAGTATTGGCTCAGAGAGACTGGAAAACATTCTTCCGAAAATAATAAACCCAGATCAGGCAGGGTTTGTGAAATCAAGATATGGTACAGACAATGTACGCCGCACACTTAATGTTGTTCAGTATCTTAACTCTAATAAAAATCCAGCACTCATAGTCTCCCTCGATGCTGAAAAGGCCTTTGATCGAGTGGAATGGCCTTTTTTGTTTTTGGTGTTAGAAAAATTCGGTCTAGGCTCTAATTTCATCAATATGATTAAAAGCTTTTATTCCGACCCAATTGCCTCAGTTAATACAAATGGCCTGATGTCAGATGGTTTCCCGGTGCGTAGAGGCTGTAGGCAAGGGTGCCCCCTGTCACCTTTATTGTTCATATTGTGTATTGAACCTTTGGCTGAGGTCATCAGAACCAACCCTGATATATTTGGAATTAGGGTAGATCAAGAATACCACATTATTTCCTGATTTGCAGACGATATTCTCTTATATCTGAGTAACCCTGAGAAATCAATTCCTGCAGTTCTGGAATCAATAGCCACATTTAGTGCCTTGTTGGGTTATAAGATTAACCTAGAGAAGTCAGTCGCCACGCCCTTTAATGTCCCCCAGGACATGTCAATACAATCTCCTTTTCAGGTGTCCAGGAAGGGTTTCAAATATTTGGGTATTTTTGTTACTTCTGATTTAAATAATTTGTTTGAATCTAATTACTCCCCCCTAATTCAGAAAGTTAGGAACGATCTGACAAAATGGGCCCCCCTACCAACTTCTCTTCTTGGGAGAATCAATACTATAAAAATGAATATTCTTCCTCGGCTGAACTATTTATTTCAAAATCTTCCATGTTATTTGACCCCTGCATTTTTTAAATCACTGAACTCTCATATCTCTCGGTATATTTGGAATAACAAACACCAAAGAGTTAAGTTTTCTATTCTTATGAAGCCAAAGGATCTGGGAGGCCTGTCCCTACCAAATCTACAATTATATTATTGGTCAGCGCAACTTAAAATGATGTCAAATTGGTTTTTGAACAGGAAAGATTCCTTATGGTTGGGTCTTGAATCCCTATCTTGTTGCCCCAGAAGGCTCAACTCCCTTCCTTTTATTAATAATATAGATCAGTTAAATCATCTCAAGAATAACATAATTGTCTATAACACACTACTGGTTTGGCGAGATGTGAAGAAATACCTAAATATTTCCCCGGTCATCTCTTTCCGGTCTCCTCTGGTTCTGAATCCGGATTTACCAGCACAGATTAGAAATATTGGTTTGACGGAGTGGACATCTAAGGGCTTGTTAAATTTCTCAGACTTACTGGTCTCCGACTCTGTTAAGTCATTTGAAGATATTAGGGCAGACTTTAATATTTCCCACAAAGACTTTTATAAGTATCTCCAAATTCGTCATTTTATAGGGTCTCTCTTGAGGACAGGCGGGATCCACTTGAGACTGTCGGAGCTGGAAAACACCATAGTTTTGGCCAAATCCCCCAAAGGACTAGTTTCCAAGATTTATGCGTCACTACTTTATTCTGATTCTTCAGGCTATGACTCTCTGAAATTGTTGTGGGAGCGCGATCTGGAGGTGACATTTAGCCCTGTAAATTGGGACAAGATTTGCAGCGCAGTTTTCCCTAAGTGTACTTCAATCTCTATACATGAACAAAATTTCAAATTTTTTCACCGAACCTATTACACACCTGTTCGCCTCCAGAAGATGTTCCCTGACACCTCCAATCTTTGTTATAAATGCAAAATACATAAAGGTACATTTGTCCACTTATTTTGGTCATGTGGCCACATTCAGAACTTCTGGAAGGGGGTTCACTCTGTAGTCCAGCAGGTTACTGGTAAACAATTTTCATTGACTCCTTCTTTCTGTCTCCTAAACCATACTCCAGACAATCTTTCTGACACGGACACTAAATCCCTGTTAATAATCCTTTTGTTTCTGGCAAAAAAATGTATCTTGCTGCGATGGTCAACTCCCCAAGTTCCTACAGTTGACATGTGGATATCACAGATTTCTGCTCTTATTCCTTTTGAGAAGTTGACTCATGACCTTAACCATAAACTGGATCAGTTTTGGAAAATCTGGGAACCTTTGCACTCATTTCTACAGAAACTATAACTCATCTTCTGTCTTTGGATGATGAGGGCTGATTGCCCTTTCATTTATTTTATATGTGCTACTTATTTATTTGCCTTTTGTCATCTTTTTATTTGATGCATTATTTTTTTCTCTTCTTCTTTCACACATATTTATGTATAGGTATACGTATGCAGTGCTTCTTGTTAGTTTGGGGAGGGACTCTTTTTTGTTGTTGTTTGTTTTCTTTTGTTTTTACCTGTTCTGCAGTTTACTGTATTGTATAAAATGGAAAAACTAATAAAAAGAGTATAAAAAAAAAAAAAAGTTTATGCTAATCACCTTTTTAACACACTAGTGGACCTTCAGGCCAATAAAATATCTTCACTTGTTTACTAGTAGGAGTGAGAAATGTTAGGTTGTGAAAAAATAAAGATCATAATACTGTCACTGGAGAGGGTAGAAACCTCTCTGAGCTTGGCTATGAATCTTTTCTAGCAATCTAGTGACTTGAGGTCCAAAATGCCCACATGTTGCACTAGTTAGAAACATTCTACTTAACTTGTGAACTAGTGAATGTCAAAATCTTAGCTTGCAAAGTAATTCAAAACCAACGCGATAAAACGGCTAGCCATACTGGACACGGACCACCTGCTGCAACCACTGCGCCGCTGGAGCAGCGCCACCGTTTTATTTTTGAGGACATTTTAGGAACTGTTGCTTGTTGCTGTGGTTCCTGAATCTCTGGAGAAGATGAAAATAATAATGGAACGTAAACATCATGATCTCTCATATCTTCTCTGATATCATGTTGTGGCCATGATCCTTCCATCTAACTGGGTTTCTCCTGGGTGTCGCCCTAATCAGGTGCCTGCAAGTTGTTATCCCTCATGTGTTTTGTTCAGTTTATTCCAGTCTTCTGTTTAAATTACTTGGTTTACTGATATTCTTGGTTTTTCCTGCATCACCTGCTGAGGTGTACGAGAAGAAATTCATTGAATTCCAGTCATAGCCAAGTCTTGTTATTTAAGTTTATTCTCAGTCTTACTCAGAAACCTTTAGTCTTTTAGATGTTAAAACAGAGAGATAATGAAGTTTGCCACAACAAAAAGACTTCCTGAAACGCCTACTGGTTATGACATTTGTTTTCCACAAACTATAATATTAATTATGAATGTACAAAGGAAAAGGGGAGAGTTTTGAGTTTGTTTTCAACTGTAATTTCTAAAAAATAAATGTTTATTTGATCATTTCTAAAATTACATGTCAAAGATCACCATTAAATGTGTTAAACTATTGCAAAGTTTTTCTCAAGTCTTGCACAAAATGAGAAAAACTGTTAAAAAATAAAACATGACCACCACGATGATGGAGGTATTACCCAAAACTGGGTCACGCAACAGTATATTTATTTCAGGGACACACGGAAATCTACAGCAACATGGGTGAAAAATAAATTGACTTTGTAGTGACATCAAAGTCCAGAAGTCAACCCGACTTGTGAAGGAACTTTAATAGAAATCTGGACATCAAATGGCCACAAACCTGAAGAACTGAAGCAACAGTGAGAAGAGGCAAAGTTCCTTCACAGACGGGAGACTGAGGACATGCAGAGAGAGATTACTTTAACTTGTTGCAGCCAAAGGTGATTTAACAAGCTGCTGAGCACTTTAAGACATTTATCTTCTGCAGTTTTCTCCAGTTTCATTAAATAACGACATGATAGAAAAGTTTATGTGCTGCTCATCTGAGGTGCTTTTTGAAAGTTTTAGACTGACGTGATGCATCAAAGCTTGGAACTGAGAGAACGAACACGTTTACAGGCCTGTAACTGTCAGCACAAATGCAGCGCCAGCACAAATCTGCTGGCGTTTTAAAGCTACACTGCTATTTATGTGCAGGGGAAAGAAAGTCAAAAGAGACGCAGCACAAAGATGATGACAATAAGTCACTTTTATACAGAGGCGCTCGGAGCATTTCTGATTTATTTCCCTGTATCCATCAGTCCAGCTTCGATACCCACTTCATCCAGTTTAGGCTTCTGCTACAAAAAAATACTGCAGCTGACAGGGAGGCCTTCACCAGCCGTGACATTTCCACTCCAACTAAAAAATAAAAACTGCATCTCAGTGCAGGGGATGATGTTGCAAAAACGTTAAATAATAAATGATCCGTGCTTAACAGTGCCTTCTTAACCTGAGCAGTGGGCTGTTGCTTTTCTTCTTCAGTTATCAACTCAGGTGAAGGATGGTCATGATGTTAAGTGCTATGATCTGAAAATGATCTGCATTGATTTCATTTATGTACTTTGCTCATTAATGACTTTCCTGCAGGCTTAAGTGTTGTTTCTAGAGAGAAGTTTTCAGGAAGATAGTATTTCTAGCTTCGGGCAGTGAGGTGTAAACAGATCCTAAGTCATCACATTACAAAGAAATGACTAGTAACTTATATTACTAATAACTATATCATAATGAAAGAACCTGCAACGATCTACAACTCTAAATAAAGAAAAGGTGATAGGTGAAATGCAAATAAAGAAAAAAAAATGTGGTGATGCTTACACTTACATCTAGAAGGGGGACTCCAGTGCACTTTGCTGTGTCTTATACACCAGGCTGGACAATGTATTGATTTTACTCATTCATTTGATTTGACTGTTTACGATGATGTTTGGAAAATGAAAATTGATTTTCATGTCAATCTGCAATATTATGGTACGACACCAACAGACAAAGCCACAACGTAGCAGTGTGCTGGTAAAAGTGATTCCTTCCCCCAAAAATGTTTCCAAAATAAGCCGTTTCCTCAGTTGCCAGAAGTAGTTCATGTCTGCGACATCAGAGAAACTAATATCTGCTGTACAGTTATTGAAGCTAAATTTAACAAAGCAGCATTTTTTTTTTATTCTTAGCAACTCAAACAGAGGCAGACAACTGAGTGGGAGGAATGTGTGTCTGCAGTCCATGGAAACTAAAGGTAGGATCACAACTAATTTATGAAGCATCTTCAATTAACTAACTCACTGTGAGCTGCACAAGACAACAGCATCCCAGAAACACTGGCAGCATCAGTTTTCATCACTATCCCTCATGAGAATAATGAAAACAATGACATGGTGCAGATGCAGCGGTAATTCACACAACCATAAAAGCCTGAGTTCATCTGTATTCTGAACACAACTGACCCCAGACATGATCGTGCTTAATATGCTTTAATGCTTATTTATATGCTTCTTGAGAATAAGTGAGATCCTAAAGTCAGGATTGCACTTGCGAGGAGGAAAAAAGATCTAGAAGCAGGTCATGGTGATGATGATTCAATGCAAAAGCATTATCCACAAAAAGCTGAGGCTGTTTGCAAAACCACAGAGGGGAGAATGGGGTAATGTGAGACCCCCTTTGTATCTAAGCAACAGGACGCAGATGTGGTCATTTGAGCGGCTAATTGTCAAGGCTCATCCTTTTCACCGTGGCCACGAAGAGCCTGACTCTGCTGTGTAAGCATGTGTTTTGTTCAAAAATACATTTTTGGGATGTAAAAGTAAATTTTTTGGTTTTCACCATAATTTACTCTGGTGCTAAAAGTAATTGATTCAAGCGGACAAACTCATATCCTGTACATTGTTGAACTATCGACTTTTAAAATGATGCGGTGCTGCGAGCCAAAGATTGGCCTGAATTCTGCAGAGAAGTTGTTTTAATAAAAAAGTGGTGGAGGGTTAAAGTCAGGCAGTTGCCATGGGGAAAAGTAAGACACTGCTTCACTTTTCCCCTGGAGGCAAAGTGAGACAAAAAATAAGCTTTGTTTTTTTGTGTCTTAAACAGTATGAAAAATTCATCACGCCAAGGAAATCCAACAGGAAGACAACCTGGGGCCGAACCTCCATTGAACAGTTGGAAAGTGCAGCCACTGAGGTCATGGAGAAAAAGAGGCCCTTAAGATGTGTTTCAAAGGAGCGAAATATTGACAAATCGAGCCTCCTAAGATTTATAAGAAAGAAGCAGCGGGGGGACCTTCTCACTGTGGGCTGGGGTTCGGTAGCCCAGGCAAAGAGAATATTCACTGATGAGAAAATTAAAGGAAAATGTGTTAATTTCATAGACGCATCAATTTAGCTTGCTTAAAGCATTACCTCACTCTCCCCTGCTTTGTACTGCACATATAAGGCATACAAGGTGACAGCTATGACAGGCTTGTGTTGTAGTGATCAGGGCAGGAATTTCACGACGGCCATGGTAGCCCTTCGTCTTGGCCGTGATGCCCTTCCGAAAATTGATGCTTAACGGCCACTGTGGCCTTGGTGCCCTGCTGTCTCCCCTTCCTTCGGCTATCATCAAGTTTGCGCCGTAGTGCCCATCGGTAGGCCTACCTGTATTAAAGCTAAACAATCGAAGCGGAGGTGTGTCCAACTGCGGGATCCGTCCAGAACTCTACCGCACAGCATCTATTTCTATTAACGTTCTGTCTGTGGGATAAACAGCACAACGATACCATGAAGACGACATTAAAGGTAAGTGTTCAATAAGCCATCTGTTTTCTAGATCAAATAGCTTGTCATTAAGCCTAAGGACTTTAAAGATTGAACCCAGGACTATAAATCGTAATAAATCGCTCCCAACTTTGAATTGATAAAGAGTTGTTAGACTCGGTTGTAGCAGTAGCCTATTAGCTTCCCTGAGGGGGACCTAGCTATCCAACAAGCTAAGTCAACACTTCTGTAAATCTTTCGTGTCATATCTTATTGCTATAGCCAACAAATCATTTTTAATGTTTCAATATCAGACGGAGACTTTCATGTCTCGCTACTGTAGCCTTCTGAGCTATGGTTGCTAAGACAACCCAAGTAAACGGTCTCCTGCAATCAGCTGTTTTATCGTAAACTAAAGTCTTCAAATAATCCTTTTCTCGCCAAATCAACTTCTCTGTTTCTCCTCTATGTGTTGCAGCGAAGCTTTGCTTGTTAGTCTTCATTTCATCGCCAAAATCAGGATGCCATTAAATGGAATTCAATTAAAGAGAAAACATCTGTGACTAGAAAACACATCTTAAACTCACGATTGATATATGAATCAACAAGAATTTACAGGCAGGATGACGATGCTGAGATAGATTGATTCAAACTCCGACATCCCTGTTCTATACACGATACACTTCTGAGACTTCAGGTGCGCGCGAAAGTGAAACCTAAACTCCTTAACACGTATCATTACAGAAATACGCTCCGGGGTGGTTTAAGCACTTAAATAATCAGTAGGCTACGAAAACGTGATACATTTTTTTTTAATTATTTAACATATTCACTCTAAACTTTTTTCCCTCAGAAAGAAGAATGCCAAGACGAGAACGAGTCCAGATTAGTCGCAAAAGAGCTCGAAGATGCAGCAAAAAAACTGCTGAAAAATGGACACCTACTTCAAAAGGTTATCATGGAATAGTTTGTTATTGTTAGATTCTTCTTATTTTAGTCTAAGATGCTGTGGTACATTTAGGAAATAGCATTTGCAAGCAATTAACACCCCTTTTCAGACATGTTAAACCAGATATGTGTTTTGCATATTGGTATGTATGTATATAGATCCGTGTGTATACATTGGATATAAATTTTGTTTAGTTTTTATTTTTTGGGGGGAATATGTCCAATTAATATTTAGATTTATTTCCAAGAGGTTCTATATGTTTCTAAGTTATGGTTATGCACATGTGTCGGTGTATATTGAGTTATGCATTATTATATATTTTATAAATATATTTATTTTCAGATACATAGATTTATGATAGTATTAAAATTGTCTATGCTTTAAAAGATTGTTTTGACATGTCTGGAATGAATCAATAAAATTAAATTAAATGAAATATATTAACTAGTTGTAGCACTATGATTCATCATAAAACTGTTCTAAAAATTTCAGCCAGTGTAAAAAAGACAGAGGGAGCATAGAGAGGTGGAGGCCAACTGTTTTTCCTTATGTGCCTAGGAAGACCCCAGGTTCTCCATCCCCATCATCAGATGATGATTTAAATTCAATTTATGGATGTGTAATAACCTGATCAAAGTCAATAACATTGCCTATTTTGTTGTCTGTTTCCCTCTGATAAAAGTCCAAAAGTTGTGGTAGCCTGTTAAAAATATCCAAGGTTCTGAATTCAAAAACTGTGTTCTGCCGTTTATTAGCATATGTCATATTGTGTTTTTTTATTATGGCCGTGTTGCCCTGACATTTGGCCTTTGTGCCCTCAAAAAAAATGCCCCTTTGAAGGCCAAGTGGCCTTGTCCCTCAGATCACGAAATTCCAGGCCTGGTAATGATGCACTTGGGAGTGTTTGTTTAGTGTTTGGGAACGACAGCAACTCAGCCATGAAGTGGTAGGACAGGTAAACTGAGGGGGCGGAGTCAGAGGATGATGAAGAACATAGTGAGAAGAGGTCGCCAACTTTCTGCAGAGTCAGTCACTACAGACCTCCAAACTTCATGTAGCCTTCAGATTAGCTCAACAACAGAGCAGAGAGCTTCATGAATGTGTTTCCATGGTGACGCAGCTGCATCCATCCAGACATCACCAAGAACAATGGAAAGAGTCAGATGCAGTGGTGTAAAGCAGCCACCACTGGACTCTAGAGCAGTGGAGGAACGTTCTTTGGAGGGAAGAATCACACTTCAGATCTGGTGATCTGATGGAAGAGTCAGAACACAGCCTCGAAATTCAAGAGATTTAGCACATTGATGTTTTTCCCTGTTTTGTTCTTCTTCTTACGCTGAATCAGTGCCTTCAGTCGTCTCTGTGCAAGGAAATCTTGCAGCCACTTTACCCACGTCAGCCATGAAGGGATAGATGTGCACCTGCTTTGCTTTAGAGCTTTGTGACGTTCACTCCGCAGCATCGCAGGTTCCCACCATGGTTGTTGAAAGGTAGAAAAATTATGTAAAATGAATTATGTGTATTGCTTGTTTTGGCTTGTTGCTTTCTCTTGTGGAAGTGGTCATGTCTGCAAAAAGCCCCAGAAGCAACACATTACTGCCACCCAGTGGGTGAAAATGGCACCGTCTCTCAACACTCAGGGAGCCTCTGTTGCACTTCAACAGACAAATACTTTAACTGAGCGATTATTTTCCAGTTGAGTTGATGAACTATCACCTGTACTCCCAGACCACGTAATGTGATGTGTGATGTGGAAATAGGGATAAAGAAAGTGAGAGAATTTAAAATTCCACACCAGCATTTATTAATCCTCTAAAAAAAAACATTGCACCTGATATTGTTTGTCTTGACCTTTAAACCATGAAGGAAAAAAAACTCTTGGCCTAAAAATGACTTTAGATATGACTCTGCACCTTTTTTAAAAAAAAAATAAAAATAAAAAAATTAATGATAGATCAATGAACATCCAAATGGACTCCAGCCAGATTTCCATCCAGTGATGCTGCCAGTAAATGTTTTAACCAGAGAATTCTCCCAATGAACCAAATTTGTATTAGTAGTTTGATTTATTTGTAACTCTACTGTAATATAAGTTATTACATTGAACACACCTACCAAGGCCTGAGATGAGGCTCTGAATCTGCTGGGACATCTACTTCTGGGATGACTTCGAACTGGTTTCCAATGTTTTCCATTTAAGAATAACTCATCTCACTGCAGAGCGATAGAAACCATGTGATTTAAAAATCTCATTTTAAGATCTGATGAGGATCAGATGATTTTCAATTCTGTCCTAATGTGTAAATGCTGAGATTTTAAGCAACTTGTACTTTCTTTGTCACATAACTCCAGCTTTCATGAGTCTTTGTAAATTAGACTTTTCACATTCATAAAAAGAAACAATAACTGAATGCTATGATTTAAAAAAAAAAGAATAGGCAGGACACAGACAGATAAGATAAAGCAGGCAGTAGTATTATTTATTAATGCAGTATCTAATTCCTAATTGGAGAAATATTAAATTATCCTCGAAACATCAACTATTTAGTATTAAATTTGTCCTGAGGATCAGCCTCTCCCAAACAGCAGATCTCAGTGAACTCAAACCAAAAAATTAATCCATGAAAATGTAAAGATTCCAGGAAGCCTGTTAGACCAGCAGAACCTTATTTCTGTTAAATAAATGCTTTATGTCCTAAAAGGATATTAGACTGAGAATGTATAGACACACTAATACAGCAGGTTATCATAACCAGCTCTGTTTCTGCCAGTGACACGTTCAGTGACACATTTTTACCACATTCTTCATGCAGACGGGAGGATACAGAATACAGACCATCTAATTACTGAAGGTCCTGCTGGATCTCCTGATCCACAGCTGCCCCTTCAATTACACACAAAAAGAAAAAAAATCTAATTCAGTTAGCGCATTCAATTTCTGCATGACAACTCTGAGAGATTGCAGAAGATGATTACTTCTGACAGAGAGCTCATTTAAGTTTGGGGACCAAAACTGGATTTGTCTTTGTGCAGCGCTTAAATTGGTATTTTCTGTCTTTTCTAGCCATCACTAAAAAGGCATAGAAAAAAAGTGCATGCAAGCTTGTGTGGAGGGAGGGTGGGGGAGTAGGAGGGGTGCCGCTGGAGGTTTACGGTTAGTTCCCCCCGTCTCATTTCCCATTTCTCGTTCAGCTGCTACAAATAGAACGGGCATCTCTGGGGGGGGCTCTCTGAGAGGCTGAGAGGGGAAATGGAGCCTGGAAAGGAGGAGAAAAATAGAGGGGTGGAGGTGATGGGGGGGGGGGGGGGGCACTAGAGAAAATGCATGGAGTTATTGTGAATGCTGAGGACAGGGATGCTGAAATAACAAAGGGGAAATAATTACCATTACAAATGTAACAATGGGGGCTCCAGGGTGGGCAGGAGAGAGGGAAGCAAGAGATAAAGGTAAAAAAATAAAAAAGGAATAACTGAAAGAGCTGGGCATCAACAAAAATATTTCACTGTAAAGCCAAAAAAAATAGTATCATTACAACCAAAAGCAAAGATAAAGCAAAACATGTTGATGCCCTTAGGTCTTCAGTGGTGACTGACAGCAAAGAGTCAGATAAACCAGATCTGACTTCAAACATAACCAACAGTAGATTATTAATTTATTTTATAGGCGCACATGCAATTACGAGCAAAAAAAATGAATTAAATATTTCATTTTCTGAAGCTGCGACCAAAATTCAACAGGAAGCTCAGAAAAGTCTCTGTCAAGGTCAATTGAATGACACCGTCACACACTCTTCACTCTCTTCCATCTGTCCGTCTGTGAGTTTTATTTTTCATTTAAATCGGTTGGAGCATGTTTTAAAGTGAGGACAGAAACACAAAATCTGATCTTTGTCTATTTGTTTGTGTTTTGGTCAAAAATGTAAACAGTGAACTGCAGTCGTCCAGCCGTGAAGGAATAAAAGCATGAATAACCAGTTCCATTTCTGCCTTAAAAACAACATGTCTTATCTGTGCAACGTTACTTAAATGGAAGAAAGCTGAGCGGGTCAGTTGTTGAACACGTCTAAGGACAGAGAACTCCAAGGTTTCACAGACTTGGGGTGAATTCCAATTCTTCCCTTAACCCTCAATTTTTGGCCCTCAATCTTAACCCTCCAAAGTAAGTGTCAGGGTTATCTAGTGACTTAGAAATGGGACACCCCTTGAGTGCAGTTCCCCCCGTGTCGTCTCTGTATTCCCTGAAATGACACAGGGATAACATTGAAAAGAGCGCTGTATATTCTGTAAATAATATTAGCAAATAACATAATAGAGAAACCATTCCCAAACTACAGAATACCAAGGCCCAATTTGAAATGTGAAAAATCTCCGTGGCCCACCGAAACCTTTAATCACAACTGTGATCAACATACATGACTAGAAGCTATGTTCTGATATTAATGTAAGGGGTCAACAAATAAGGTGACACTTGTCATATTAAGTTAAGATGACGGTAGAATAACACTTAACTGGTTTGTTTTATTACTTCTTAATGTTTTTGAATCATGTCATTAATATTTTACAGTGATTAAAAACATATTTTAAAAATATTTGATTAATTTTAATGACCTCTCACGGCCCACCTGCAGTACCGTGATGGTGCACCAGGGGGCCACGGCCCACACTTTGGGAATCACTGCAATAGAGTATACATTATTCAGTCCTCCATCTCTACACAACAAGGTATACAAGTAACGTGAAGTTGGCCGGGACCGCCGCCGGTCCGGCAGCAAACATTGTAAAGTTAAAAAATAAATGTAACACAACAACGATGTTAATCCATGAAAAAAGTCTCAAAGACAATAAGATTGTTTCGTAACATTTATATCTTTAAGAACTACGAAGATACTTACATTTGTAGCTATCTTTTTTTGTCGTCATCCTTTTTGAAGATGTCTTGGCTAAATTACCCAATGCCTTCTGGGTAGCCCTTACTTCCAAGGGTGGTGTCGGAGAATGTCATTATTGAGGGTGAGGCAGCCCTCAAATTTGTTCCTCAACTTGACTTTCTAAGAATCGGGACAGCACTAGAAGTTAGCGGGAGCGCACATTTTTGAGATTGAGGGTTGAGATTGAGGATTAAGGGAGGAATTGGAATTAACCCTTTGTCTTGTAAAAGATCCAGCAGATCCAAGACGCCATTCAAACGTTGGGACGAAACTGTCAGGAGCAAAAACAACAGTTTCATTTTCCCAGAGTTTAGCTGTAAAAATGTTTTCAGCTAACCAGGACTTGATGGCGCTTAAACAATCATTCACCTCCGTGAGCTTGGAGAGGTCATTCAGACAGAGAAAGCAGAGAAGCTGGATATCATCAGCATAAAGATGATAAGAAATGTTGCAAAACCTTCCAATTAAGTGACCAAGAGGTAATATGTACAATGTAAATAAAAGAGGTCCAAGGACAGATCCCTGCAGCACACTCCAAGACAGAAGAGCCTTGACTGACACAGAAAAGCTCCTGTCAGGGAGGTAGGAAGTGAACCATCTACTGCAGACCCACAAACACACCCACCATCTTGTGTAGCCCGTCTAACAACATGCTGTGATCAACGGTGTCAAAGGCAGAACTTAAATCCAAAAGAACCAGCACAGAATCATTCCCAGAACCAGCTGCCATCAAGACATCACTGGTCTCCCTGAGAACAGTTTCAGCTGAGCAAAGTTTGCAAAAGCCTGACTGAAATTTATCAAAAATGATCCGAGTTGCTTAGCAACAACTTTTTCTAAACTCTGATAAAAAAAAAAAAAAAAAGAGCAGCTTAGAAAATGCAGCTTTCAGGAGGAGACATGTCCAGGTGAGATTTCTTCAACAACGGCTGGGCATGTTCATGTTTAACCTGTTAACGTTAACGTTTATTCAAGTTTTACTTTGAATAAATACAAAAGCCTTTGTTTGTGTGTGTGTGGGGGGAGGAGTATGTGTGAGTTGTTTGTTGGGGTGTGTGTGTGTGTGTGTGGTTGGGGGGGGGTTCATTGTGTAAAGTAGTACAATACAGAAAAGATGGAAAGTTTTGTAAATGACTTATTTCTTTATTTTCACATAATGGGCAGTCATCTGAGGATTCAGATGTGGATTGGGAGCCAGTCAGCAAGTGGTCACATAGAGGGACAAAGGTTCAGATGGACATTGGCAGATGAAGGACATTTCAGTTCCACCAGCTGTGAAGGATTACAGCCGGTACGTGCTGTATATTCAACTGTGTATTCATTTTGAAATGAAACAATTTTTGTGTTGCACATATTTATGTTTTTGTATATATTTTTTTCATTGTTGTTCCAGGTGTATGGGTGGAGAGGAGCGATCCCTCTGCACCAGAAGGCATTCTGGGAGACCCTCACCGAGCAGCTGGCAGAAGCAGGGTCTTCCTCCACAGCCAGACCTGTCCCACCTCCTGCTCCACGTGGAGCACATCACATACTGGTTTTTATCAGTGGGCAGAGGGCTACTGGTAGGCTGAAGTGCAGGCACTGTCATGCTAAAACACAGTTGAAATGCTCCTCATGTGATGTGCCTTTGTGCTTGATACCGACTAGAGATTGCTACAGTGACTGGCATGCTGCCAACCTGTAAATGGTTATAATTGTAAATATGTTCAAATATGTGAATAGTTTGCTGTGTTGTAAAAGATAGTCATTTTTTTTTATATAAATTACATTTTCCACAACAACACTTGTTTTGACTCTTTTTATATGCAAAAATTTAGCTTTATGTTTCAGTAACTTTTTTTCAGCAATATTGATAGTGAATCTGGATGTGGGATAGGATACCTCTAAGTGTCACCTTTCATTAGAGGCCAAGATTATGACTGTACGATGAAGCGTTCAAGAGTTATGTCCTTTTATCCGAGGTTTGTGGCCATGTTTATCCAAGTGCCATTTTGGAGTCTCCAAATGGCCATTTTTGGAAACGCCTAGACATACTCTTACAAAAACGTGTGTAAAATACTCATTTTTAGTGGTATTGTTATCAAATTTGAACTTGCACTAGGTAAGGCTTCATGCTGTGGTCCCATTGTGTTTTCCAGCTAATAAGTCACAGCTGCACTCATCTGCAGACATCTGTTTACAAAAGAAATTCAGGCGGAAATAAAAAAACTTATATTTCAGTGTGTTCAAACTTAGATTACTCAATGCTAGTAGCACTTACAGTGATTCTGACAGTTGGGGAAAAAACTTCAGAGTGTTACCTTTCAAAAGACACCAAAACCATCCATGTGCTATAAACGGTTCAAGAACAGCTTTCAATTTACTTTGGGTATGTCTTGGATAGGCATTTTATGCAAATTATACAGGAATGGTAAGGGGTTAAAAGTAGTGGGAATGGAACCAGTTCATTAAATTAACCACACAGAGGCCAATCAAATGGAAAAACTTTCAAAAACAGTGATGTGGGGAGAACATCAGCAGGACTTGAAGAGTCTTTCATTTTAGATTTTAGAGCAGCAACACTATCCAGCGGAACTGGAGAGAAGAATTCACTGATACAGGGGGAAGCTGAAGGTCTAATGTTTGATAAAGGATTGGTTAACTTATCTAAAACAAATAAGAAAAGACTAAGTGATTAGTTTATACATTTACCTGCAAAGTCATACTTATGTAACTTTACTTGGACTTATTGTAACAATCAGCTTAAGTTAAGCTTCGCTACTTTGAAGTTCTGACTGCTATTCCCATATATCAGCCTAGTTTGATCAAAAATAACAAAATCAAAACACAATGCTATTCAGATACTAAATCTGAGCCTTCACGTCCCAATCATCATTTAGATTGAAGTTCCATGTTTGGCTAAAATGTAATTTTGCAAATATCACTGCACATCACTATTAGTTGTCATTTAAACCTTCCAACGCTGAAAATTCCTGTAATTTTGCAGCCTTAGAGGACAGCCGTTGTTCTAGGAACCACACTTTTCTAAATTTCCATGTTTTCTAAAAAAAATTTCATCGTTATTAATTCATATCCTCCAACATCGGCCTTGTTTCTTTTCTAAAGTCAATGATTTTTCATGTAATGGAGTCATTCATGAGAGAAAAATGTTCCTCAGACCAGAGTAAGCCTTTAACTCCGACCTTTGACCCATCTAGACAGGTTTTATGAGTTATCTGTCTGAGCACTATCAGTTCAGAGCTCCAAACCTCCCAAACAAAGTACCCACAATGCATAGTTGCCCACATCTGTGGAAGCACTGCAATACTGCAATACTACAATACTACAATACTATAATGCTACAATGCTACAATACTGAAATACTACAATACTATAATACTGCAATACTGCAATACTACAATGCTACAATACTATAATGCTACAATACTGAAATACTACAATACTATAATACTACAATACTGCAATACTGCAATACTACAATACTACAATTAGGGATGCACGATAACTGTTTTTTAAAACCGATACTGATAACTAGGGGTGTAACAGTACATGTATTTGTATTGAAGCGTTTCGGTACAGGTAGGTCGGTTCAGGACGGAGGCGTACCGAACGAGTTTCCACACGGACATATTAAGTAGAGGACCGCACGTTGTGGAGCACACCCAGTGTTGCCAACTTAGCGACTTTGTTGCTATATCTAGCGACTTTCCAGACCCCCCCTAGCGACTTAATTTGTAAAAAGCGACTAGCGACAAATCTAGCTACTTTTTCTGGTGATTTTGAGACTCACGCGCACTCAAACCGCTGGTTTGAAGCCATCACTTGGCTGCTGTCTGCCTCGCGAGCCGCGCTTCTCTCTCTCTCTGCCGGGCTCAGTGCACAGACAGCGCGAGTTTCTGTGTGTGGACTGGGCGCGTCACCACATACACAGGCGAGGCGACGCGCGTGCACACAAACACCCTAATCAGTGGTAGAGAACGCTGGCTTCAAACACGTGATAAAGGTAATTGAGCCCGGATATCAATTACCTTCTCGTCCATATTTTAGCCAGAAAATCATACCCGGACTTTATGAAAGAATAAAAAGATTAGTTTTTAAAGAAACGCCCTGAGCCTTATTCATGTTATTTAATCTGAGCAACAACTTGAAACTGTTCAGTGTTGCAACTGTTCAATTTTGCACATCAGATGGATTATTTTTTTAAGCAAAAGTCTGAGCCAATGTTATTTTTATTTTGTTTTTCAAAATATCTACATTTCAGAATATTGTATTTATATTTTTGAGCAGAATTCTAGCTTTGTATAGGCTAATGTTCCTATTGTTAAAAAGCACAAAAGTGTGTAATAAACAACTAGCACATTTATATTTTGCATTTTGTTTTCTTAATGTACCGAAAATGAACCGAACCGTGACCTCAAAACCGAGGTACGTACCGAACCGAGAGTTTTGTGTACCGTTACACCCCTACTGATAACCGATAACACACATATACCTAAGATCATTACATCAATACTATGAACAAAATCAAAAATAGTTTTGACTTTTTATATGAACAGATATTTATTTTTTCCAATGAAAAACTACTGGCAAGCCTCTCAAACATTTTCTTAAAGCTATCAAACAAACCTATTTGATATCTCACATTAACTTAAATAAGGTTCATTACTGACTGATATAAAAAATAAAGGCTCCTTGAACTGATGGAAATACATGCATCAAAATTAAAAACTGAAAAAGATTAACATTTAAAGGATTTTGGCTTGTGGTTCCATTTAAATAATACCTTTAATTAAAGTAAATGAGGTTCAGTAGTTTTTATTTTTTAATCTCATGGAAGCTTTAGATGAGAGGAATGAGGGAGAGGAGAGGAGAGACTGCTGCTGGCTTGCGCACGTTAGCATTAGCTTCCGTTAGCGTGATTTCAAAGCTCCATGGAAGCGATTGTTATGTTGTAGGTGGCTGATCGGGTTTTACGTATTAAAGCTTGTGCTTCCCTCCTCGTAGAATTCACTTGGAGGATTCGTCACAAATAACCACCAAACTATCTTCTTCTGAAACTTTAACGAAGTTCCATGTCGCCATGTTTGTTGTGATCAGTACGCTGTGCTGCAGGCTGCATTCAAGGTGTAACGTAAATTCCCACGTTCTTTTTTTATGTGTAACATGAGGGAAAATACTGCGAATATCAATTAAAGTCAGCAACTACCAAAATTATGACCGAGTTAACGAGTTGTTTTCTGGCATGAGGGGGTATTCTTGATTTTCCTTATTGAGTAATCATTTTTCTGATTATGCCGACATTACTTGAACATAACATTCACTGCCGGTCATTCAAGGCTCAGAGGGAGTGAGGCACTGCTGTGTTGACAGAAATATATATGTTATCGGGGCTAT
>JAGFBZ010001175.1:27500-143722 GCA_018398805.1 Hirundichthys speculiger
GGGTGCTGTTGCACTGCCACTGCTCCATACTGGTCATCTTCCAGCAGGACTCCCACAGGGACAGGTAGTACTGGTCGTCGGCGGTCACCCACGCCGGGCTCATCACGGCTCCCACGTCCAGGCAGAGCGCGAAGAAGACGCACAGCAGCCCGACCAGCTTCAGCGGCGTCAGCGGGGAGCTGTGCGCCGACTGCTCCGTCTCGGTGACGGTGGAGGACATGGCGGGGTTACGGAGCCCTGGGAGGGGTGTGTGCCGGCTGTGTGGTGCGGGTCCGCCTGTTTGTGGAAGTCGGGCGGGAGAGTGGGGGATGAGAGCCGCCTGCACAGCCCGCTGGACCGACGCCGCGCCTGTGCGCACCGCCGCCGACACGATGGAGCTCCGGAGCGACCAGAGCCGGCGCTTCATATCACACATCTCCACCTTTCAGAGGTGACGTCAAAGCTGATCAGCAGGTGCGACTGTCCTGGAGAGGGAGCCGGGGAGGGAGAGACGGAAGATTTGCTCCGCTTTATTTCTTTTTTGGGCAGACGTTAAATTACGCAGGTCGCGTTTGTGCTTGACCTGATTTAAATATGTCAGTCAATGTTTTTTTCTTTTGAATGGTCACCTATAAGTACATCGAGATTATATTTAAAGCACCTTTACGTGGTAAAAAATCACAACGCACTTCGCAATAAAATACAGCAAGGTAACCAAAAACGTATAGTGACGTCATCTGTTTGATACACAAACGTGAGAGTGAACCAAAACAGAAAAAGTTGAACTAAAACCAAACCAGAAAATGCTTGACGTCACTGAAGATCAACATGAACTTTATTGTCTTAACATCTTTCATTGACTATACACATAAAAAAATGTATATGAGCTGTTTGTTCAAAATGAATTCAGAAGAACCTGTCAACAAAAAGTGTTCTTCATCACAACTGTTGACTGTATTACAGTGTTATTGAAATGTTTCAAAAGGAAGGTAACATGTTTACTCTGAAAAGGGAATGTTATTATATCAGGTATTTTAAAAAGTAAACCTTTCCTTAATATTGCATTGTTAAAGTTATGGTTCGTGAAAAAAACTCCATTTTCATAAATGTATGGATCCTGTTACTAACGTCAATGATTCTAATATAGAAGTGGAGCAGAAATATTCAGAGATCATCATAAATGTCATATCTCCTGGTTCTAGTCAGAACCAGCAGAGACCTCAGGACTGGACTAATGTGGTCGTATCTCCTGGTTCTAGTCAGAACCAGTACAGAGACCTCAGGACTGGACTAATATGGTCGTATCTCCTGGTTCTAGTCAGAACCAGTACAGAGACCTCAGGACTGGACTAATATGGTCGTATCTCCTGGTTCTAGTCAGGACCAGCAGAGACCTCAGGACTGGACTAATGTGGTTGTATCTCCTGGTTCTAGTCAGGACCAGTACAGAGACCTCAGGACTGGACTAATGTGGTCTTATCTCCTGGTTTTAGTCAGGACCGGTGCAGAGACCTCAGGACTGGACTAATATGGTCGTATCTCCTGGTTCTTGTCAGGACCGGTGCAGAGACCTCAGGACTGGACTAATATGGTCGTATCTCCTGGTTCTAGTCAGGACCGGTGCAGAGACCTCAGGACTGGACTAATATGGTCGTATCTCCTGGTTCTAGTCAGGACCGGTGCAGAGACCTCAGGACTGGACTAATATGGTCGTATCTCCTGGTTCTAGTCAGGACCGGTGCAGAGACCTCAGGACTGGACTAATATGGTCGTATCTCCTGGTTCTAGTCAGGACCGGTGCAGAGACCTCAGGACTGGACTAATATGGTCGTATCTCCTGGTTCTAGTCAGGACTGGGGCAGCAGTGTTCTGGATGTACTGCAGCTGTCTTACAGCTGGTTTAGAGCCCAGTGAGCAGGCCGTTACAGTAGTCTAACCTGGTGGAGATGAACGCATGGATTAGTCTTTCTAAATCTGGTTTAGACACTATTCCTTTAATTCTGGCAATGTTTCTTAGATAGTAAAAAGTTGCTGATGTTATTGCTTTAATGTGGCCGTTAAAGTTCAAGTCTGAATCCAATATTACCCCTAAATTTCTGACCTGATTTTTAGGTTCTAGAGAGTCTCAAGGTGACTGATAACACTTTCTCTTTGTTTCTGTGGGCCACAGACAATGACTTCAGTTTTGTCTGAGTTTAGCTTCAGAAAGTTGTTTTGCATCCACACACTGATCTGTTCAATGCAGTGACACAATGAATCTACAGGCCCATGTTCTCCTGCTGTCAGTGACACATAGATCTGAGTATCATCTGCATAGTTGTGGTCGGACGTATTATAGCTGCGTATTAGCTGGCCTTAGTGATGGGTTGATGACGCGTCATGGAATGTTTCAACACATTGCCAAACTGTATTGATACGTGTCGATACTGTGTCACTGAATACTGACACCTGCTGGACATTAAAAATCCCTACAGGCAACCAAGTTGCCAGACTCACCTGACACCAATTTGATGACCCAGTATGCAATAATAAAATGGAAGTAATTGTATTGTATATGGCATCATTGCATATTTTCATTTAAATTAAAAGTATCTTTGATATCTTTAGATACAGATATATGTATCATAACTTGAAAATCTAAGTGAACGTGTTGTGAATGAAGATGCTTGTGGACTAATTTTTTTTTCATACATTTTTATTAAAAAAATATGTTTTTCCAATGTATTGAACTTCAGTCTATTTCGCTTTTTGGAAAAAAGGTTCTCCAGCCTTGGAAAAGACCTGCTCATAAGGCACAGATGATGCTGATCTGCAAAGACGGAAGAGGTGTGGATACATTGGGTTTTGGTTGTCCCAGTATCTCAAAGGATCCTGGGACCTGGACAAGTTCCCTGAACCCTTAACTCTCCACAATGCAAAGGGGCTGGCAGTCCTTCAGGATGAAATTTAGCAGAGCTTCATCCACCATCATCTGCCTCCTGGAAGCTTAATGGTTAGAAATAAGTAAAGAATAAATTCATATGAGTTAATTATCAATAAAGGAACTGTGAACAAGTTGTAGAATGGATGTGTACCTGAGTTCATCCAGGGTGTATCTGGGACTTCATTTTCATGCCTGGACCTATAATGTCTCAGCACCAAGGAGGGGGACTTGAAAGCTCTGTCAAGCAAATTCAACATTTAACCTGCAGAAAGCAATATGAATAGTAAACTAAGAGTCACTTTGAAATGAATTTGTATTCAGATAGATCAAGTGGGAACCTTGAGAGGAACAGGATGAAACAAGGACATTAAAACAAATACCTTTTTTTCCGATATGAGATCGAAATGGTGCCATACGCTAGAAACTAGGGATGCACAATAACTGTTTTTTAAAACCGATACCGATAACCGATAACTTTCAGCTCCTAATGGCCGATACCCGATAACACCCACATATACCTAAGATCATTACATCAATACCATGAACAAAATCAAAAATAGTTTTGACTTTTTAAATGAACAGATATTTATTTTTTCCAATGAAAAACTATTGTCAAGCCTCTCCAACATTTTCTTAAAGCTATCAAACAAACCTATTTGATATCTCACATCAACTTAAATAAGGTTCATTACTGACTGATATATATAAAAAAAAGGCTCCTTGAACTGATGGAAATACATGCATCAGAATTACAAACTGAAGAAGATTAACATTTAAAGGATTTTGGCTTGTGGTTCCATTTAAATTAATACCTTTAATTAAAGTAAACGAGGTTCAGTAGTGTTTATTTTTTAATCTCATGGAAGCTTTAGATGAGAGGAATGAGAGAGAGGAGAGGGGAGGGGAGGAGAGACTCCTGCTGGATTGTGCATGTTAGCATTAGCTTCAGTTAGCTCACGTTAGCTCGATTTCAAAACTACATGGAAGTGATTGTTGTAGGTGGCCGATCGGGTTTTACGTATTAAGGCTTGTGCTTCCCTCCTCGTAGAATTCACTCGGAGGATTCGTCACAGATAACCACTGTAGTGTATTGAAGTGTCAGAAGTGCATTTCCCGTTTGCTCCCTAGGTGGCACTGTAGCTTTGTTGTGATGTTAACTGTGTTGATGTTGAGACCACAGAATAAATGCAGCGGTAGACTGACAAGACATGGCTTCGTCCACTTCATATATTACATGGTGTCAGAGTGAAACTTAGGAAAAAGAAAAGGAAGAAAATGGAGCAGATGAAACCGCCGACCTCATTAAGTCTAGAAGGAAATCTAGGGGAAAATTGGAGGGTCTGGATCCAGAGATTTGAACTCTTCCTTGTCGCCAGCGGAATTGGTGAAAAGTCCGACGCAGTGAAAAGAGCCACGTTCCTACATGTGGCCGGGGACGAAGCAATTAAGGTTTTTAACACATTTGAGTTCGATGAGGACGTCGATGATTACGAAGCCTTGAAAGAGCTGTTCTGCCAACATTGTGAGCCAAGGAAAAATGTGACGTATTTGAGACACCTGTTCTTCACACGAGTGCAAGGAAAATCAGAAACTGTTGATGCATATGTGACTGATTTAAAGAGTAAAGCAAGAGATTGTGAGTTTGAGCATCTTACCGACTCACTGATCGTGGAATCGCGGATGATCAAGTCAGAGGACGACTACTGAGAGAACCTGACCTCACGCTACACAAAGCAATAGACATTTGTAGAGCAAGTGAGTTAAGCTGGAGTCAGCTGAAAAGTCTACACGAGGAAGTTGAAATTCCTGTTCATAAGGTCACCAAGCAAAAACAACATGATAAAAAGAAAGATAATGGTGCTACATCACAGAGTACAAAAATGAGAAATCAAGGAAACTGCACCAGATGTGGCTACAGGCATGAGCCGAGGAAATGCCCTGCCTACGGACAAGTTTGCAAAGCCTGCCACAGGAAAAAATCATTATGCAAAAATGTGCAATTCACAAAGACGCACAGATAAGCATAAAGTGCAACAGATAAACAAGGCAGAGGCAGATGATGAAGAATTCTTTATTGGCTCAATCCAAGCAGAAAAACATGACCATCCAGTCTCACAGATCAATACTGTGGATGCAAAGAAAGAAAAGTGGCATGAAAATCTGATTGTCAACAAGAAAGTTTTGAAAGTAAGGCTGGATACTGGAGCTGATTGTAACGTCATTTCCATGAGTGACCTCAGAAAGCTGAGATTGGACAAAAAAGGTGAGCAAATCTCACTCCAAGCTTGTTGCTTATGCAGGCCACAAAATTCAAGCTAAAGGGAAAATCATGTTGACATGTCAATACAAGGAAAAGAAATATGATGTGGAGTTTGAAGTCATAAAGAATAAAGCACCTGCAATCCTGAGAGGAGAGTCATGTGAAGAAATGAGTCTTGTCAAAAGACTACATGTGATTAAAACAGAGACTGACATTCTTAATGAATATGAGGACCTGTTCACAGGATTAGGCTGCGTGCCAGGAGTGCACCACATTAAGACAGATCCAGATGTCACTCCAGTGGTTCATGCACCCAGGAAAGTGCCTGTTGCCCTGAAAGACAAAATTGAAACAGAGTTGAAAAGAATGGAAAAATTAGATGTGATAACCAAACAGACAGAGAGCCCACGGATTGGGTAAATAGTATGGTGACGGTAACAAAGCCTAACAAAGTTCGGATCTGCATTGACCCTCAGGACCTGAACACAGCCATTAAACGAGAACATCACCCACTGCGCACAATAGAAGAAGTGGTAGCTGAAATGCCGAATGCCAAAGTCTTTTCAGTTTTGGATGCAAATCATGGATTTTGGCAAATCCAACTAGATGAAGAAAGCTCTCACCTGTGTACATTTTATACACCTTTTGGTAGATATCGATTTAAAAGACTTCCATTTGGTATATCATCAGCACCAGAGGTGTTTCAGAGGTGCATAGCCAGACACCTAGAAGGGCTAGAGGGTGTAGTCAATGTAATAGACGACATCTTAGTTTGGGGAGAGAGCATTGAGCAGCATGACCGTCGTTTGAGGCAACTGCTGGACCGTCTCAGAAGCATCAATCTGAAACTGAACAAAAGTAAATGTAAGATAAGAATGACTGAAATCACTTACATTGGACATGTGCTCAGTGAGGAGGGACTCAAGCCTGATCCTGAAAAGATCAGAGCCATTCAAGATATGCCTGCACCAGAGGATAAAGCTGCACTTCAGAGGTTCACTGGGTTACTACAATACCTCTCTAAGTTCATCCCTAACCTCTCAGACACAAGCGCCCCTCTGAGGAAGCTGGACGGAAATGTGGAATGGCACTGGGGGACAGAACAACAACAAAGTTTTGACAAACTAAAAAGTCTCATCAGCCATTCACCAGTACTCAAGTACTATGATGTTGACAAGCCAGTTACACTATCTGTTGATGCAAGCTCAGAGGGCCTAGGAGCGGTGTTGCTTCAAGAAGGACAACCAGTAGCATATGGTTCCAGGGCATTAACTGACTGTCAAAAACGTTATGCCCAAATCGAGAAAGAATTGCTCGCAATAGTGTTCGGCTGCGAGAAGTTTCATCAATATCTATATGGACAACATGTCCATGTAGAAAGTGATCACAAGCCACTTGAAGTGATATTCAAAAAATCACTCCTCAGCACCCCAGCCAGACTACAGAGAATGCTCATGAGGCTACAAAAGTACAGTCTTGAGGTCAAGTACAAACCAGGCAAAGAGATGCATATCGCTGATGCCCTGAGCAGAGCATTTCTAAAAGAGCACCATGAGAAACTCCTTGATGAAGAACTGGAAGTCAACTGTGTCGACCTTCAACTTCCAGTGTCAGAGGAAAAGGTGCAGGAGTTTAGGAAAGCAACAGAAGAGGATGCTGAGTTGGGACTGGTCACAGATGCGATTCAGAGAGGTTGGCCAGATAAACAGAGGCAACTTCCAGACAAAATCAAACAAAATACTGGACATTTAGAGAAGAACTGAGTTATGTTGATGGACTCATATTCAAGAACTCAAGGTTAGTAGTGCCACACACACTGAGAAGTGAAATGCTCAGAGAAATCCATGAGTCACACATGGGTATGGTTAAGTGTAAGGAGAGAGCCCGTGATGTACTGTACTGGCCGGGCATGGCCAAACAGATAGAGGAAGTTGTGGCTCTATGTGCTGTATGTAACACACACAAGAACAGTAATCCCAAAGAGCCACTTATGTCACATCCAGTACCTGAGAGAGCATGGGCAAAGATAGGCGTGGATTTGTTTCACTTCAATGATGCAGAGTTTTTATTGTGTGTGGATTACTTTTCAAAGTTTCCAGAACTTGTCAAACTGAGTGGAACCTCAAGCAAACATATCATCATTGGACTCAAGTCGATATTTGCAAGGCATGGTGTGCCAGATGAGTTATTCTCAGACAATGGCAGACAGCTGGTGAGCCAGGAGATGGTGGACTTCAGCATTGAGTGGGGTTTCAAACACACCACCTCCAGTCCCACTTTTCTGCAGTCGAATGGACAAGTTGAGAGGGCCGTCCAGACAGTTAAAAACCTGCTGAGAAAAGCACAGGACAGCGCTGGAGATCCATACTTGGCCCTGCTGGAATACCGGAATACTCCACTGAGCGGGGTTGGCCTCTCACCTGCTCAGATGCTCATGGGGAAAAGGCTCAAATCAAAATTACCAGTGACAAAGACATTGTTGCAGCCAGCTCTCTATAAAAATGCCAGGAGCGACCTTGTGAATAGACAACAAAAACAAAAACAATACTTTGACCAAGGCACCAGGACACTGTCTGATCTCCGAGAGGGTGAAAATGTGAGGATCAGGCAAGGCAGCAAGTGGGAACCAGCCACTGTGATGAAGAAACACAATCTGCCGAGATCCTACATAGTCAGAACAACAGGAGGACAAGTGTACAGGAGGAATCGCAGACACCTGCAAAAAACTAAAGAGACTTCTTTTCCAGAGACACGTGACACTCCATCAGAGCATGATGTGGGACAAGACACTTTGCCAAGTGCTGATCCACCCAGTCCCACTCCAGGCTGTCCCACTATACCACACAGTCCAGGAGTTGTGACTGACAATACTGAATCCACAAACAGCCCCGTGACAACAACACGCTGTGGAAGGCCTTTGAAAGTGCCGCAGCGTTATCTGGACTAAGGAGAAAGACTGTTATAAGCGTGGTTTAACTGGTGATTACAGTAATGTAAAAGAAAAATAAAAGAACAAAAAATGGTTTGTTAAGGTTACACGTTGAGCTGTTATGCATTGTAATCTTTCCACGTTAGGGTTATTCAGTCATGACTTTAAATGACCTATTACTCATGTTTTGTTAATTGAAATCCATTTGTGTAAGTCAAGTAAATTGCTGGTTTGATGTGCAAGAACTGTGCAGACTGGTTAGTGAATCTGATTAGTAAAATCAGATGCCATTTTGGTTAGTGAAGTAAGTTTAATCAGGATTGTATTACTGTAGGGTGTACAGTATTTTTTTGGTAAACCTGGTTTAATGCAGTGTATAACCTGTTGTCGTAAATGTTATGCCTTTGTTCTACATGGAAAAAAAAAAAAAAACTGTCTTGAAAAAGGAAGATGTAGTGTATTGAAGTGTCAGAAATGCATTTCCCGGTTTGCTCCTTAGGTGGCACTGTAGCTTTGCTGTGATGTTAACTGTGTTGATGTTGAGACCACAGAATAAATGCAGCGGTAGACTGACAAGACATGGCTTCGTCCACTTCATATATTACAACCACCAAACTATCTTCTTCTGAAACTTTAACGAAGTTCCGCGACGCCATATTTGTTGTGATCAGTACAATGCAGGCTGCATTCAAGGTGTAACGTAAATTCCGTTTCCTCATTTCTAGTCGTTCTTTCAGCCTTTTCTAGTTTTTTTCTATTTTTTATGTGTAACATGTGGGAGAATACTGTGAATATCGATTCAAGTCTGCAACTACCAAAATTATGACCGAGTTAACGAGTTATTTTCTGGCATGAGGGGGTATTCTTGATTTTCCTTATTGAGTAATAGTTTTTCTGATTATGCCGACGTCACTTGAACACAACATTCACTGCCGGTTATTCAAGTCTCAGAGGGAGCGAGACACTGCCGTGTTGACAGAAATATATATGTTATCTGGGCTATCGGGATGACGTCATAATTTCCTGTTATCGGCCCGATAGTTATCGTGCACCCCTACTAGAAACCTTTCTTTTAGCTTGAGGCTGGTCCATGATTGTTGCCGATTCTGACGATATGTGACAAAAGATCGGAGATTCAAAAAAAAAAAAAAAAAAACCCTGATATATTTGGCTCACGATGCAATATATATCGATATATGTAAGATATCGATATCTTACAATACATTTACATCATTTTCCAAAAGATTTTAACAGGACAAAGTGATTTTGGTGACATCTTGTGGGTGTTCCAATGACTTTGTTTGAATTTATTGAACTGAAAGCATCAATTACACATTATATGGCTGACAGGCAGCTTGCAAATGCTGGACAAAATGAATAAAAGACAATAGGATAGCGGAGCTCCATCACGTTCACCATGCGAACTAAAGCCGACGTTTTCCACCACTGAATACGGTCTCAAATCCTGACAAATAAAGTAGCAATGGACTTCGTAATTTTCTGTGACCTAGGTGAATTAGATGGAAACTGGTGGCAACAACTGCCATCACTGTCCAGCGTGGTTTGTTTCGGATTTCGCCGCAACTTCTTGGGCTAGCTCTCAGTTAGCATTACCTTGGTGACGTTTCAGGTGGGCTCGCAGGTTGGTGGTATTTCCAAAGTTCTTCACATTTGTGTGACACAGCTTTCAAACCGCCATACTTTGGTCTAAATCTTCACTTTCCTTTTTCTTTTTAAACCCGGACTGCTCCCACACATCTGCTTTTAAGCACGCAGGCGCTGCGTTTATACTCGCCGCCATCCTCCTGACTGGCTCAGCTCTAGCTGGAAGAGAAAGAAGCTTCTGGATAAATGGTGATGAAACAAGTGATGAAGCGTTTCCTCTGTTAATTTATCATGTTGTGGTTGTTTCTATTTCAGGACGGTCCAGAACCTGTCAGCTCTTCGTTATATGTCTTTGTCTTGTGTGGAGAACGTGCTGTTGAATTTCCTTGTTGAAAAATGCGTGTCTGAAGCTGGAAAAGATGTGGTCTGGAAGACAGTGGATGCTGCTGTCACTAAACTCTGAATCCTGTCGAGCAACGACACTCATAACTGATACAAACCATCATAGAGACGGTTTCTGGACTTATTCCTGATGACAATGAGATCAGGATACGGATTTGTCTGAGCATCGCCTCATGTTTGCAGTGTGATGGGATGTCCCAGATGTCTGTGCTCCCAGAGACATCAACGAGGTGAACACACACAAACCTCAGATCAACAGCTTCACTGATCTGCTCGTCGTTATCACTACAGAATTCAACTGTGTTGCCATAGCTGCTGATTTAACATTTATACTAATAATCCCACAGACAAAACTGCAACTGAATTTTTTTGGTCTGTTAGAAACATGTGAACGGCTGTTTTTATTTCCTACCGTCAGGAAGGTTGGCCTCTCTGACTACCTCTGTAGTTTCTTTGAAATGTCTATTTTTCCAATTACCTTCAGTGAATCCGTTTCTGAGAGGTAAAAAGGTAAAAGTGTTGTTGAGCAAGCAGAAAACGCCCTGCAGACACAGCCTAGCTATAACAATTCAGAGAAGGCTACGCAGGGAAAAAAAATCACTCTGAAACCTTTAGAACAGTCATTCCCAAACTTCAGAATACCAAGGCCCAATTTGAAAAGTGAAAAATCTCCGCGACCCACCGAAACCTTTAATCACAACTGTGATTAACATACAGGACTAGGAACCATGATCAGATATTAATGTGAGAGGTCAACAAATAAGGTGACACTTGTCATATTAAATTAAGATGACAGTAGAATAACACTTAACTGGTTTGTTTTATTGCTTCTTAATGTTTTTTTTAATCATGTCATGAATATTTTACAGTAAATAAAAACATATTTTAAAAAGATCGAGGATTTAAAACACATTTGTTTAATTTTTATGACCTCTCACGGCCCACCTGCAGTACCACGACGGCCCACCAGGGGGCCGCGGTCCACACTTTGGGAATCGCTGCTTTAGCGAAAACCTTCACTTTTCTTTAAAAAAGGCTCAACAAGCCTGTTTTTCTGACACGATCAGCAGGAATAAAAACAACCAACTGCTTTTTGCCTCTTAGGAACGTCGTCTGGAACGTCTAGTGAGGTTCAGCAGGTCGACAGTCATGTTGTCTGTCCTCTCACACCAGATTAGTTCCTGCCATCTTCTCTGAGCAGAGGGATCTTTTAGCTACTTAATCATGTCACGTCATCAATGAGGGGATGGATCTGGAACTTATTTATCTTGAATCTATGTGATGAACCACACCATGGCTGTTTAAAGGTAGAAAATGATATAAAATTTGTGTTTTCTTTACCGGAAGTGTTCGTGTCTGCAAAAAGCCCTGAATGCAACTCATTATAACAGCTTTTCATCACCTCAAACAAATATGAAGAGTCAGAGATCTGGTGTTCAGATGTAGAGAAGCTCATCTCCAGACTGACCACCAGAGCTCTAACCAGAAGTTGGGCTCAAGAATCTCAAATCAGAACCTCAGATCAGAAACCAGTTCAGTTCAGCTCAATTTGATTTTATTTAAATAGCGTCTATTATCAAACAAATTGTTTCTAATAGCTTATCAGGGACCCAGAACATGACCCCCGAGCAAATATTCATAGATATTCAGAATATTATTAAATATTTAGTAAAAAAAACTGGCCTAGTGGCAGAAAAGCCTTGAAGCAGAACTGACTAACAGAGTGAAAAATGCTTTTAGCTGCGATGCTGCAGACTGATGGAACAAACTTCCTGTAAATGTGCCTCAACTCTTTAAACTCTTTAAACTGTAAACTTTGTTTTCCTCAGCCTTCCATTCATTTAATTTTATGCTGCACCTTTTACTGCACTGTAAGGGAACAATTTTTTTTCTTACTTTAAGTTTTGTTTTATTTCTTTTTTTCTCAATCAATTTTTTTTATTCGCAGTTGTAAATTTTATTTGCAATCTTTTGCCGTTTTAATGAATTTAATTTTTCTTTCTCTCAGGTCGTTGTAAAGTTTCCTGTGAGAGTGAAATGTGCTCCACAAATAAACTTGGCTGCCCAGTGAAGTCGTCGTACAGCGCTGGACCAGTTTACCTGTGATGTTCCTCTGGGACCACCTGAGGGACCACCTGAGGGACCACCTGAGGGACCACCTGAGGGACCACCTGAGGGACCACCTGAGGGACCACCTGAGGGACCACCTGAGGGACCAGCTGAGGGACCACCTGAGGGACCACCTGAGGGACCAGTGAGGGACCACCTGAGGCTGAGGAACCACCTGAGGGACCAAGTGAGGGACCACCTGAGGGACCAGCTGAGGACCCACCTGAGGGACCTGAGGACCCACCTGAGGGACCAGATGAGGGACCACCTGAGGGACCGCCTGAGGGACCGCCTGAGGGACCAAGTGAGGGACCACCTGAGGGACCAGCTGAGGGACCAGCTGAGGGACCACCTGAGGGACCAGATGAGGGACCACCTGAGGTACCACCTGAGGGACCACCTGAGGGACCACCTGAGGGACCAGCTGAGGGACCAGCTGAGGAACCCCCTGAGGGACCACATGAGGGACCACCTGAGGGACCAAGTGAGGGACCACCTGAGGGACCAGCTGAGGGACCACCTGAGGACCCACTGAGGACCCACCTGAGGGACCAGCTGAGGAGGACCACCTGAGGGACCAGATGAGGGACCACCTGAGGGACCACCTGAGGGACCACCTGAGGGACCAGCTGAGGGACCAGCTAAGGGACCACCTGAGGACCCACCTGAGGGACCACCTGAGGGACCAGCTGAGGAACCACCTGAGGGACCAGATGAGGGACCACCTGAGGACCACCTGAGGGACCACCTGAGGGACCAGCTGAGGGGACCACTGAGGAACCACCTGAGGGACCACCTGAGGGACCAGCTGAGGGACCACCTGAGGTACCACCTGAGGGACCACCTGAGGGACCACCTGAGGACCACCTGAGGGACCACCTGAGGGACCACCTGGGAGGGACCTGACCACCTGAGGACGAGGACCTGAGAGGACCACCTAGGACCGAAACAGAGGGACCACTGAGGGGACCACCTGAGGAACCACCTGAGGGACCACCTGAGAGGGACTGAGGACCACCTGAGAGGGACCACCTGAGGGACCACCTGAGGGGACCACCTGAGGGACCACCTGGAGGACACCTGAGGGACCACTGAGGGACCACCTGAGGGACCACCTGAGGGACCTGAGGGAGGGACCACCTGAGGGACCACCTGAGGGACTGAGGGGAGGGCCACTGAGGGACCACCTGAGGACCACTGAGGGACCACCTGAGGGACCACTGAGGGACCACCTGAGGGACCACCTGAGGGACCAGGGACCACCTGAGGGACCTGTTGAGGGACCACCTGAGGAACCACCTGAGGGACCACCTGAGGGACCACCTGAGGGACCACCTGAGGGACCACCTGAGGGACCACCTGAGGGACCACCTGAGAGGACCAGCTGAGGGACCACCTGAGGGACCACCTGAGGGACCCTGAGGGACCACCTGAGGGACCACCTGAGGGACCACCTGAGGGACCAGCCTGAGGAACCACCTGAGGGACCACCTGAGGACCAGAGGGACCACCTGAGGGATGAGGGACCACCTGAGGGACCACCTGAGAGGGGAACCACCTGAGGGACCAGCTGAGGGACCACCTAAGAGGGACCACCTGGACCTGAGGACCAGCCTGAGGACCCACCACTGACCACCTAAGGGACCACCTGAGGAGAACACCTGAGGGACAGGGACCACCTGAGGGGACCACCTGAGGGACCACCAGGGACCACCTGACCTGAGGGACCACCCGAGGGAACCACCTGAGGGACCACCTGAGGGACCACCTGAGGGACCACCTGAGGGACCAGGGGACCAGCTGAGGGACCAGGGACCTGAGGGACCACCTGAGGACCACCTGAGGGACCTGAGGACCTGAGGGACCACCACCTGAGGGACCACCTGAGGGACCACTGAGGGACCACCTGAGGGCCCATGAGGGGACCACCTGAGGGACCAGGGACCACCACATGAGGGACCACCTGAGGGACCACCTGAGGACCACCGACACCTGAGGGACCACCTGAGGGACCACCTGAGGACCACCTGAGAGACCACCTGAGGGACCACATGAAGGACCTGAGGGACCGCCTGAGGGACTTGAGGGACCGCCTGAGGGACCAACTGAGGGACGAGCTGAGGACCCACCTGAGGGACCACCTGAGGGACCACCTGAAGGACCACCTGAGGGACCACCTGAGGGACCACCTGAGGGAGGGACACTGAGGGACCACCTGAGGGACCCTGAGGACCACCTGACCACCTGGGACCAGGGAGAGGACCCACCTGAGGGACCCACCTGAGAGGGACCTGAGGGACCACCTGAGGGACCACCTGAGGGACCACCACCTGATGAGGGACCCACCTGAGGGACCACCTGGGGACACCTGAGGGACGGGACCACCTGAGGACGACCAGGGACCTGAGGGACCACTGATGACCCACCTGAGGACCCACCTGAGGGACCACCATGAGGGACCACCACTGAGGGACCAGGGGACCCCTGGGGGACCACCTGAGGGGGACCACCTGAGGGACCTGAGGGACACACTGAGGGACCACCTGATGGACCCTGACCTGAGGGAACCACCTGAGGGGACCACCTGAGGGACCACCTGAGGGACCACCTGAGGGACCAGGGGACCAACCTGAGGGACCAGCTGACCTGACCTGAGGACCACCTGAGGGACACCTGAGGGACCTGAGGGACCACCTGGGACCAGCTGAGGGACCCACCTGAGGGACCACCTGAGGGACCACCTGAGGGACCACCTGAGGGACCACCTGAGGGACCTGAGGGACCACCTGAGGGACCTGAGGGAGGGACCACCTGAGTGAGGGACACACCACCTGAGGGACCAGGGACCTGAGGGACCACTGAGGGACCCTGAGGGACACCACCTGAGGACCACCTGGGACCAGCTGAGGGAGGGAACCACCTGAGGGACCACCTGAGGGACCTGAGGGGACCACCTGAGGGACCAGAGGACCACCTGAGGGACAGACCACCTGAGGGACCACCTGAGGGACCTGAGGGACCAACTGAGGGACCACTGAGGGACCACCTGAGGACCACCTGAGGGACCACCTGAGCCACTGAGACCACTGAGGACCACCTGACCTGAGGGACCTGACCACCTGAGGGACCACCTGAGGGATGGGACCTGAGGGACCTGAGGACCCACCTGAGGGGACCACCTGAGGACTCCACCTGAGGGACCAGTGAGGGATCACCTGAGGACCCAGGGACCTGAGGGACCACCTGAGGGACCACCTAGAGGGACCCACCTAGGAGACCTGGGACCTGAGGGACCCCCTGGGAGGGACCAGCTGAGGGACCTGAGGGACCTGAGGACCACCACTGAGGGACCTGAGGGACCACCCTGGGGACCACCTGAGGGACCACCTGGGACCCAGGGACCTGAGAGGGACCACTGAGGGACCACCTGACCACCTGAGGGACCACTGAGGGACCACCTGAGGGACCACCTGAGGGACCACCTGAGGGACCACCTGAGGACCTGACCACCAGGGACCTGAGGGACCTGAGGGACCACTGAGGGACCTGAGGGACCTGAGGGGACCACGGGACCAGGGACCACCTGAGGGGACCACCTGAGGGACCACCTGAGGGACCTGACACCTGAGGGACCACCTGAGGGACCGAGGGACCACCTGAGGGACCAGAGGGACCAGCTGAGGGACCAGCTGAGGGACCACCTGAGGACCACGGGTACCACCTAAGGGACCACCTGAGGGACTATCTGAGGACCCACCTGAGGGACCTGAGGGACCACCTGAAGGACCTGAGGGACCACCTGAGGAACCTGAGGGACCACCTGAGGGACCGCCTGAGGGAACACCTGAGGGACCACCTGAGGGACCTGAGGGACCACCTGAAGGGCCTGAGGGACCACCTGAGGGACTATCTGAGGACCTACCTGAGGGACCTGAGGGACCACCTGAAGGACCTGAGCGACCACCTGAGGAACCTGAGGGACCACCTGAGGGACCGCCTGAGGGACCACCTGAAGGGCCTGAGGGACCACCTGAGGGACCTGAGGGACCACCTGAGGGACCGCCTGGGGGAACACCTGAGGGACCGCCTGAGGGACCACCTGAAGGACACGAGGGAACATCTGAGGGACCAGCTGGGGGACCACCTGAGGACCCACCTGAGGGACCACCTGAGGGACCACCTGAGGGAACACCTGAGGGACCTGAGAGAGACCACCTGAAGGACCTGAGGGACCAGCTGAGGGACCACCTGAGGGACCTGAGGGACCAGCCTGAGGGACCACCTGAGGGACCAGCCTGAGGGACACCTGAGGGACCTGAGGGACCGAGGGACCACCTAAGGGACCAGCTGAGGGACCTGAAGGACCACCCTGAGGGGACCACCTGAGGGACCTGAGGGACAGGCTGTGGGACCACCGGGGGACCAGCTGAGGGACCAGCTGAGGACCATCTGAGGACCCACCTGAGGGACTTGAGGGACCACCTGAGGGACCACCTGAGGGACCACCTGAGGGACCACCTGAGGGACCACCTGAGGGACCACCTGAGGGACCACCTGAGGACCACCACCCTGAGGGACCAGGGGACCACCTGAGGGACCACCTGAGGGACCTGAGGACCGCCTGAGGGACCAGCTGAGGGACCAGCTGAGGGACCACCTGAGGTACCACCTAAGGGACCACCTGAGGGACTATCTGAGGACCCACCTGAGGGACCACCTGAGGGAACACCTGAGGACCCACCTGAGGGTCCACCTGAGGACTCACCTGAGGGACGTGAGGGATCACCTGAGGACCCACCTGAGGGACCACCTGAGGACCCACCTGAGGGACCTGGGGGACCACCCGAGGGACCACCATAGGGACCACCTGAGGGACCAGCTGAGGGACCTGAGGGACCACCCTGGGGGACCACCTGAGGGACCACCTGAGGGACCTGAGGGACGAGCTGAGGGACCACCTAAGGGACCAGCTGAGGGACCTGAAGGACCACCCTGGGGGACCACCTGAGGGACCTGAGGGACAGGCTGTGGGACCACCTGAGGGACCAGCTGAGGTACCAGCTGAGGGACCATCTGAGGACCCACCTGAGGGACTTGAGGGACCACCTGAGGGACCGCCTGAGGGACCTGAGGGACCACCTGAGGGACCACCTGAGGGACCACTTGAGGGACCACCCGAGGGACCACCTGAGGGACCACCTGAGGGACCGCCTGAGGGACCAGCTGAGGGACCAGCTGAGGGACCACCTGAGGTACCACCTAAGGGACCACCTGAGGGACTATCTGAGGACCCACCTGAGGGACCTGAGGGACCACCTGAAGGACCTGAGGGACCACCTGAGGAACCTGAGGGACCACCTGAGGGACCGCCTGAGGGAACACCTGAGGGACCACCTGAGGGACCTGAGGGACCACCTGAAGGGCCTGAGGGACCACCTGAGGGACTATCTGAGGACCTACCTGAGGGACCTGAGGGACCACCTGAAGGACCTGAGCGACCACCTGAGGAACCTGAGGGACCACCTGAGGGACCGCCTGAGGGACCACCTGAAGGGCCTGAGGGACCACCTGAGGGACCTGAGGGACCACCTGAGGGACCGCCTGGGGGAACACCTGAGGGACCGCCTGAGGGACCACCTGAAGGACACGAGGGAACATCTGAGGGACCAGCTGGGGGACCACCTGAGGACCCACCTGAGGGACCACCTGAGGGACCACCTGAGGGAACACCTGAGGGACCTGAGAGACCACCTGAAGGACCTGAGGGACCAGCTGAGGGACCACCTGAGGGACCAGCTGAGGGACCATCTGAGGACCCACCTGAGGGACTTGAGGGACCACCTGAGGGACCACCTGAGGGACCTGAGGGACCACCTGAGGGACCACTTGAGGGACCACCCGAGGGACCACCTGAGGGACCACCTGAGGGACCGCCTGAGGGACCAGCTGAGGGACCAGCTGAGGGACCACCTGAGGTACCACCTAAGGGACCACCTGAGGGACTATCTGAGGACCCACCTGAGGGACCTGAGGGACCACCTGAAGGACCTGAGGGACCACCTGAGGAACCTGAGGGACCACCTGAGGGACCGCCTGAGGGAACACCTGAGGAACCTGAGGGACCACCTGAGGGACCACCTGAAGGGCCTGAGGGACCACCTGAGGGACTATCTGAGGACCTACCTGAGGGACCTGAGGGACCACCTGAAGGACCTGAGCGACCACCTGAGGAACCTGAGGGACCACCTGAGGGACCGCCTGAGGGACCACCTGAAGGGCCTGAGGGACCACCTGAGGGACCTGAGGGACCACCTGAGGGACCGCCTGGGGGAACACCTGAGGGACCGCCTGAGGGACCACCTGAAGGACACGAGGGAACATCTGAGGGACCAGCTGAGGGACCACCTGAGGGAACACCTGAGGGACCTGAGAGACCACCTGAAGGACCTGAGGGACCAGCTGAGGGACCACCTGAGGGACCACCTGAGGGACCGCCTGAGGGACCAGCTGAGGGACCACCTGAGGTACCACCTAAGGGACCACCAGAGGGACTATCTGAGGACCCACCTGAGGGACCACCTGAAGGACCTGAGGGACCACCTGAGGAACCTGAGGGACCACCTGAGGGACCGCCTGAGGGACCAGCTGAGGGACCACCTGAGGTACCACCTAAGGGACCACCAGAGGGACTATCTGAGGACCCACCTGAGGGACCACCTGAAGGACCTGAGGGACCACCTGAGGAACCTGAGGGACCACCTGAGGGACCGCCTGAGGGACCACCTGAGGGACCACCTGAGGGACCACCTGAGGGACCTGAGGGACCACCTGAGGGACCTGAGGGACCACCTGAGGGACCAACTGAGGGACCACCTGAAGGCCCCAAGGGACCACCTGAAGGACCTAAGGGAACATCTGAGGGACGAGCTGAGGGACCACCTGAGGGACCGCCTGAGGGACCAGCTGGGGGACCACCTGACGGACCACCTGAGGGACCACCTGAGGGACCAGCTGGGGGACCAGCTGGGGGACCACCTGAGGGACCACCTGAAGGACCTGAGGGAACCCCTGAGGGACCAGCTGGGGGACCACCTGAGGACCCACCTGAGGGACCACCTGAGGGACCACCTGAGGGAACACCTGAGGGACCTGAGAGACCACCTGAAGGACCTGAGGGACCAGCTGAGGGACCACCTGAGGACCCACCTGAGGGACCACCTGAGGGATCGCCTGAGGGACCAGCTGAGGGACCACCTGAGGTACCACCTAAGGGACCACCTGAGGGACTATCTGAGGACCCACCTGAGGGACCTGAGGGACCACCTGAAGGACCTGAGGGACCACCTGAGGAACCTGAGGGATTACCTGACGGACCGCCTGAGGGACCACCTGAGGGACCAACTGAGGGACCACCTGAAGGCCCCGAGGGACCACCTGAAGGACCTGAGGGAACATCTGAGGGACGAGCTGAGGGACCACCTGAGGGACCGCCTGAGGGACCAGCTGGGGGACCAGCTGAGGGACCACCTGAGGGACCACCTGAGGGACCACCTGACGGACCACCTGAAGGACCTGAGGGAACCCCTGAGGGACCAGCTGGGGGACCACATGAGGACCCACCTGAGGGACCACCTGAGGGACCACCTGAGGTACCACCTAAGGGACCACCTAAGGGACTATCTGAAGACCCACCTGAGGGACCTGAGTGACCACCTGAGGAACCTGAGGGACCACCCGAGGGACCACCCGAGGGACCACCCGAGGGACCGCCTGAGGGACCTGAGGGACCACCTGAAGGACCTGAGGGACCACCTGAGGGACCGCCTGAGGGAACCCCTGAGGGACCACCTGAGGGACCACCTGAGGGACCTGAGGGACCAGCTGAGGGACCACCTGAGGGACCTGAGGGACCACCTGAGGACCCACCTGAGGGACCTGAGGACCCACCTGAGGGACCAGGGGTCACTCCTCTCGCTGGCTCCTTTTCTTCTTTGTGCCCTTAAATCCTATTAGATCATTAAATGGTTTCATCTCTCCAGAAGCAGAAATTTGCAGATATTTGTTTGAGAAACGTTGTCGTTAAACTTTTCAGTGATTTTCTCACACTTGTGTCCACTGTGTGAAGATTATCTGCACATTTTTGCTCAAAGGCTCAACATTTAAAGAACACTGCTTTTGTATCAAATCGTCTTTGCTCGCTGTTGACTTCCCTTTTTTTAAGAACATCCTTCTTCTCACCTCCTGACTGGTATTAAATGGCTCCATACCAGGACTGATATACAGAAAGTAATGAATAAAAACAAATGAAATGAGCAGGATGAAGCTAAAAAACAACCATGAAATACCTGAACAGGAAGGTTTGCTCTGGTTTGAATGAATCCCAGTGTTAACGTCAGCATACATTCATCTGTCTTACACTCTCCGGACCGTCCCAACCTTCCTTGATTTTGACCGTAGTACCAGAACATTTGAAGAAGTGCACGTTGCATTACTGATAACAGTCTACTTCCTGTTTTGATCTAAGATGAAGAATGTGGTATTGGTTCATTAAAATGGGCTCAGAAGGTCGTCCCTGCTGTAAACTCATCAACGGGATGTGTCTTCTTCATATTTGACCCCTGACTCCATGAAAACAGATTTTAGAATCATTGCTTCTTTTTCCAGTGAAGGAGAGGAGGGTGGCGACGGGACAACCACACAGAGTTAGAGCAGAGGAAGGAGAGAGCACACGGAGGAGTATTGTTCCCCCCGCATACAAATGACAAAGCCAGTGATGACACAGGGAGAAAGAGAAAGAGAGGAAAATGGGAGAAAGAAAGCAGACAGGTGTGAGTTCAAGGAGACAGAGCCATCCATGTGATCATTTAACTGGATGGAGAGAACGACGGAAGTGAAAGATGGCCTTGTTTACTCTCCATCAGGACAATATTAAAGCATGATGAAAGGGAGGACAAAGGAAGACAGGAGAGGAGAGGGAGGAGGAGAGGAGAGGGAGAGATAGGCTGGATGGAGCATCACTGGTGCAGCTCTGAAAGAATTGATTTACTGTTGATTCACATCAATTATTCAAAGCTCACAACACCTCCTGGACAAACTGTTAAACACTTGCTTTTGTTGAACTATTTACAAATAAATGAGACCTGCAGTTTATTTCGGGGTTCTGTCACTGATCGATAAAACTGAAACAAGATGAATGTGCTGCTAAACAACAGAAGGTCAGCCGAGGACAGAATTTCCTCTGTTTTTATCTGGATCAAACTGTCTCATTGATCCAGCCCCCCCCCCCAGGTTTGAATCCTGATTGTGTCTGGAAGGACATCCGGCATAAAAAGCTGGTCACTCCGCTGGGGTCATCTAGGGTCAAGATAAATGTGACACTTTACACAAACTCAATAGGACTCAGTGGATTGCAGTTCCTTTCTTTTGAAAGCAAACATCCAAGTACAGTGATCCCTCGCCAATTCGCGTTTTAAGTTCCGTGGTTTTAGTTATTTCCGGATCTTTCAGAAATATATAATATAATTTAAAAAACTTTAAAAAAAATCACTTAAGGACCCTGCCTGGCCCCTTTAAAAAGGTGGCCTTATGGGTAATGGAGTGACCTTATGGGTAATGATGTGGCCTTATGGGTAATGTAGTGGCTTTATGGATAATGATGTGGCCTTATGGCTAATGGTGTGACAATGATGGGTAATGATGTGGCCTTACGGATAATGGAGTGGCCTTACGGATAATGGAGTGGCCTTACAGGTAATGATGTGGCCTTATGGGTAATGGTGTGGCCTTATGGGTAATGGAGTGGCCTTATGGCTAATGGTGTGGCCTTATGGGTAATAGTGTGGCCTTATGGGTAATGGAGTGGCCTTATGGGTAAAGGAGTGGTCTTATGGGTAATGGTGTGCCCTTATGGGTAATGGAGTGGCCCTATGGGTAATGATGTGGCCTTATGGGTAATGATGTGGCCTTATGGGTAATGTGGCCTTATGGGCCTTATGGGTAATGATGTGGCCTTATGAATAATGATGTGGCCTTATGGGTAGTGATGTGGCCTTATGGATAATGGAGTGGCCTTATTGGTAATGATGTGGCCTTATGGGTAATGATGTGGCCTTATGGGTAATGATGTGGCCTTATGTGTAATGTAGTGTGTGTGTGTCATGGGATGGCAGAAGAAAATGGGGTTAGATGAAAAGTGTAGTGAGCATCAACAGCAGCCCAGCGTGTATAGAACAAAAGATCATCTTCACATCAGAGGGGTGTACTACGAAGCGAGATTAGAGGGTTAGCGAGGTATGTTGAGTCTAAAACCAGGATTTCCGGTACCACGAAGGTGGCTCTCTTTCAACCTGGCTAGATCACCATGGTAACTTACTCTGCAATCTTAACCTGGTCCGGAGCAGGTTATGTGCAGAGTTTAGGCTCAAATCGGCTCTAAAAAGCGCCGCCCTTTCACTTTCACCCAATCCTGTTGACCTGAGCACCAGGATTGTGCAATGGAGGGAGAGTATTCAGAGACTGGACTGATCCGCTGGCTTCCCATGACCATATTCTCTATGAACGCTAGAGATTTCCAGCTGAGGGAATACGTTACATTTGTAATCTGCTAGAGCCAGATATTGGCAGCGCCACCAAACACAGCCGTGCGCTCACAGTAACGGTGTGCGTTTCTTTGCGTTTCTTTGCCGCGGGAACCTACATGCATTCAGTTGGTGATACAGAAAATCTGAGCCAGAATACTGGAATAAAGGTTGTACTTGTTCTTACTAAACTGCTGAATATGTTTGTAGTATTCCCTGGACATCTGCCCACACTTCAAATAAAAGAAGCGTTTTACTAAATCGCAGGTAACATAAATGAATAGTCCATTATATTGATAATCAGTGTGACGTGGAATTTCATGTGAAATGTTTTAATATAATTCATTCATAAGATTCCCCAGGGTGATAGGGTACCTATTAAAGTGGCCGGTGAGTGTATTTTGGTATCACAGACAATATTAAATCTTAAATTAATTTCACATAGATTTAGCAAAAAACTAAAGTGATTTTCATTTATCATCCATAATGGGACAGTCAGACCTAAGTAAATGTTTAAATCCGCTGCATTAAGTTTAAAGTTTAAGCACTCTAAAAGAGGGAGGGAGATTAATTAAGGTGCATTAAGTGGTGAAATAAATATAATTTAATATGGCAAGGGACACTACAGAGGGCCCAGGTGGGGTTTGATCCCCGGACTCCCGGGTGAAAGTCACGCATAATTGCCAGTCAGCCAAAGGAATATCCCCTTAGCCATTCAGCCAGGACACGTCATCAATCGGAGGTCAGTGACAGGACCTCACACTGTCACATTATGAATTTACACGATCTGCAATTTTTGCTAGCACTCCTCTCTGGCTTTATTCGCACCTACAGTGTTGCTTTTGGCCGTAAAGATTTCTTTGAAATCCTCATAGCCCTGCATTATTAAAACCTGTTCCTCCTGACTGAAATATACGGACCGCCATCTATCCATTTGATCCGGAAGAGGCGTCAAATGACGCGTCAAACGCCCCCTTTCGTGTGAACGTGCACAGAGCAGAAAGCAGAAAGCCGCGGTTAACAAAGATAGTTGATAACCACCGTCGTGGTACCAGTTATCTCTGATCGCGAGTTTCAGGTTTGTTAAGCCAGCTCACCCAAAGAAAGCCTGGCTGTGTCCAACTTGCTTCGTAGTACACCCCTCAGGTCTGCTCCAGATGGCCAATAAGAACGACATGAGCTTGAATTGGTGCAGGTTTTAACAAAACCTGATAACCTGAAGTGCAGCTGGACCCCAACCAGAAATAACTTTATATTCAACAACATTATTCATTTTCTTTAATGTAAAACATTCAACATCAACTGTCTGACTGTACATCTTATAAAGTTTTCTTAATATTCAATGTTAATTTCAAGCCAGTCTGAAGAAAACAAAATTGTTTAAAAGAAAAACTTACAAAAATGTTTAATTTCGATCGTTCAACTTGAAGATTTGAAAGGTCCCATTAACCTCCTAAAAGCTTTCACAAGGAACTCCATCAGAGCTGCTCATGTTGCTACAGGATGGTTCCCAGTATTGATCAGCGCTACAAGCGGAAGCTCATATCAAAGTCTGAACAGTTTGGCAGCGAGAGATCATCTACAATTATAGAAAAACATCACTTCCTGTTAAAATGAGAATTCATGAAGTTAAAGGGACACGGTTGTTCTTTAAACACTGAGCTCCAATAATTCAGTTGGAAACTTGTTAAGTGTAAAGAGACCAGCAAAATATGTGGAGAAAAAAAACCTAACCTACAACTGGCAGCAAAAAACTTCTCTTCAATGACTGAAGCGTCTTTGGTTTGGTCGAACAGGCAAGGTCACTGTCTGTTCTGGTTGTTGCAGTCTTGAGTTTTTCCAGAACAATACAGGCTTTGTGCTTGGAAACATTTACGTGAACAATGACCTTCTGCGTTGGTTCAGACTGCTGACAGCCACTTTGTAAAATCGCTGAAGGTCAATGCACCAAGTCCCCAAAATAAATAATTTGGACTGAACCATGTGACCTCAGAACTTAATGAAATGAAAACAACGTTCCTTGACTTTGAGGATAAGTCCTTTATAAAAAAGGACTAAAAATCCTAGACAAAAAGCCGTATTCAGTCCATACTTGTAGCATAGTCATGAAGTACTGGTGAAAGAATGACGTCATGGATTCAAACATCTGAAATCAGTTTCCTACGAAGCAGCAAAAGCAGGAGCGGTGGGATCAGAGTGAAACATTAGACGGAGTCATCCAGGACATGCTACTGTCAAAATGTTTTTACTGAGCTGTTAGCTGCACGTTTCTTTTTAAATAATAGAAAGAATTCATCAGTGTTATTTTAGTAGTATTTTACATCTCACCAGTAGTTGTTGTTGACACTGTGTGTGACATCATCAGCTCAGTTGTTGCTAAGCTACAGACACAACAACCCATGCAATCATGGTGATATCTTGAGATTTGAACCATGTCTGTTTCTCTGCTTTACAGTGATCCCTCGCCAATTCAGGCTTAGGGTTAGATGGAGAAGACCTCAGTGACTGAGTTAGTGACTACATCAACACCATCTCCACCTGAACGTTGAGGTGCTTCCCCCTTAACAAACCCTGAATCACCACTGACCTGAAAGAGCTTCTAAACAAGAAAAAGAAAAAAGACCATTCAGGGACAGAGACAACACTAAAACCACTCAAAGTCAAGATTAGAGACAACAAAGTGTACAGGAGGAAGCTGGAAAACAAGCTCCAGCAGAAAAATGTACACTTTTAGAGCTGTGCAAAGGAAGATGCTTCATAAAACTGAAAACATACACTATATTGCCAATAATATTCTCTCAGCTGTCTTAACTCATATGAGCTTTAGCTCCTTCCATTCCTAATCAATATGACGTGGCTCCATCTTTGCAGCTAGAACAGCTTCAACTCTTCTGGGAAGGCTGTCCACAAGTTTCAGGAGTGTGTTTATGGGGATTTTTGACCATTGATCCAGAAGAACATTTGTGAGGTCAAACACTGGTGTTGGACCAGAAGGTCTGGTTCTCAGTCTCTGCTCTAATTCATCCCAAAGGTCTTCTATCAGGTTCAGGTCAGGACTCTGTGCAGTTCATCCACCATGCGAGGTGGGGAATGGAATGGGCTCCCGAACAATCTAATGAACATGGCTGACTTCCACAGTTTTTCTAGGGCCGTCAAAAAGTGGCTTTTGGATAGTCAGTCTTGTTCTCACTGACAAAACCGGACGGGTATTTGGCCATCTGATGGTACCCTTGTGGGTACCATCAGATGGCATTTGGATTTTCTGATTTTTTTTTTTATCTTGACCCAACCTTATTGTTATGTTCAGTTAGTCTAATCTATGTAATTTTAATCAGTCTGTATTTTTTACTTGCACTAAGCTCTTTAAATGTTAACTTTTTATTGTGGTTTTATGACATTGTACAGTAGTCTGTTTCTTGTATTTGCATTTGAATACTGTCATTATTGTAAACCCTAATGTGTACTATTTTTGTTTGTCAAGGACTACAGATGGAAATTAGCTTGTGGCTAACTCTGATGCAGCCATCTTTTTAATGTACCTGCACATTGTCCTTTAAATAAATAAATAAATAAATAAAGTTTAGTTTTAACAGTTAAAACAGTTCTCTAAATTAATCCTAAATCCTAACAGTGATGTATGTCTTGGATGCAGCTGCGTCACCATGGAAACCCATTCATGAAGCTCTCTGCACTGTTGTTGGTGACCTCTTCACACTATGTTCTTCATCATCAGCTGAATTGACTGTGGAATATTGAGGAGCGAGGAAATTTCATGACTGGATTTGTTTCTCAGGTGTCATCCTATCACAGTTCCACCTGGAATTCACTGAGCTCCTGAGAGACCCATTCTTTCACAGATGTTTCTAGAAACAGTCTGCATGTCTAGGTGCTTAATTTTATACACCTGTGGCCATGGAAGTGATTGGAACACCTGATTCTGATAATTTGGATGGATGAGCAAATACTTTTGGTAAAAGCATCCTCTTCATCGCACAGTGATTCAACAACAAAGTGTCTTCAATCAAAGGTTTCTTCAGTTCATTTAGGCTCTTAAAATTAAATAACAGAAATAATGATAGCAACTATATAAAAATATATCATTGTAATATTTTCCCTCTGAGGATAAATGAAGTATTATTGAATGGAATTGAAATGTATGTGGGTGTATTAGTGTCTTTAAATTGTTTTTCATTTTCTTAACTATCTTCTATCTGTTTCTACTTGTTTATAAAATCTGCGGTGTCACTTTTAAAAGGAACGCAGCTTAGAAAAAAAGGGGGGGATGAACACGAGACAGATTGTATCTGCCCCCCCGCAGGGCACACAGTAATAAAAAGAACTGCTTCATATTTGCATATTCCCTTGCTGTGTGATGGATGACAGCTTTTTGAATTTTGACTCCAGTTATGTGGAAATAAAGGACCTAAAAGTGATATTATCATAACAGACGTTCTCTGTGAGTAACCCATAAAGAAATCATTTGATTTTCTTTATGACTGACGCGTTAACGCGACCTGGCACGTGAACACAGTTTCTCCCAGCATGTAAACGCTGAGCTTGGCAAGGATGTGCTCAGATCAGAGTCAGAAAAGTACAAAATCCTTGGCAAACTTTCTCATTTTGTTTCCAGTGCGTGTTTGATGATAGGCTATTATTACACGGGTCTATTAGCATATTTCATATCCTGCTGCTGAAGCTTTTCCAGCAGTTTTTCTGCCTGCATCGACAGAGGAGATAAGACACAGGTGCTGGATGCCCACTGACAACAGCCTGGTGAACAACGGGAGGCTTATACGCTGTACCTGTTCATCATTCAGCAGTAGATGTGCGTTCAAGCGTCAGTGACGCTGAGAGCTTCAAACGCTTCAATAACGCTTAAATGAAAGTGAACATGTTACACACTCAAGTCATCAAAAGAGCTACACAAAATTCAACCTGACAAATACAGAGAGGAGTCGTCAAACAAACTTCTGGAGCTGTCAGCAGTATGATGACCCGCACACACACACACACACACACCACCTTATGTGTCAGAGCAAAGTTTTAATGCGGTGAAAAGGAGGGAGAAGATGAAAGTGAAGTCGAACAGCTTTTTCTTTCTGCTCATCTCCTCTGCCTTGTTCACCAGAGGGAGTTTTGATAGGTGGAAGCTCACACTAACGCCCAGGGACAGAAGTACAGACGCAGAAAGTGTTCACAGAGAAGTGCTGCAACAATAATTAGCTTTCACTTCAAAGAGCCGAGGACTTGATTGGGCGGGAAACAGGGATGATGTGTGATTGGCTCCTCAACAGCAGCAGGTGACGGACTGAGCTTCCCATTACAGGATGGGATGTGGATCAATTTGCATCATTTGATGTACAGTGATCCCTTATTTTTTGCAGTTAATGGGGACCGGCGCCGCCCACCGCGAAAATCAAAATCCGCTAACTGGAGCCGGAGCCCCCCGAGCCTCAATAATGTGTTTAAAATATGTTTAAAAACCGCAAAAAAGTAGCGAAACAAGACAAAGGCTCAACTGTGGTCTTTCTGTTACCTTCAGAGCCTCTGGTCTCTGAACCGTAGTAAACAAACCGCTGGTATTGTGCTATTTTTGGCTCATAATTAGCGGCTAACACGTGTGGTGACTGAACAAAATCTTTATCTCTTTATTATAAATTTGACCATGTTCTTTAGTCAGTGAGTTTAATCTCTGTCTGTTTCAGAAAATTTGGTTCGATGTTGCTGTGTGACAGCTTTTTATTGTCACTGTATTGTTTAGGTTAAAGAGATATACTCGTTAGTATAACACGTAAATCTGTCTTAGGATGTTTAACTGGCTCCATCTGTGGAACTAGGATGCATTTTGACCAGAGGCTATAAAAGCTTCTGCTTTCTGGGACTCTTATTATAGATTTGGCCAAGGAGATCCCAGACTGTCGCACAAGTCTGTTTTACTTGTAATAAACTCTTTTATGCATTTAAAAGTTGGTTTCGGAGCAGCCTTTTTTTTATTCTTGACACACTCAGACAGCGCGGCGATCGAGGAGGGTGAGAGAGGAAGGGGAGGCTCAAAGCCACATCTTTTGTGGCCGTGAAGATCTTCAACTTTTCTGGCAAACATCAACACACAAGTTAACAACAACAAAAGAAACAGTCTCTGCACGGAACGAGCCCTTTATTCTGGCACTGCAGGAACTTGTAACATCACACAGGTTGTATTGTTGGGCTCCTGTTGGTTAACAGAGAATGTAAATCTATACACGCTGGGCTGCTGTTGATGCTCACTACACTTTTCATCTAACCCCATTTTCCTCTGCCGTCCCACAACACACACACTACATTACCCATAAGGCCACTCCATTACCCATAAGGCCACCCATTAACCATTACCCATAAGGCCACACCATTACCCATAAGGCCACACCATTACCCATAAGGCCACTACATTACCCATAAGGCCACTCCATTACCCATAAGGCCACATGATTACCCATAAGGCCACACCATTACCCATAAGGCCACACCATTACCCATAAGGCCACTACATTACCCATAAGGCCACCTTCTTAAAGGGGCCAGGCTGGCTCACAGCATTTCTTCGCTGTGAGAGAACGTGCACAACATCCTGTGTGTTTGGGTGATGCCGTACCATACCGTCTTCTTCCGCTTATCCGAGGTCGGGTCGCGGGGGCATCAGCTGGAGTAAGGAAGCCCAGACCACCCTCTCCCTGGCCACTTCTTCCAGCTCCTCTGGGGGGATCCCGAGGCGTTCCCAGGCCAGCCGAGAGACATAGTCCCTCCAGCGTGTCCTGGGTCTTCCCCGGGGTCTCCTCCCAGTGGGCCGTGCCCGGAACACCTCACCAGGGAGGCGTCCAGGAGGCATCCTAACTAGATGCCCGAGCCACCTCATCTGGCTCCTCTCGATGCGGAGGAGCAGCGGTTCTACTCTGAGCCCCTCCCGGATGACCGAGCTTCTCACCCTATCTCTAAGGGAGAGCCCGGCCACCCTGCGAAGGAAGCTCATTTCAGCCGCTTGTATCCGCGATCTTGTTCTTTCGGTCACTACCCAAAGTTCATGACCATAGGTGAGGTTTGGGTGATACGTCTTGGCCAATCAGCGTAAATTACTCAGAAAAATAAATAGTCACGAATTTAATTGAATTAGAATCACAATATGTTGTAATACCACTCCAGAACAAAAGGAGCAGCATATCATGAGAAATTCATGTATCAGCGCTACAACAGAGGACACTGGCCCATTCATGCAGAATTATTTCAGTAACTTATAAAATAAAGACACTTAAAGGATTAGTTGTACACTATTCTTGATACATTATGGGATTCATTGAGGGGACTGGGTTGTAGGGATGTGCAATGTAACTGCAATGTAAAGGTAATGTAACTGTGAATATAAATATTGTTTTATTTTTTTTTCTACCTCTCGCCCATCCAGAAAGAGTTGTCTCCTTCATGCTCTGGTCCTCTACCAGACGTCTGAGGGTTCTGTCCAGGATCTTAGCTGTTCCCAGTGTTCCCTCTTCTGGACAGAGATGTCAGAAGTTGTTCCTGGTATCTGCTGGATCCACCAATCCAGTTTGGGGGTTACAGCTCCCAGTGCCCCCATCACTACTGCCCCCTCTGCTGCCTTCATACATCTTTTCCAGCTCTACCTTCAGTTCTTGGTATTTCTAGAGCTTCTCATGTTCCTTCTTCTTGATGTTTCTGTCTCTTGGGATGTCCACATCCACCACTGCTGTCCTCTGATGTTTATCCACCACTACATCAGGCTGATTAGCCACCAGTTTGTCAGTTTGGATCTGGAAGTCCCACAGGATCTTAACCTGCTGGTTCTCATTTATCTTTGCAGGTGTCCTCCATCTTGACCCTGGACCTCCAGTTCATACTCGGCACAGATGTTCCTGTGTATTAGTTCTGCTACCTGGCTGTGGTGCTCCATGTCTGCTTTGCCTGCCAGCATCTTCCACCAGGCTGTGACACAGCCTCCATCTGGGATCCTGTCTGGTATGGTAGACCCCAACCTCTTATGTTTAGGGCCTGTTCCTGTCTTCCAGTCCAGCTTTTTCCAGCCATTGATATGTTTTTCTGATGTCAGCCACCTCTTCAATTTGGCAGTAGTTCATGCCATGTAGGGGCTTATCTGTCTATGATAACCCCTCAAGTTCCTCCTCCATGCTGGATATCAGTTGTCTGAGTCATTCACTCAGCAGGTCATCAGTGTCTCCAGTGAATTCCTGGAGTCCTGCTGTTTCCTCTTGGATTGTAGCTCTGATGCTCACTAGTCCCTTTGCTTAGTGTACAGCTCCAGGATGCTGGACTTGGCTGAAACCCTCTAAGGATTGTGGGGAGGTTCCTTGTCTTAACATCTGCAGCTTGCATCTCTTCTAGGACATTATCAGTGGGGTATCTGATCACTGGTAGGACATAGATGTTGATAGCCTGGACCATATGTTCCCATTCAGCTGACTCTTCAGGACCTACACCACTATCTGGAGATTTTGGCTGTGGCTGACCTCCGAACTGCCTCCTCATGACTGCCATTTACCTGTGGGATCCTCAGGTATCTGCAGCTGTCCTGAACATCTACTATGTTGCCTTCTGGTCATTCAACCCCTTCAGTTCTGATCATCCTCTCCAAAAACAATCCGTCCACACTTATCTAGTCTGAATGACATCCTGATGTCACTACTGTTGATCCTGGTGAGGTGAATCTTGTTGACTTGGCTTCTCTTAGTGTACAGCTTGATATCATCCATGTAGAGCAGGGGTGGGCAATTAATTTTTACAAGGGGCCACATGAAAAACCTGAGTTGTGTCAGAGGGCCACATCAACGATAACTTGAACTTAATCCTGCTCAACTTCCTTCCATTGTAAAATGCATTAAATTATATATTCTAAATAGCTGGTACTGGTAATTAGAAGAATACAATTATTCTGTAGATATTTATATTAGGCTCTGTGAAATTGTGGCATATAGGTCAAGTAAAAAAACAAAAATAATCATTAATAAGTCCAATTTATTCTTAACTTGTTAAATTCCTCAAACTGTGAATTACAACACATCTATAGAAACACATCAATAAAATGAATAATGTTTTAATGTTTTCCACCTCATTTTACCAATTCCTTGTTGGGTTTGCAGTTTTGCTTGCAATGCATCAGCCTCTATTGCGCGCTCTTTATCAGACAGATTTCTGTATTTTTCCTCATGCTTGGTCGTGTAGTGCGGATTCAAATTATAATCTTTAAACAGCGATCTGTGTAGCACAAATCACGGCCTCACCTTTTAATTTCTGTAAAGAAATACTTAGCGCTCCATGTCTTGTTGAAGGCACGTCATTCCTTGTCAACTTTTCTTTTCTTAGCGTCAGCACACATTTTAACGGCAGCATCACTTAGCGCTGTTTACCTTCATGCACGTACGCTACACGGAAGTACTACGCCTTTCAAAATAAAAGCACCACTGTTGTATTGCACGCACGACATAGATTTTTTTTTTTTTTTTATTAAGTTGTAATCAAATGTAATTTATGATTGGCCTCATGCGGGCCGGACAGAGACGCACAAAGGGCCGGATGTGGTCCGCGGGCCGTGTTTTGCCCAGGTCTGATGTAGAGGATGTGACTGATGGTTGCTCCATGTCTGAATTTGTACCTGTAGTCCAGGGGTGGGCAACCTGCGGCTCCAGAGCCCCTCTGAAGTGGTTCCCTGCAGCTTTGATCTTCCAGATCAAGCATACAGCTGATCTAGAAGATGTCACCTGTCTGAAGGTGATTCTTTCTCAGGAGCACAAATGGAGCAATCTTGAAAACCTCCTCAAACCCGACAAACTTGTCTTTGAAACATGAATGTCATTCCCGACACTTATGTGAACATGAAGACGTTTGGAGTCCTCTCAATCTTTGGATCCACATACTGATGCGAGCAGGTTTTTCTCCAGCATGAACTACATCAGATCTGAATATCCCTCGCGGCTCACAGACGCCCCCTGCAGTCTTGTGAAGATGAAAGTCACGTCTTACAGCCCTGATACAGAGAAGCTCTGCAGTGATGTTCAGAAACAGAAATCAAATTAAACAGGTGACAACACTGTCATTAATTAGGTTGTTATTTTTCAGAAACATATTTATTTTAGAACCTGAGGATGAGCTGATGTAGTTGTGTTTCATGTTCAGGCTCGATGGTTGGTTTCTGTACGTGGCTGAGGAGAGACAAGAGGGTGACAACACACTGAAATGGACTTAAGTCATATTTAAATACAAACTAGCCTATTTTAATGTTTACTATTTTTTTAAGTTATTTGGCTGCAGCTTTGCATTTAATTTATTTCAAAGTGGGCTACTATTTATTTGATCAATGTTTTACAAAAAAGGGACTAACTCAAATAGACCTGCATGGTTCTTTGTTTTATTTCAAAGTAGTTTTTACACATGCCAGTGGCTTTTTTCTCCTTTTTTAAAAGATTCAAGAGTCAATATTTTTATTGCCATGTCAACAAGTTGATAGGAATTTGTCTTGGTTTCGCACCCAGTACACAGTCTTTATAGGAGTTTGAGGTTTTCCTTTGTTATAACAGGTAAAAACAACAATAAAATGTGTGTGTGTATATATATATATACATATACACACATATATACAGTCATGGAAAAAATTATTAGACCACCCTTGTTTTCTTCAGTTTCTTGTTAATTTTAATGCCTGGTACAACTAAAGGTACATTTGTTTGGACAAACATAATAACCACAAAGATTGCTCATAAGAGTTTTATTTAAGAGCTAATATCTTACCATTTTTCATGGTTTTCTTGATTATAACCTAAATCACTTAATTTTTTACATCAATAGCTATGGCGTTGTACTGCCAAAAACACTGCTTTTATGCATTCAGTGTTTTCTTTTCTGTCTGTTTTAGTCACATGATGACGTTATATATATATATATATATATATATATATATATATATACACACACACACCGCTCAAAAAAATTAAAGGGACACTTTGAAAACACATCAGATCTCAATGGGAAAAAAATCCTGCTGTTTATTTCTACTGATATGGACTGGGTGATGTGTTAGGAACAAAAGGATGCCACATCATTTGATGGAAATGAAAATTATCAACCTACAGATGGCTGAATTCAAAGACACTCCAAAAATTACAGTGAAAAAATGATGCGGCAGGTTAGTCCATTTTGCTGAAATTTCATTGCAGCAACTCAAAATGGTATTCAGTAATTTGTATGGCGCCCACGTGCGTGTAGGAGTTGGACTGCCTGTGCAACCTCTGTAGGGTCCAGGTAGCGCCTCATGCTAACAGTAGTGACAGTGACCCTAGCCAAATGCAAAACTGGTAAAAAAGAGTCAGAAAAGATGAGGAGGGGAAAAAAAATGTCAGTGGGCTCCACCTGTAAAACCATTCCTGTTTTCATGGTCGTCTCATTGTTGCCCCTCTAGTGCACCTGTTGTTAATTTCATTAACACCAGAGCAGCTGAAACTGATTAACAACCCCCTCTGCTACTTACCTGACCAACTCAATATCCCAGAAGTTTAATTGACTTGATGCTATACTCTGATTACAAAGTAGTGTATATACACACCACACACACACACACACACACACACACAGGTGGTGCTCAAATATTTGTCTCCTCCCTTGGCACCTGACAAGTGCCCTTTCTCAGGAACATCTCTGTCAGAACAAATAAATTATGTTGCCACAGCAACACTGCCAGGATTTGAAGCAGAATGAAGGACAGAAGCAGAGGAGTCCAAAAAAGGATATTTATTTTCAAAAAACAAGGTTGAAAACAAAACCAAAAATCCACAAAAAAATTCACAATAAGAACCCAGGCTGAAAAACAGAAAAAAAAACACAGGACACGGGAGACGAGACGAGACGAGACGAGACTAGACGAGCAAACAGAACCGGAGTGACAGGACTTAAATACACACAAGAACAAACGAGAGGCAGATGCAGACAACCAGGCTGACAAAAGCTGAATGCAACAAAGTCAAGACAGACTTTCAAAGTAAAACAGGAAACACTAGAGACAGGGGTTGATGCCAACTTTACACAGAACAAAAGGGAAAAACCCAGAAAGGCTGCCATGGCTGCTCCAGACCACAATAACACAGACAGATCCAGTATCCTGTGGAGCAGCAGTCACCTGCCTCCCTGACATGGTTCTGAAGAAAAGGATAACTGGGCTCCAGTCCAGTAGTCCAACATCAAATGGTAATCACAAGAGAGAAAGAGAAAGAGGAAACAGGAGAGAGATTGTTCTGTTCGGTGGTTCCACCTCCCCAGCAGCTCCACTCCGACAGTAATGGTTTGTGTTCACACCTTTTAGCAGCATCTTCTCTAACTTACTTTGCACTTGAAGAAAGACTAAAATCTGTAATGCTTCTGCGTCTGGCTTGGAAAAATATGGCACCCTGCTGACACAGTTGTCTGGTCTGATCACAATATTTTCACTCCCTCTAATACTTCACAGCATCACGTAATGATATTTTATAGCTTTAAACTCAAACTGAATTTAGTATGTCCATGAGGTCATATCTAGTACAATGTAATGTCCAAGAAATAACTTATAAATATATGATGGGTCAATAAGAATTCTCTCTATCTCCCTGTATTGGCTGAACAACAACTATACTATATACAGCTGTGAGAGTATGACACTTAAATGTTGGAACATTTCATGGTATACATGTTTGTTGCTTAAATTTGGTTTGGGTGATATTGTTACACAGAGCTTTGAGTTAAAATAGTTTGTGATAGAAGAGTAGTTACCAGCTGGGCTGTAGCTTGAATAGGGATCCCCCCATGATATCTGGCATACAAAAATATCTATCAGCAATAAAAGATAGTACTGAGCAAAGTCAAGTTGCTCACACATAACCCCAGCTCTTCACTGGTTTGCCTTCCAGCTAGTCTGATAATCTTGAACTAAAGTGTAGTTTTTTCTTGCCACTGTTTGGCTTAAAGGTTTTTTTTCTCCCACTGTGAGAGTTTTTTACTTGCCATTATCCTTGACTGGGATTTAGTATTATAATTTTAGTTAATGATATTTGCTCGGGGGTCATGATCTGGGTCTCTGTAAAGCACCTAGAAACAATTGGCATTGTAACAGACACTATACAAATAAAATTGAATTGCTATTGACCAATGACAGCACTGACCACTATCACATGATGTGTGGTGTGTGTGTGTGTGGGCTACAGTTTAAACAACAACACGTGAACATGAACTGAACTAGGTTGAAAATGATGGTGTCATTTGGTGCACACCAGGATGCACACCAACATGTGAAAACAACCTTACAGCCCCGCCCACAACCAGTCACAGTCACACAGGAACCACACAACAGATTTTTTCTAAAACAGGAAGGACTATGCTCTATTAGGTCTTTAATCACAGTTCAGAAGCTGAGCTCAGATGCTAATATGGTGCTAAGTGCTAAGTAGTTAAAGTCATGCAGCTAGCCATGGGTTATGCTGGCCGCCAGTCAAAAGACCACACCCCTAATTATAAATACATTTGTCATTAAGAGTGGAAGTTAGAGAGGGAGCGATCAATACAATCACCTCTCTGATGGAGATGATAAAGCTGACAATATCTTGAATGCTAAAATGACCATCAACGTTGATTTCTTTTCTGGTTTGTGGTATTCTAAAAACTGGAAAAAACAATAAAATAAAGTCACAATTCTTTCCAAACTGTGGATGTAAGGTAATCGTAACATGCATATAGCTTTTCAAGAATTTAGACTTCACAGAGGTAAAACAGGTATCCGTCTGCACCCTCTTTCAGACTTACTGAATATAAAGAGGTGGGGTAGAAATAACTAGATTTATTTGTGTTTAGTACAGTTGCAAAACATGATGCAAGTGGCTCGTTATTCACAAGTGCATCTTTCCTGCATTTGCAAAATAAAAAAAATAAAAAATCCACAAATCCATCTTGTGCCTTCCTCTCCTGGACCGGTCCACGGGCTCTGCAGCAGCTGCTGCTATAGGTGTGCACCATTTATTCTCATGATCCTCTCCATGGCTTTCACAAACTCAAAACACAACAAGCAAAGACCAACGTCGCTGTCTTTCCTTTTTATCAGGCAACATCACACTTCCTTGAACACTTTTTCACCACATTTCATGCTTGGCACATAATGTTTTATATATCTGCTGCATTTCAATAAATTGTTTCAAAGGCAATTTCATCCGAGGATAAGTTGAACATATACTGTAATAACCAACATCTACCCCAGCTATGTTTCTGGTGCAAAATGACTTAATGCTCAACCAAGTCCAGAATGTAACCTGCCATTCCTGCATGAATACACTGGAAAGATGCTACTTTGGTACGTGATGCTTGTTGCTTGTTTCCATAGTGTGATAACGGACGCTCTTTTCTTCATGGAAATGCACATCCAAGTTTGTGTCCTGTGTTTTCTATTACTAGACCCAGCTTGGAGCTAAGACATCCTTTAGACCTGCATATCATAACTAGTCAACATTATTTAATACAGGAAAGCAGTATGGACGGTGTTTATAGGTGCTTCAGTCAAAAGACCCACAACACTGCAAAAAAAAAGGAAAAGTATCCCTACCCCATAAAAGGAAAAGGTTTTAAATACTAGATTAGAAGAGATTGTATTGAACAACATTAAATGCATCATCAATCATTATTTCTCACACATTTTTATTTTTTGGCTGTGGTTTCAGGTTGACTTCTTTTAAGAAAATGTTAACATCTTCAACTCTGCTTCCTGTCTCTTGGTCAGTGTTGCTGTCTTGAAGCCAAATAAAAAGGACCGATCTGAGTTTACTCTCGCTACTACTCGCCATATATAACTTCATAAACTCTTTATCTACTCCTTCCATCCTCTTCTTCAGCCCAAATGTAAAATGTCAACACTGAGGTTACTGAAAACAGGAAATAACTGTAAAATGAACAGCTGTGTGATCTGTTTCCAGGATGCTGGTTTAAAGAATCATGTTGGGTAGTAGAGTAATATGTAAGCACAAAAAAACCACAATATATAAATCTGGACAGGTCTTCCTTTTTCTGGCAGCCTGTCAGATACGTGAGCGTTTCAGGGAGCAGCAGCCCCTGCTTCATTACTGTCATGCTAATTGAATCCCAATGAGAATGATGTACGGGGAGACAAATCCTTGAAAACAGAATTAAAATGAAATGGTATTAAGTAGTCAATTAGATAATCCATTTAGAAATGTCTGGAGAAATATAAGGATTAGTTAATGCAGCACCACACGGTTCAGCTTTCAGAAAACATCAAAGTTGTTTCACATCTCAGTGTTGTAACTGTCAGGCTCCTCTTTCCACTAAAATCCTGATATATCTGACAAACCTTCCCCAGCGCCTCAGAACAGGCAGCTTTTTTTTTTTTTTACTTAAAATTTTGTATGATGGCCCAAGTGGAAAAACCTTGGACTCTGCACAAAAATGCTGAACATAATTGGTTCTGCAAGAATGGATTCATATTATACCTCTGATTATTATGCAAATACTATAAAATATACAAATATTATTAATGTCAGCAATACAGTTGAAACCAAAGGTTTACATGGACCTTATAAAAAGACAGATGAAATCTTTCCTGTTTAAGGTCAGTTATAATTGACCTTTCGGTAAGCACCACCCCCTCCCTAGTTACTGTTGCTAGGTCGAACAAACTTGCTGCTCCTGCGTTAAGGACTGTTAATTCTCTATTTTTCTGATGTGTATCATCAGTGTTAATATTATACTATAACATCTCCATGGTGAATTATTGCTGCTGGGGACCTGCAACAGTGACTCGAGGTGTCCAGAACGTTTGGAGGGACATTTTTATTCTCTTTCCCAAACCAAAACAATTCAATTCAATTCAATTCAATTTTATTTGTATAGCGTCTGTTACAATGACAATTGTCTCTAGGCGCTTTACAGAGACCCAGAGCATGACCCCTGAGCAAATATCGTTAACTAAAATTATAAAATTAAATCCAATCAATGATAATGGCAATTAAAAAACTCCCACAGAGGGAGAAAAAAAACCTTTAAGCCAAACAGAGGCAAGGAAAAACTCCACTTTAAGAGGAAGAAACCTTGAGCAGGACCTGGATCATATGGGGGGACCTTCCTGATGAAGACCAGCTGGGTAGAGAAAGAAAAGAGGGGAGACAGGACAGAGAGAGGATGGAGGACAGAGAGAGGAGAGCACACAAATGACTAAATACAACGACCATATAAACATGAACAGATGGAGGTAGCAGCACTGAGATGAGATGGCCAGAGGACCAGGTCGCTGGAACGCTGGAAAAATACAGATTGTGGGTTCAGTTATGTGTCCATCCACAACTGAACAAGGGAAAGTTACAAAACACAGCTACATTTAGTAATGTACTGTTTAGTAAAAGTAATATGATTTAGCGGCAGGGAGGGTGATGAGTTCTCTGTTAGCTATGTTAACATCAGACAGTCACAGCATTGTATTAATATAATTAATAAAGTGACGTTAACATCACTAGCCTCACCTTATACGTAACAAAATAAACATCCATGGCCATATATATTTGTAGACAACAAGGCAGGTTTATAGCTAGCTAGCGAGCTCTGGTCATTGACACTGGACCAGAGCTAATGCTAACAGAGAACTCACCAAAATTATTTTTATTTGTTGAATCTCAGAATGATGACAGAGAGTCAGAAGATGATTTCATAAAATTTTCTATACATTACCTTAGTATTTGGTAGAATTGCCTTTAAAGTGTATGACTTGGGTAAAACATTTTGGGTTTCCTTCCACAACCTTCTCACAACAGTGTGGAATTTTGGCCCAGTCCTCCGCACAGAACGGGTGGGTTATAAGCCGCCGTTTGCAGGGCGCCTTGCTCCCAGATGCCCTCTCAGCTCGGCCAACACATTTTCTCCAGGATTCAGATCAGGGCTTTGAGATGGTCACTCCAAAACATCGACTCTGTTGTCTTCAAGCTACCATGTAACTAAATTGGTGATGTGCTCAGGGTCAGTGTCCATTTGGAAGATTAATCTACTGATCCATTCTTCCCTCAGAAACTTCTCCACCGGAGACATCACCTCACTCCTGACCCGAAGAGGACATTCTGCTCTTTTCCATCTCAGAAAAGGGTTGGACTCCATCAGGACAGCCCCGACTCACTCCTTTTATTTAAGCAATGAATAGCCTGTAATAACTGACCCAGCACCCCACACTCCTGAAACACCCCAACAGGACACCCCACAGTCAAAAGCCTTCTTCATAAATTATCTCTCTGCGGTTCACCAATTATGTTGTGAAGAGAAATAAAGCTTCATGGCAAACTTTGATGGTCTTTGCACCTCACAAAAAGGGGTTTTGTTTTGCACAGTTCATACACATACAGTCATGCTCAAGACATCCTCCTTCCCCAATGTTATCCTTTTCAATCTAAGTTAGCGCGGAGCGACACTAGTTGCTTAGCCTCAGTCATCATCGACATTCATGTCCTAAATGTTGTTGTTGTTTTTTATATGTTTCTTGGATGATGTACTGGAATGCAATTTCGTTGTACTGGGACGCTGGTTCAATGACAATAAATCCTCTTATTCCTTATTCTTATTATACATCCCAAAAATCCCAACCTGTGACAATAGCTGAATGATGTCATTTCCTGCCCACCTGCTCTGAGTAACCATCATATGACAGGTATGTCTTTTGGCTCTTTTTTTTCCAGAGCCATTTCTGGTAATGGAGACGTGTGTCAGTGCTTTAAAATCAGGGTTCGTACACATTTTTATAAAATATTTCCATGACTTCTCCTACTACTCCATGACCACACAGTTCCAAAATTCTTAGGCTTACATCAAATTTAAGACTGAATTTCCAACACCAAATCTTTGCCTTCTCGAGGTCTTGACAGTGCAATGTTCTTTCGTGTGCTTATTAAAGATTATAAAAGACGATGCCCACCTTTCTGCGCACGGTACTTAATCTGACGTTTTTAACTTTTAGTTTCTCTCACTGTATGTATTCAGCGGAACAAAAACATGTCGTATTTTCATCACTTTAATGTCTTTTCATCATTTTTCATATATCTTGTACCCCCCTTTATTCTGCAGAAGGCAGTTCTATGGAATAAAAATATAGGTGGACCGCAGAACCGACACACATGAACACGCACAGGCAAAGGAAGAGAGAAAAGAAAAGTCAGAACACACGGTCCTTCACGGTGCGTTTGTAGCCAAAGGAAACAGAAAATAACTATTTCCCACCTGTTTCAGTAGCTGTAGGTCATCAGAACGCAATCGAAACTGTCCGTGATGCCATTTTGATGTTGTTTTCTGTTGAGAAGAAGTTTGGAGATCTCCTGGCACTTTTCTTCTCTCGATCTCTTCCCGTCTGGATTCGTCCTGTTGTGAGTGTGTTAATGGGTTCAGGAAAAAGCTGCTCCTGGCCGACTTTTAAATGCATAAAATATATTTATTTACAAAGAAAAGTAGGCACAATAACAGACTTCTGCAGCAGTCTGGGATTTCCTTTGAGCCGACTGAGGCAAAATCAGGGAAAATGGGAAAATGAAGAAATCAAAGAAAATCAAGGAAAATCGAAGAACAAAGAAAACACCAGCCTTTTTATAGTCTGGTCAACGCCTATTTAGCTAGACTTCAGTTTCACAGATGTAACCAGTCAAATTTAACGAGACAGTTTCATATTCACTCCTTACTTGCTTATCTTCTTCAAACATAAACAGTACTGTCTTAAGTTTACAGTTGGGATCGATTTAAAAAACTCTCTATGACAGATGAACTCGTTGACTCTACAAAATGTCCTAAACTCAGTGAACTTCTTTTAAAGGTCATGGTCAAAACTTATATAAGTTTATATGTAAAAGATCATATTGTTCAGACACTGCAGTGGCAACATCAGAAATGACTGCTGTGAGTAGCTCGTGCCTGATTAGCTAAGCTTTGTTCTCAGAACCTTCCGGACCTCCCACAGCCAGTCATGGTGGTCTGTTAATACAATGGACTCAAGACACAAGCACAACAAAAGATATTCTCTTGTTAGCAGCTTAAAATATAATACTAAATGATAAGTAGCTAAAGTGATGAGGGCCTGGTCTTGTACCAGGGCCACTAGCATAGCCAGTTGAAAAGGGGTTTGCTGTTTTGGAGCTAGCACCTAGTGGTCAGCTGAAAAACTGAAACAAAATCTACTCTCTGGTTGCCTTCAACCTGAAAGTGGGAATCGTGGCACTTGTTAAGCAGAAAGAGCTTTCTGTTATGTTGTTACACTTTCTAATCTCGTGAACTAGAGTTAAAATAGTGGTTTTGTAACAATCATGTTCCTAAACATTCTTGCACGACTCAGCTCAAGCTGATAAAATGTATTTGCACTCATTTGCAGCAGTCCTACACAGAAGAGGGCAAAAGGAGGAGGTCATTTCTACAGATAATCTATGGACAACAACACACATATTCATTGCCTTTCTATTTCAGGAACCACTCAAAGGAACCACCCAGGAGGCTTCCAGCATGCATCCTAACTTGATGCTAAGCTTTCTCAGCTGGCTCCTCTCCATGGAGAACTCAACAACCTCACAAGCCAGTGAGGTGACCAGAGATGGACACCTTCATACAGCCACAGGGGCTTCTGAAAGGAATGAGATGCAAAGGACCCCTTTGATTTCTTAAACTGATGCTGTAAAATGCATAGTGAGCCTTGTCCTCACCCTCCATCTAATACAATGCTTTAGGTGATCACTTTATCTATTGCACTTATCTTTTCTCTCTACTTCTATCATCCTCCATCATGTTATTCCAATGATATTTCCCTGCTCTCCCTTTAAGTCCCTAATTTATTGCTTTTCTCCATCAAATTATCTTTTGCTTCCTTCACTTATCTTTCCCCTTTTATCCCACCATCCTCCCTCTCTTCATGCTCAACCCAGCAGGCTGCAGATGGTACTTAATGGACGCATAACCAAGCGTAACTGCCTCGTGAATAATTCCACTGGCACAAGGTGAACCATAGGACAGCTCCACTTATGGCCAGTCAGGGAGATGGCGAAGCACCCCTGCATATGCAGCTTCCCATATTTTAGAAGCATAAACTTCATTTTCATAATTAAAAAAGAAACATTCATTCATGGAGCAACACTTTTGCCTTAAGTCAGTAATACTAGACAGGCCTGAACCCTCTGTAGAGAAGATTTGTAACTTTCAAAACTGGCTTGTAATTTTTTAAATGTGGCAATTTCCACATTAAACTAAATTGATATGATTCATTTAGTCATTTTTCCTGGATGGTGTCTGCAAGTACAGTATTTATTCTGCATATTTAACTGATTTTAATTCCAATTTGAAATATGCATGAACGTTTGACAATTCCTGGTTATTGATGCAGACATGGACATGAGTATTTAGATCTGAAACAGTCTGTACTCTGGATAACCACGTTGAGATGCATAAACCTCTATTGCTTGCATCAGATTGTAGCGTTGGGTGAATAATTCAAGGTTGTCCTGGTTAGCGTAATAGAGCGTGGCGTATAAATATCCATGGATCAGCAGCTGCTTGAGCTGAAACTAATTTATGGCTCAAGTCTCTTGACTATCAGAGCAGCAGCAGGGTAAAGAAGGAAATAAAATAGGGGGGATAAAGTTTTAGACTTAAAGTCACATGATATTATCATTGTTTTCATGTATGGCTCATCCTAAACCTGATATATGCTAAATGTGTCAGACCTCAGGGATACTCGACTGTTATTAATAAGGCAAAGCGGGGAATAGAAGCAGATCAGCTCGAAACAAATTCATGCATAACAAGCTTTTATAGTGTTTATGTTCATTAAAATACATGAATATTGTGCTGCAACATGTCCTGTATTATTATGCCTCCATATTGTAAAATTTATAGCATCGCTTCAGGGCTCATTACACTCATTCAAAACAAAACAAATTCAACGTTTTCGGGCAACACTTGGACTGAGCATTCATTTGCTTGCCACAAGGTAGGCGAATCCCATCTCTGCATCAGAATAGAGACAGCTAATTAGAGCTGCTAATGAGAAACACTAACATAGCTAATGAACCGGAAGAGACAGAAAAAGTGTTAAAACCCATGTCATTAATTGCTAAATTATAATTCATTTAGAAAATATAGGAGTATCAAGGATGTTTTATTGTCTGTGGGCTTTGAGGGCAGATGGGAGGGTAAAGGTTTTCAACCACAGAGTTAAAACTCTTCTCCAGAGGGACGAACCACAGACGAGCTGTCCTCCGGTGATGAATTATGGAGAAGTGGGGAGTCTTGAGGGGTCTTCCCTCTCATCTCATAAGTCCAGTGCATGTCGGCTGTCTGTGAAAAGAGTAAGCTTTAATCAGTGAACTCGTATGTAGTTTTGTATACAACCCAATTCCAAAAAAGTAAGAATACTGTAAAAATAAATAAATAATTTTATGATGCACCACATGTTTGGAGTGCAGCCAGACCAGTTCAGCAGAGATCTTTCGGCCACTTTACCCACGTCATGTCAGCTATGAAGGGATAAATGTGTTGTGTCTTTCATTTGGATCCATGTTATTAGTCTTACATTTATATATACACTTTGAAGGTAGAAAATGAAGTAAACTGAATGAATATTGCTTGTTTTGGCTTGTTGTTTTCTTTATCGGAAGTAGTCAACGCTGCAAAAAGTCCCAAATGCAACACGTTGCTGCCACCTAGTGGACAGAAATAGCCCTATTTCGCTGTCCTTTTGAAGTTACCATTACTTTTTCAGCTTTTTGTTGCCTCTGTTCCAAATATTTGGAAAAGTCAAAGTCAAAATGAGCTGATATATTCAATGAAAAATGTCTCAGTTTCCACATGTGAACGTCCCAAACTTTGTTTGGGCTTCTGGGTTGAACAGGTGTATACGGAAAGGCTCCCACAACTCTGAACCATTCACTGAGCAACAAAGACAATGATTTGTTACCTATTATTCCTAAGTGTTATATCATATTGAGTGAATTGGTATTGTCATTTCATAACTATTTCACTCAAAATTTAAATTTCTTTTTAGAGAGTTGGGACTGTTTAACCCAAATAACTGATAATGAATTTGACATCCAGATGACTTCTCTGCAAAACTGTACTGCAGCAGAATTTACAGTTATAATTACTGATTAAAATAGATGTATATTCATGTATTATATGATCATTAGGCAGCAGTGTTATGGACATCGTGGTGATAACAGCTACAGTGTCTGAGAGACACACTCCTGCAAAAAGGAAGGTACAAGTTTCAGAAATTTTATGCATCACCACTTAAAATAATTATGCAGTCCATAGTAGGTCTCAAAATGAAATAAATCCAACTTCAAATCAACAAAATCACAAGACATACCACACCAGGTCAGTCTGTATTTTCAAAACACCAGTACACAACAAAGTACACCCTCACTGCTTTCATGAATTCATGAAAAAGGCTTTTACTGTCATTGTACAATCGCACAATGAAATTTGGTGCATCTTCTATGCATCTTCTACTAGTGATCTTTAAATAGATTCAAATACACACATGTATATTCAGGAATAGTTGTTGTCAGGGCAGTAATCCAGTTGGAATAAGGCCATGTGAACAACTGAAAAGAACAGGTTATGACCCATTTCCTTCCTTACACACGTGTATTCTGCATGTTATGATGATATAACATGTGTGATAACAAAGTATTCCTCAGTCAAATATGAGATCATCTGTCTGATCATCCAACCGGAACGATTCCAAACACAACAGCACATCTACAACAAATGCAAAAAACACATACAGACCTCAACTTGATCTGAGTAGAGCTGTGGGATCTTAAAGGAACCTAATCCAAATGAATAAACCTTGATAAACTGAGAATGGTTGGTCAAAAACACAGCCAACCCAGTCCTGATTGAATCTAGTCCATCTAACTTCACCTTTGTGTCTGAAACACGACAACACCAGAGAGGTGGTGGTGTTGGTGCCATATTCAGGGACAATATACTCACAAGTTATCATTTGAGGTTTTTTTTTTGATCGTTTGAATGTGTGCCATTCAAAATGGAGATGAAACAATCTTCCATTCTCTATATCACCATTTACAAACCACCACAGAATTGTTTTATTGATGATTTTACTGAACTACTTTCAGTTGTGTGGACTGACTTTGACTGTTTGGTCATAACAGGGGATTGAATGTGCATGTAGAGAAGCAAGTAGAAGAACTTACTGCTGTCCTTTAAATGCTTGGTCTAACTCAGCATGTGATTGAGCTCACCCACAAAAGAGGGCACACTTTAGATCTGCTTATCTCAAAGAGTGCTGCTATTTCAAACATGAATGTCGTCCAAGTTGGTTTATCTGATCATTTTTGTCTTTTCTTTGACCCCATTTTTGTGTTTTACCACATACATACATGTAGACTCTTTTTATTTATTGTTATGCCTATAATGTGGTTTTGCTCCTTCTCTTAACTGGATCTATGTCTAACCAGGAGCATTTCAGAAGCGAGGTGTATCTGCTGCCTGACTATATAGCTGGGCTGATTTACAGTCACTTTACTAACGACATTCCTTTTTTTTCACATTTGGCCAGATTCCCTAAGTGATATTGTGTTTAAATTAGACTGTAAACCAACGACTCTGCACATTCTAACTTAAACTGTGCCAAAAAAGCAAACCAGGCATGCGTTTTTAGTGATTTAATAAGTGGCCAACAGGTAGGTGTATAGTAGTGGAATCCAGGACCAGAGTCAGACTCAAGCCTGAATTGTAAGGACTTGAGACTGGACACTGAGTTGAGCACTGTTGACTCTGACTTGTATATCACCTCCATTAGGGCTCGGAAGTCAGAGACAAGTCCTCAGATTTTACCACACTGACTTGGATTTAAGGTTTGTTTCACTTCAAATACATCTGAAAAAATTTTTGGGTGTTCTTTAAACACTTTAAACATCTAGACATCCACAACAACTAGTGAAGCAGAACAGCAACCTAAATGTGTCCCATCACAACCGTAGATTTTAACACTATGTTGTGACGGTTTTCAGGAGGTTTGAAGGATGCAAAAATACGGTGAGGCCCTGAACAAAGCGGCTCAAAAGCAGGACGAGGGAGTAAACAAATGAGAAGTTCTGATGTTAACTTTAAGAAGATGGTAATAAACGTTGCAGAGTTGACAAACTGCCAAGTGGCAGCAAAATATGTTGTCACACAATGTAATAAACGGTGATGGCGAATCAAAGGAAACAGCCTATAATGCTGACAGTTTAAAAAGCTGCCCGCTCCCGTGAAACAGAGGAGGATGTGTGCGCGATTATGACTGTCCATCACTGGAGATATCAGCTACATTTGATGAGTTTAAATCCAGCCTCAGCTGGAGATGAATGCTGCAGTGCTATGGACAGTGTTTTGTCTGGGACAAGTCTAGGACAAGTCTAGGACAAGTTTTACCAGTCATGGATTTAGGTTTTTCTTTCTATGCAAGGAGCCACCAACTTCTCACAGAGGAGCTAGATATTTGACATCCTGAAACACCATCTCATTTCAATAGTCACACTTTATACAATTAAAAATAAATTTAGATTGTAAAACACCTGTGTTTATTCTTTACTCTGCATAGATAAAACACTAAGCACAGACCCTGTCACCCAGCACTTGACTGGCTGTTGCCTAGTGATGGGCATTCCGGCTCTTTGAGGAGAGCCGGCTCTTTTGGCTCGGCTCACTAAAAAGAGCCGGCTCTTTCGGCTCCCAAGTGGCTCCTCAGATTTTTTGTTAATTAAATTAATTTACTACCAAATTATGTGTAAAATGAATAACTAATCTTAAAAAAACATAAAATATTACATATGTATTGTATTTATATGTCTTTATTAATAAACTTAACATATAAATTAATAAATTCTAAATAAAAAAAAAAGACCCATTTCAATTTGTGAAAAAACAAAATCAACTAAACATCACTCAACAAAATATAAATTAAAATGTGCAACTATTTACCGTGAAAAACCTTCAGAGTCCCTTTCTGGTCTTTTCTCCAACTCTGTTAATTGCACTGTTGGATGATTAGTTTGAATATGACTGTGTGCAGGTTGTTTGTGGAGTCTGCTCCATATGAAATTTGTATTTTACCAAGTGTACACTTTGCCTTAACGGAGTCTAACACTTTAAAATGTGTCCATATTTTACTCCTTTTCCTGTTGTCACTCATCTTTGGTGAACTGGTCAAATCCTCTTGCGCTCCTCTCGCTCTCGTCTCTCTGCCTCCTGTGTGTGTCTGTAACCCCCCCCCCCCCCCCCCCCCAGCAGAGTGTTGTTGACTCTGCTCCCCCCCTCCCTCCTGCTCAGTGTAGTCGCACAGACGTTGCCACAGCCACACATGTTGACCAATGCGGCTTTAAAAGACAATATAAAATAATAATTAAAAAAAAAAAAATCGCTCTGGCTGATCGACTGGCTCACGAGCCGGCTCCCGTCGATCGCGAGCCGGCTCCCGTCGTTCACTTCAAAGAGCCGGCTCTTTTCCGGCTCTCGTTCGCGACCGACCCATCACTACTGTTGCCCATTAAGATGGAACAAAACGGACTTCCGGTTTGCACTCGACGCAGCAGAGGTGGAGAGCTCCGACTAGCATATGCTAACTAATTAATTTTAAACCCTCCAAAACCAAGAATACAGAGCAGAAGCCAAAACGTAAGTCTCTTGGTAACAGATTTGAGATATGACCGCACGAAAAGAGAAACAACAAGGGTCACAGCCACAGCAAAGTATAACTCCGTTCACACGGGGGAGCCTCAACATGGCTAACAGAGCAGCAGCGACCCAAGACAAAACAACTGCCCCCGAGACCGTGCTCTCCCTGCAACTTCTCAGAGAAGAACTTCAGACTTTCAGAAAAGAGATGCTGACACAGATAAAGGCTGAAATTGCGACATTGTTTCAAGGAATTAAAAAGGACATTGATTCTCTCCGCGAACAGACAACAGCCGACATGCGGGCTTTACGAGAAGAGCTGACTGGTGAGATGGTCCAGCTCCGCTCCTCACAGGCTGAGATAGCTAACACACTGAAGGAGGCTGAAACCGCGCTCAACGACACTATGAACAGAGTAACCGCGTTGGAGAAGTCACAACAGCTAATCACGGAGGACTATAAGAAAATTCAGGAAAAGTGTCAAGATCTGGAAAATCGAAGCAGGAGACAAAATGTACGGGTGGTTGCAGAGGGAGCCGAAGGGAGCGATATGATCAAATTCCTCACAGATCTCTTCTCCGCGGTTCTCGGAACTGACAAGTTCAGATCCCCATTAGTTATAGACCAGGCACATCGCACACTCGCCCCGCGACCGACAAACGGAGAGAGACCCCGGCCCATCCTCGTCCGCCTCCACTACTACACAGACAGACAGAAGATACTGGACCTGGGCAGAGCTAAAGGGCGTCTGTCATTCAGAGGAGACCAGATATACATCTTTCCAGACATGAGTCCGGAGGTCGCAAAACAACGCGCTGCCTTCAATCAAGTGAAGAGAAAACTTCGAGAGGCCAGTGTCACTTACAGCTTGTTCTATCCAGCCAGGCTCGCTATCAATGTGGACAGCATCAGACACTCCTTTGATTCCCCGGGTGCTGCAGAGGAGTTTTATAACCAGAAGGTGGCCAAAAAAGACTGATATCTACAGAGCAAGTAGTGATAAACCAAATCTGACGTCCTTTTTGCTAAGATTGTGTGGTATCTAAAATATAGAGGACTAACATTTGAATGGAAACATTTAAGTTAATGGGTTGAGTATTTTTATTTTACTTTCTTTGCATTCTAGAACATATATCTCTCATTAACACTGTACACCCCGATACCCAATCTTCATAAACCTATAATGGACTACGATTTACTCTGTCAGATGTCGGCGGGCAGGAGACAGTTATTTTCTGAAAAGAAAACATAAGTTATTTCACTTACTGACCCATTTCTTGTTATACTGTTTGCTTCTGTTCACGTGTTAAATACAGTAAAAAATACAATGCGGAGGGTTAAAAAAGAGCATTTAAAAGAGAGCTCGGAGACCAAGTCACCTTTTTTTTGTAGTTTGTTTTTCCCATTTTTTTGCCTTTGGATTTTGATAGGCTCTTTTTTCCCCACCACTTGTTTGAGAAGGGTCGGGGGGTGGGATGGGTAGATGTGAAGTTTGTAACGTTTGAAAGTTCAGAAGATGAGAGTTCATTAGGGTGTAGGTCACATACATGTCTTGTATTTTTTTGTTTGTGTAATTCTGTCCAACTTTTTCTTCTTCTTTCGTCCATGCGGATTCAGGACCATCTAAGCTGCCATCACAATAATTTCCAGACTAGACCACTGATAGAACCCAGAGCTCCTTCATGAATGACGAGGAAGCTGTGGTAAAGTTCATCACCTGGAACTGTAAAGGGTTGAATGGGGCTGTGAAACGCGGTAATGTACTAACACATCTCCAGAGATTGGGAACAGACATAGCCTTCTTACAAGAAACACATCTCAAAAACAACGCACATAAACAATTACATTAGAATTGGGTTGGACATGTATTCCATTCTAGTTTTAATTCTAAATCACGTGGTACTGCAATCTTAGTTAGAAAAAATATTCCCTTTATTACATCCGACATAATCTCTGATTCAAATGGCAGATATATAATAGTAACGGGGGTAATTTATAACACCCCTATGATCCTAGCTAATATTTATGCACCTAACTTTGATGATGAAAGGTTTATTAGCTCAGTACTAGCTTCCTTACCCAATATTCATACGCACAACCTAGTTCTGGCTGGTGATTTTAATTTTGTGATGGATCCAGTGCTCGACAGATCATCAAATAAACAACAGTCTCTGTCTAAATCTGCGAAACTGCTACAGAACTTTTTAAAATCGGTTAATGCAGTAGACGTCTGGAGACATACTAACCAGAACCAACGAAAGTACTCTTTTTTCTCGCAGCCGCACAGGTCCTTCTCAAGGATTGATTATTTCTTCTTGGACTCAAAACTATTTACGGCAGTGAAATATATAGATTATGAGGCCATTGTTTTATCTGACCACGCCCCACTCAAGCTGCATTTAAATTTTCCCTGACAGTATGCAGAGTCTCCTACTCCTGACCTGCTTACTAAGAGGACAAGTCTGCAAACTGACTTTAATCTCCTCTCCACAGCTGAGACTACTAAATTAATACAACGTTCCAAACATAACTACTATGAACATGGGGATAAGATAGGAAGACAACTAGCACTCCGGATAAAAGTATCTGAGGCATCTAGACATATAACTGAAATTCGCATCCGCTCTGGGAATGTGACAAAGGACCAATCAGAAATAAATCAAGAATTTGAGCAATTTTATTCTAATCTATATACAACAGAAACAACAGCTAATGGTGCGACTATAGATGAGTTTTTCGATAATTTAGGGATTCCCTCTATTTGTGAGAAGGAGAGATGCTTGCTGGAGAAGTCTATAACTTTAGAGGAGGTTACCTCAGCTATACGAAGCTTACAAAGCTCGAAAGCACCAGGCCCAGATGGCTACACACCCGAATTCTATAAGATGTTTGTTAATGAGCGTCGCCTCTCCTTTTGATAGTTTTTAATGAGTCATTTGAAAGAGGCTTTCTTCCAGCAACATTTTATCAGGCAACAATATCACTTATACACAAAAAAGGGAAAGACCCACTGGAAGCGGCATCTTACAGGCCTGTCAGTCTACTGAATATTGACACCAAAATTCTGGCTAAAATCCTGGCAATTAGATTAGAACCTATACTCCCAACTATGATTCACGAAGACCAAACAGGTTTTATTAAAAACAGACAATTGACCACCAACATACGTAGACTTTTTAACATTATATACACATCCAACTCCAGCTCGTCCTCCGAAATTTTGATATCACTGGATGCAGAGAAGGCCTTTGACAGGGTCAAGTGGAACTATCTCTTCGCGACCCTGTCAAAGTTCGGTTTTGGCTCAAAATATATTTCATTGATCAAACTCCTTTATGAATCTCCAATGGCCTCAGTCCAGACAAATAGAATTAGATCTAAATACTTTAGTTTGACACGTTCCACAAGACAGGGATGCCCGTTATCACCACTGCTTTTTGCCCTGGCAATAGAACCTCTTGCGATCTCTCTGCGCTCAGCAAGGGAATACAAGGGGATGCATAGAGGAGACAGGGAACACAGGGTCTCAAATCACTCCTTTGCGCCTTCATTTAACAACACAATGTTTAAGGAATGGTTTGACAAAGGTATTCATAATTTCTTAGACATGTTCATAGAGCAGACCTTTCCATCATTTGATCACATAAAGGAAAAATATAATATTTCAAGATCACAGTTTCATAAATATTTACAGATAAGAAGTTTTGTTATTCAGAATAACCCAGTTTATCCAAGCTCCCCCACCCAATCCTCAATGGAACTGGTACTAATGCAAGACCCCTATAAAAAGGGAGGGATTTCCAAATCGTGAGAATCTGTCAAATCTGACTGATGAAGCTACTCGAGAGCATCTGAGGACGTCCTGGCAGGAGGACGTAGGCAGTGAGATGACAGAAGAACATTGGCAGACAGCCCTAGAGCGAACTCATAGTGCTTCCATATGTGCAAGACACGGACTCATGCAATTTAAAATAATACATTGTTTACATTGGTCAAAAAAAAAAACTTCATAAAATTTTTCCCTCAATAGACCCTTCATGTGACAGATGTGGGCTTGGACCAGCAACACTGGGACACATGTTCTGGAGCTGCCCCAAACTATCAAATTATTGGGAGTCTATTTTTAAAACTTTATCCAGTGTTTTGGGCAGATCTATTGATGCAGACCCATTGGTGGCAGTTTTGGGAATCATTGATACAAATACGACAAAAAGTAATGTAGAGGATCAAATCATTTTGTTTGTCAGTATTCTTGCACGAAGACTGATATTACTCAACTGGAAGCAAAAGGCAGCACCAACTTATTCAAATCTTATGAGTGATGTCATGAGACATTTAGAACTTGAGAAAATTACATTTTCATTGAAGAATCAAGAAAAAGTTTTTCTGAGGTTTGGCAGCCGTTTATCAATCACTTTAACCACAAAACATAATCTGATGGCAGAACTTCAGAAATATTTAAACCCCAAATGGAAGGAAAGAATTTCTGTTTTTTTTTTGTTTTTTATGTTCTTTTTAAAATTTTTTGTCTTTTATTGTCTCTTTTCTTTGAAAAGTATTCATATATATATATTACATTATTTTATCTCTGTGTTGTCTCCTCATCTTATGTCTATTTATTTACTTTTAATTTATATAATACAAGTAATACCATCTATTGTCAAAGATGTACATGTATGTGATGTGACCGTTTCAATGTTATGTTTGTATTATAAAACTTGAAAAACAATAAAAGAGATTTATAAAAAAAAAAAAAATTAAAAAAAAAAAAGATGAAACAAAACATTTTTTACTTCTCATGAAATGGTTGTGACAGTGTGATTTATTCTTAATAGATCGCTTGTCTGAGCACAATATGATGAACTTTATGGGCAACAGTGTATATTGGTTAGTGAGGTTAATTTAGTTCTTCGGTATGCAGAAATGGCTAGAAATGGCAAAAATAATAATGATACAGAATAATGGAATAGAGGAAACAGTTGTAAAATACTCGAACAACGTTGATTATAATGACGTACCTGGACAACTAGTGTGGCCCTGTGTCTCTTGAACCTTGTGGTGGGTGTGAAGGTCACAGTGATGAGATTTCCGGGCGTAGCAGCAGGAGGCAACGTCCCTGAGGATGGAGCCACCGTGAACTCACTGCTGCTGCCTGGCAGGAAGCCTGCTGTAAAAGGCTCGGACCTCCTGGAACCAATAATCCACATTTACCATTTACAAAATATATGCACACAGCAAGAGTGCATGAAAAACATTTTAATCAAATGATAATGATTCCACTGGTCAAAACTTTTCTCAGGATCAGACTAAACTAACAAGATGTCTCAATTTCTGGAGGACTTTTTCATGCTTAATTTTGCTTTAGAATGTTTCTCACAAGTGTCTTAAAGCCCTAATTTTTTGCTTTTGTTTTTCTGTGGTGTAATTACTTGTTGAATTCCTAAAATACTTGTTCTTGAGATTAATTCCCAAACATAAATCACTTGACCCCATTGTTGCTGGAGCTATCTGCACATAAACAGTAACTGGATATTTCCTGCAATGTTTTTCTGACATTTGATCAATAAAGTACTTTACATGCTGATAAATTAAAGAGGCAAAGACTGAGAACATTAGACAACGAGAGAACAGGCAAACAGGGAAAAACAAAACTACATTTGACGATCAACACAGAATGAAGTAACTAGGAATTATGTAACCTTGGATAGAACAACAACAGGTGACAAACACACCTGGTCTTGCTGGTTAAACGGAAAAACACAGCTGAAGTCTGGCCCAACTTTGTTGTTTCAATCGAGATGACGTCATCCACTTGAGGTTTTGTTGCAATGAGAATGATGGGAAATTCCCAAACGTAGCCAGATGCAGACCGAACTACTATGATGCTTGAGGACCTGCAAACACACACACAAACACACGCACACACAAGGATTGAACATTTCTACATGTGTTAAATTTGTTGTATTAGTTGTTTTACATGGTTCTAAGCCTATGTGCTGCTGTGCATGTAAGGCTGAGAAATACTTTTTTTTGTATATTTTTCAGCATATCACTGTATTACCACTTGATACACATATCTTAGTATTTGCCACCAATTCTTATGATAAATAATTAGCCCCCTTCCTGATTTCTTGTGTTTGTCACACATAAATGTTCTTAAATTATTTTTCACATAGAAAATGAAAATTAATACTGGAGTCACTGTCAGACTTTGCAGTTATCGATTGTAAGAATGTAGGACTTATTTTCACAACATGCAGACACTTTTAAAAGGTGTTCTAAACATGAGGGTTTTTACATATTTTCTTGCCACTAAATATATGCAAAAACTAAAAAATAGAACTTTTCAAAAACAGTTTTAAGCATCCATCATGCCCCATTAAATGTACTTTACTGCACCATGAAAGCTTGCAAGCTCCAATGCACAGAGCCCTTGTAGATGTTAGAATTTATGTCTGCCTTACATGCACATTGAGATGAAAAATCTCTTATGGGAGCATTGTGGCAAAGCAGGCACCATCATAGTTGAGACAGATGGTACCCCTGCCCCCACACACACACACACAAAAAAAGGTGTGTGTGTGTGGGGGGGGGGGGTCAAATATATAGCACAGAATATACAATAAAAGCAGCATAAAGCCAAGTTCAGTTGAATCATTTCCAGGCAGAAATTAAAATTATTAGACCACCCTTGTTTTCTTCAGTTTCTTGTTCATTTTAATGCCTGGTACAACTAAAGGTACATTTGTTTGGACAAACATAATGATAACCACAAAGATTGCTCATAAGAGTTTTATTTAAGAGCTGATATCTTACCATTTTCCATGGTTTTCTTGATTATCACCTAAATCACTTAAGTTTTTACATCAATAGCTATGGCGTTGTACTGCCAAAAACACTGCTTTTATGCATTCAGTGTTTTCTTTTCTGTCTGTTTTAGTCACATGATGACATTCAGTGGTACCAGGTATTAAAAGGAACAAGAAAGTGAAGAAAAAATGGTGGTTTCCCAGACTGTGTACATATATATATATATATATAATATATATATATATATATATATATATATATATATATATATATATATATATATGTATGTATGTATTTGTCGAGTGAGGCATGGATTTTTGAGATCATCTCGGCTACTAGGTACGGAATATTCTCGAAGGGGTAACTATTCAAAAGAGAAATGTGATTAAATCGATTAAATTGTGAAATAATGGAACTATTCAGAAGAGAAATGTGAAAATAAACGAATGATCATTTTCAGTGTGACTGAATGCTGGAGTATGGTTATCTGTACTGTTGGGGAATGTAAACAACGGCTGTGTGTCAGGCTCCTTTAAATAAAGACGGCGAGAGGAAAGTTGGATGACATGTATTGGTTTAATAAGGTATTAAAACCAAATAGAAATATTGATTCCTCTAATAAAGAACCTAGAATGGATTGGGGAAGGCATAGATTTGAGTTGTTAATTAAGTAACATTTCTTTTGAGGAAAAAAGTTAAACTGGATTATTCAAAACAACTCTATGTACCTCTAGCTTGCCAGGAGAGACCTTAGCATGATAAGGAGGAAATCTCTCCACCACACACACAAGCTAGTAGCTGTTAGCACGTGATAGCGGGAGAGAGCCAGGGGCAAGTAGCCTTGAGGCTTCATGCAGACTGTGGTTGGTTATGTAAGACTCTGTTAAACATGGACCAATCATACAAGACTATGTAAACGTGATTACGCATGCCATTGTAAGACCAATCAGGAGTGCATTCAACCAACTGAACTAGTTCAGACCTTTAGTGAAGACAATTTAGTTGACTGACTAAAACAAGTCAGCGGTTGGAACAAAAACCTGCAGCCACACGGCCCTTTCATGGATCAGTTTGAGACCCCTGGCATAGATGATGATTGCCTGGATCTTGTTTTTCCCCATTCAGCTAACTCTTCAGGACCTGCCTCACTATCTGCAGATATTTAGCTGTGGCTGACCTCCCAGCTGTCTCCTTGTGACTGCCATTTGCCTGTGGGATCCTCAGGTATCTGCAGGTGTCCTGAACATCTACCATGTTGCCTTCCAGTAGCTCAACCCCTTCAGTTCTGATCATCCCTCCTCTCTGAGGAACCATCCGTCCTCACTTATCTAGTCTGAATGACATCCTGATGAGATGCAACATTCACACACCTCTAAGATTCAATATTTCTTGGACACCACATCATTACAGTGATCTGTTGACATCAGCTGTTTGAAATAACACTTTTTTTCCTTTTTCTTTCACGTCCTTTCTAGCTAAATTTAAGCTGTTAAACCTCTTTTGGAATAAGAGTTGTTCACAAGAAAAGCTTCTCTGATTTTGGTTTGTGTTATTACTTTTTATAAAAATGCAAATAATAATGGTGGAAAGTTAGTAGTTTACAATTAAGGTACAGGATTTAACTTCTCAAATTATTTTTATGATATTTTGCTTCTTTTAAACGAGACCTCAGGTAGTAATGGACTAACAGGAAGTAAAGCGTGTGTACAGTTAGTTCTTAAGAAAACACACATGAATACCTATGATTTACAGTCCCATTTGTTTTGTTTTTTCCAAATCATTCTTTAACTATAATGAATCTTAAAACATGCAATTTGAGAAGTTCAATTTATCTCAACAAATGGGAATCACTAAGTTGGTTTTTAATATTCTCACTTTTAGCTGATGATACTTGATCTCCTCATCTTACCACTTACGGCAGAGAAATAACACGTAGATAATGAAAGAGCCTATTAGCGCCGCCGCGCCCTCCGTCATTTCCTGATGGCCCAGTCATTAGCTCTGGAGGTATTGATTCTACCAGTGTACGCCTCATTAATGGACTCTACAGATCTTCCACAGATGACTGCAGCTGATGAATGAAAGTTGTCTTTACTCAGCAGGATTCCACAGGCAATGCATTGTAAAGGGGGAGAAGATAAACTGTGTCTTAAACTGCATATTTAAACCAAATAAGAGTATTCCATTTCAGGAAAACAAGTGACTACAGTATTCATTTTAAGCATGAAGCATGAATTCACCAAGGCGAGAATAAATGTCATTAGCAGAGTTTTTGTTCTCTGGCAACTATTAAGCCGTTTCTGACCAATTAATGGTTGAATAAAAATCACACTGGTGACTAACACTGAATATTTTCAGGAGGATGTGCATATAATTTTCTCAGGGCACTTTTCATAGCCGTTGTCCCTTGAAGTTTTCCATTTTTTATTGGGCTGGTCATCTGGAACCAAGCTGCTGCTTACTGGTGTGTTTGGGGTCAATGTCTTCTTCAAACACCCATTTTAAGGGTATTTTCTCTTTAGCATTAGGCAACACGACCTTTTAGAATATTCTGATGTATTCAAACTGATCCATGATCCCTGGTACATGATAAATAGACTCAACACCTCAGCATGAGGAACATCCACATATCTTTTCTTTGCTTTTGTTGCGGTCGTTTGTCATACTGCCTATGACCCCTAGACCAAAAAAAGAACAATCTTGCCTTCATCAGTCTACAAAATGTTGCACAATTTCTCTTAAGACCAGCCATTCTGCTCTTTGGTGAACTGTAACTTCTTTAGTACGTGTCTTTTTCCATCAATGGGACTTTTTGAGAGCTTCTTGCTGATTTCTTGGCTTCACATAGGCATCTAATAGTTCCAGTCCTCACAGGTAACTTTAGACCTTCTGTGCAACCAACCTTTTTATCAAAAATACGCTGTTATTCTGATCACTGTCTAGAATGACCGATTTAACTCAGAGAAATGATCTATAACCAGGTACATTTTCTGCCTCTGTCCTTAACTTAGGGTCACCTGTTTGACACTGAATGAATGGCCTCACTAATAGAACACCACACTGTTATTTTTTTTGAACAGCCTGTTTCTTTGCTGTTAATTTTTACAAAAAGTGAACAGTATTTTGAGCACAACTGTGAATACAGTTTTAGATCGCTCCCACGGTCTGTACATCTGGAGGTCTTCTTCAGGAGCAACCGTGCATCTTTCAACTAGACAGCGATAAGCTGCCTACTACATTCACTTCATATGAAGAATCCAGGTTAACTGGCCCACCTGAGACCATTCACCAAAAGAAAACATTTAACGTGATGAAATGGAAAATTTGACCCCAAGTCCAGTCTGTTACAAGTTACTCTAAATATTTGGTTTCCATTAAAAGCTCTTAAGAACAGTTGTATGACATGTCAAATGGAGGATTTCATCAGTCATTGAATTCAGACAAAGTTTGTGAGTACAAAAATTATTTGACGTTATCTATAATTATTGCTGCTCATTTCTTCTAAATGTCCATATAAATAGTCACATCAGCAGCATCTGTCCATCAATTCTGTTGCTAAATGGTCCATCAGCTCAGAAACAAACGATGACAGGATAACTGTTTGTCATCTCATGATTATGTCACAACAGTATCTGAATGCTTTTCTTATCAACTACTCTTGATGAGAAAAAGAGAGATGTCAGCTGATCCAGGGACAGATTCAGACAGAAATGGGGAAGGAACACCACAGCGGGACAATGGTCATGCCAACAAGGACTGATTGGGACATATGCATCTATCAAGAAGATCATGTGGACAGAACTTTGGAATTGAGAACAAGACTTTTCTGATCAGATTGTACGATGTTCGATGTAACTGTAATGCCCATTTTGACGTTAAGGGGTGCTGGTCTTTGCCTGTTGCGGATGGTGATCAGATCCCTTGGATCAGTTCCTATAGCGATTTACAGACTGCGATAAAATCCGCGTTCTGGATCAGATCCGGATCAGCCTTTGAAATTTGATAGAGGTTCCCATTGTCAATCCCTGAGTCAAATTTCATGAGTTTTGGGCAATAATTAACGGAGATAATGAGAAACAAAATTTTTGGCTCCACTGACCGCAATGTTATTGAAAATTTGAAAGTGATCCAGAATCCTGGATTTCTTCCGGATCACAGCCAAAATGAAATCAGTTCTTCCTTTTCACATTTCTGACAACTCCTGAACATTTCATCAAAATCCATCCATAACTTTTTGAGTTATCTTGAACACAGACAGACAGACAGATAAACACCTGGTTTGTCCTTGGTGGAGGTAATAACAGCGTTTTTTCAAAACCCAAGCAATCTAAGTATCATATTACCTGTTAAATTTCCCTGATGTGCCATATTCACCAAGACAGACTTGACAAACTGGACAGAAAAGATACAGCCCAGCAATATGTTCAGGTAAATGAAAGGAGGAGAGACGTCTATAAGCAGACCTATTGAGTCTGCTTATAGACGGTAAATTTGTTTGGCTGCAGAGGGATTTTCTTTTTCTGATCAGTTTTGTTAATTGGAAAAAACACTTTTTATTTTTATTGTATGAATCTGTCGTTCAAGTTCTTATGCTTTTGGATTCATCCATATTGTAATGTTTCTAATGATTTCTATGAAGGCACAAGTGTGAATCATTTAAATTTTAATTTGTAATACATTTTTGGACGTTCCCTTTTTGTTAGAAGTTACAGTTAAAGTTTCTGTAATGAGATTCTTTATTCTGCTGAGATCAGCAAATGTTTAAATAAAGCATGCAGAAGACATTAAGTTTTGGACAAATAACAAGCTGATCATGTGAGGTGAGTGTTAACTAGATAGGCCTTTGTCTACCAATGTTAATTCAGTTAGAAAACTCACAGTTCTAATGACAGCTCAGTCCCCCCAGTTAAAAAAAAAAAAAAGCTTTGAGACACCAGTGGATAAAAGAGGTTATTCATGGTGTAGCGCGTTGCTAGGACACAAGTTGGGGACTGATCACCCCCAGCTGGGTCACCCAGGTGAGGGTGCCTGATTACCTGAGAACCAAAGCACCCTCTGACCCTGGGTTCATCACTGATGATGTGGTTTAGCTCCACTTAGGTGTATGAAATAACTCTAATTATTCATAAATGTAACGTAGTTTCATGTGTGTACTTGATATAAATACTGGGAGATTGTTATACTGCAGGCTGCAGTAGTAATGAGGAAGCCTTTACCCTTTACTTTTAAAAGAGCACAGCAACTTTTACAGCAACAAAACCCAAGATTCAGCACATGAAGACAGTAATAAATGAGTGCAGAGGCCACACCCAAATTAGAAAGAGAGGATGCAAAGACTGGAAGAAATGCAAAAAAGAGGGGAATGAAAATGGAGGAAAAAAATAAGATAAATGAATGCAGAATTTACTCACAGCGTGAGTTACTGTAACCGTTGTTGCATTTGTATCTCTGATGGCACATTTTCTGACTTATGAGGTGTTTGTTTGCCTCTTAAAGTCTATACTCTCATCTGCTACACACAAATTTGTTTGGTTTCGGTGTTTGTGTTCATCAATATTTGTCCATTCATTTTTTCATGCCTATTTATTATGCAATGGCTTTTCCTTAGTACGTCTATGTAAAGTGTTTCTGATATTTAAATATTGCCAACAGAGTGTCACATTGTTGTTCAGTGCAGGTTTTCTGTGATTACATGTGATCTTTGGATGTGTAAGACAGTAACCTGCATGTCCAGAGAGGAGTGTAGACTAGATGAAGCGTGAGTAGAGTAAATCCATTTTCAGGATCTCTCCTGGAGGCTTCAACAGAAACTGAAAGGCAGTTCTCCTCCTCTGAGCGCCCTGTTTTATGGTCTGAGTGCACTTCACACTGGAAGTCCTCCATCCTCACCGAGGTAACTGCATGAAAGTAAGAAGTAGAGAAATGGTGAAGCGCTACATACCTTAAAATGTATGTAAAAAGAGCTAACACTATTTAAGGCTTATTGCCAAAGCTTACCTCATATAGTTGAATAAATGAATACATGTTCTATATGTCTATATGTTTTTTTTATAATCTTCAAATGTGAGTGAATGAATGAATGAATTATGTTTCTAAACTGAGTGTCTAATGTCATTTATCCATTTTGTGTCTATTATAGCTCTGTGTTGAAGTGGTAATTTATTTTGGGTGTAACTCACCTCCAATGACAGCTGAGCTTATGAAAAAGAAAATGATGGATGGATTGCACTTTACTTTAACTGTCCTATAATTACTGAGTAGATCATCAGCTACGATCCTTGTTAGTTGAAGTACAACTGGTTATCACTAACAAACATCAAACACAGCGCAGCCTGTATTGGATTAAAACATTATTTGGTGACACAAAAGTCACATCTTGTGTCACAGCAGCTTCTTCTCATGGCTTGACTGAAAGCATATGTTCTCTACCATGATTCCTTGTTTTGATTAAATTCTGTGTGAAATATGAAATCTTTTTTGCCTGCTTCATCACAGAGGGGTCTGGATCAGGAGTGTGTCCCAGCTGTCATTGGGTTAGGGTTAGTTAATTATTGGAACCATCAAAACTGCCAAAAGTCCCTGAACACACTCACCTCCTCGATCTTTCTCGTCTGGACTCCTTAACTCATAACCAGTCAGATGTACATCCACTTCCTTTTTCAGCTGTCCACCCACTTCACTCTGAAGCACGGCAAGTGGAAAACTCTTGGCAGGAACCTCCATGGGAATCCCACAGAGGGAGTAAATCCGACAAAAGTTTGACAGTTCTTCCTCTGCCCTGAAATGTTGAAGTTGGTTTATCAATTAAGCATTCTGAGCAAGTAAAGGAATAGGACTAGATCTGTAAATGTCTTACTGATATTGAACATCCGTGCCTCTTCACCTTCTCTTCTAACATAAACATTCCTAATTTTCACCTTATTCCATTAAAAGATTTTTAATATGTTACCTGTGTTGGGCCACACCATGTGATCTGTGATCACAGAAGACCGCATGGTTTGTGCTGAGACAAAGGAAGTCTTTTAAAACTCAAATCCCCAGCATTCCTTGCAGGTTCACACCTAGGTGTGAACTGATGTCACGGCCTCTCACTGGCCGCGAGCCCCTAGTCTCAGCGGGGTTCCCCAAAACAGAGGCAGGTCACAGACCCGCCGCTTAAAACACAGTGTACGAGCTGAGATCGCTCTCTTGCTTCCACGGTTTGCTCCCAGCCCTTGCTCCCTTTTTCTGCGCCTGGGCTCCACGGCCGGCTTCTCCACATCCTCGGCCTGCTTTGACCCTCGTCGGCCCTCCAGATCGGATCTAATCCGCACGCTTCAAAGCATCCTCTCCCTCGGCCCATCACCGCTCCAGCCAGCAACCGTGAGGCCATCCAGCGGCGCGCTAGTCAGCCACCGGCGAGGAAGACCGGTTTACGCGCTCCGTCCAGCCAGCACCACGAGTGACCCGCGCGCAGCGACGCGGCAGAGGCTCGGTGCCCCACGGAAGACGCCATCGGCTCCACACTCAACTCTCTGATTAAAATAAGTTTTTAGAAAGGATTAAAAGGCAGGTGCTGATGCAGCTGACCTGATTTCCTTTGGCAGGTCCTTCCAGAACCTGGGGGCCCACACTGAGAAAGCTTTGTCCCCTTTTGAGTTCAGTTGGGCCCCAGGAACAACTAGAAGGCCTTTGCTTGTGGATTTTAGAGTGTGAAGAGAGTAGGAGGTTAAAAGCTCAGCGATAACAGGAGGACAGAGGCTGCTGAGGGCTTTAAAAAATGATCAATAAAATCTTAAAATCAATCCTAAAACGTACTGGAAGCCAAAGCTAAAACAGGCGTGATGTGCTCTCGGTATTTGGTTCTGTTTGAGAGCCAGAATTCTATACGAACTGGAGTCTATCCAACGATCTCTGATTAAGACAAGTAAAAAGGCTATTACAGTGTGATGTCCCTGTCAGTCACAAAGGTGCATTTATTAGGTTTGTTTATGGTTTATGTTACAGGACAATAGATTTGTTTTCTTTTTCAGTTTAGTAAATGTTTTATATCTTGACATTACACTGCATTCTGAGTGAAACATACACATTTGGTTTACAGTCATGCCTAGATAATTGGTATATTTTTTTTGTTTTTTTATTAGTTATTTTCAGTGGCAGTTGGGCCTCTCCTCCTGTGGAACAAGCCTAGGGACCGCTGACAAACCAAACCACCATCTGTGATGTCACGGAGGAGCTTGAATGTGTTAGTGTCTGTTATTTTCTGTTTTCCTCCTCCTCCTTGTAGTTGGCTGGTCAACCACTATTTAAGTTCTCCTTTGTCTCATTCTGTTATGTTACTAGTTATTTTAAGTATAGTTTTGTTACTTTGACCTTTTAAGGGCCCATTTTTTGCTGGCTATTTTGAGTTAACACATTTGTTATCTTTTCATTAGAAAATAAAACCTTTTTTGAGCTCAACCTGTTCCTGTCTGTCCTTTGACTGCTCGCTCCCTCACATACAGTGATCCAGACATGATGAAATAAAAAAATGTAAAATCACTTCAGTATCTTTAAAACTTAAACAGACACATTTTTGAAATGTTTTCAACATAATAAACATGACTGCTGTTGAACCAGATGCCTTGGTTCTCTAGCAGCTGGCCCTGGTATCTGCTAAGGGTCCAGCAGATGGCAGAATTTATTTGGTCAACTGCTGGGATCCAACAAGCAGGACTTTAGTTTTACTGGCATTCAGTTGTAAAAAGTTATTGGACCTCCAGTGTTTTACAGCAGTAATACAGTCTATTAAAGCGCTCAACTTGCCTGGGTCAGTGGTTTTAACAGGCAGGTGCAGCTCTGTGTTGTCAGCATAAAAGTGAAAAGAAACTGTGTAGCTTTGTATTACGTGGCCCAGGGGAAGCATATTGTTACAGGGTTCCTCCTTTTGTGGACTTTGTGACAAATTGATGGCACAGTTGCAGGTCGGTGACAGTTTGCCAGTTTATTGTGCTCAACTCCACTTGTGCAAAGTGACCAAAAACAATATTTCCCAGTGGGATAAAAAAGAAAGGATTTACAAAGGTATACAAAAATAGCAACACTGCTCCACTCAGTGCATTTTAGTGTTAAACACAAATATCTCTTCACATGCTTCCCTCTAGCTGTCCATGTCCACCTCCACATGTCAACCCCCTCCTACCTTACAAACACTCTTTTTAAAGGCTTTAGCCCCTCCCACTGGACTAATTGGTCTCTGGAAACTTAACTATTTATTTTAAAACAACATCAAACATAACTTGATGCTTTATTTTTCAAACAACATCCCCCATTTACAAAATTAAAGAAAACAAAAATAAACAGTTAAATGTAAAAATTAACCACCTCGTATTCGTGATGTCACTTCCTGGTTGGATGGTATATGGAGGGTGATTGGATGATGAGCAACAGAATCAAAGCTACTAAGTGTGCACTCTTAGCAGGAAAGATCTGTGAAATGATATAAACCTGCTGTGAATGGTGAGTGTGACTGAAACTGAGGTGGGGGTACCAGGACTTAGCATGCTCCGCTATCAGCTGCTAGTAGAAGGTCATTGATTACCTTGAGCAAGGCTCTTTCAACCTGATTGAAAATTTTCAAAAGTTTCATTCTCTTCCAGAGCCGCTAAAAACTGTTGAGGACACTATATGCTCTAAAATTTTTGACATTACAGGGAGTTTAGAAAACAGATCTAAAACTATGATGGGCAAGTGGATCAAGGACAGTTTTTATTTTAAAAGAGGGGTCACACCATTTTAAAATAATCAGCTGGAGACCAGAGAGCAGAGCAGGACCAATGAAGTTGATGACCTCTCTTAAAAACCAAGATGGGATCACCTCAAAAGGACTTGAGGACACTCTTGTATGAGAGACTATCTCAAATAAATATACTGGATAAAACTCAGTCTGATTCAGTGGAGGTGGGGGGGGGGGGGGGGGGGGTATTAACCAGGAGATAAACAGTCCTCAGTAGCAGCCTGGACTTGTTTCTATCCAGCTGAAACAGATCAGAGAAGTACCATCTCCTTGCCTCCTTGATTAAGCAGCTAAAAGAACCTCCTTCATTTTGTTAAAACGTATCTGGAAAACCTGATTTTTTTCCACCTGCAACAATCTCAGCTGTAGTTGCAGATGCCGTCATTGATCCATGGTTCTCTTTTGTTTGTGAACTTTGTTCTAACTCTTAGGGGAGAAATCTTATCCAGGATGGATAGGCAGGTGGTGTTAAAATGAGTGGATAATTTAAGAGTATTGTTGTGTTCAGGTGATTGTTGGTAGAGGCGCTTGAACAATGAGCAGAACTCTGCTGCGCTATTGTCATTAAAAATCCAGGTGCTCCAGGAGCATGATGTGACAACATTATGCGCAACATTACATCTTCAAAAACTAGGCACTAGTGGTCCAACAATATAAAAGATTTCTATAGGAGGTTAAAGCCACTCCTAGTATAAAAACAAGGTCCAAAGTGTGACCATGATTGTGAGTTGGCTTGGACACGTGTAAAAAAAATAAATAAGGTTAAATAAAAGTGGATAATTGGCAGCTATTTTAAGAATCCGAGCCTTTAAAAGAAGAAAATCGATAAATATGTAATATTTAAAAGACTTCTTGAAAACACACAACGCCACTGACCCTGAGTTGGTTAAAACATTCATAAAGAGCAGGACATAGTTACACAAGTCTACATAGTCTACCAACAAAATTCTAACAATCTAGAGGCCACAATCAGAACATTAAATCAGGTAATTTCATCCTGTTTTTAGAGGTAACAGCAGAAACTTTTAACGGGGAGTTCAACTTGGCAGTTGTTACAAATAACCTTGTTTCTGTTGAATCCTCCGTCTGGGAGAACTTTAAAATGAAAATGTCCATGTTAAAGTTCAATAACTGTACCAATCTGTGATTATCTGTGTATCATTTGTTTTTTTTCCATTTTAAATTGTCAATCAAGAATTAAAAAAATTTAAAAGTGACTTTTTATTTTGTTTTTAATTTTTTAATCTAACACAAAAAAACAAAAAATAATGCCTGTTATTTTACATTTCAATTTTAGCAAACAGGCCACGGGACTGAATTTGTTTTTAATATTTCATTGTTTGGTTTACATGACCCTGAAATGGCTTTGGTTCAATATTTTTTTGAGATATTTTAATCTAGAAGTCATATTCTCAAAAATGGGGATTGTTATATAATCAAGGAATACTTTCTGTTGTCATTACACATCTGTGCCACTAGATGGAGCCGCACTGCAGTAACCAGCTAGAGAACAGCAGGACAGTGAACACATCGAGCAGATCTGATGGAACATGGAGGAATGACGTGATCGTCTTGAACAAAGGGGTTTAAAAGTTGTTGGGTTTTTTTTTTCAGACAGAATTGTTAACATTTCTACCTGAGTTTCTACCCGAACTGTAAAGTACACAGATTTTTACTGTTCTCCATGTCTGGTTCAGCTTTCCTGCATGTTTTTTTGCCAATTCTCTTCCGGTTCCGCAGCAGCCAGAAACAGACTTTTCAAAACAAAAGCATGTGAGTAACATGCATAAGCACGCGATAAAAGAAATGTCGGCGTTAATAAATTAATGAGTTAACGCGATAATAACGCGTAACTTTCCCAGCCCTATTAAAAACATAAAATCAAAATCACCTGCAGAAATAAAGTCGTTTAAAATGAAAGTCTTGTTTGACAAGGATCTGACCAAGAAGAGTCATTTTGAAGATGGATTGTTTGGGAGGTGGAGGAAGGGTTCGTATCAGATACAGATTATCAGTTACTGGATCTGCAGGTTAATGAGGACCAGAATGCCAGTGAGAGATGATGACAGAGTGAAGTGCAACATGATAGGGGGACGGTGACTGACATGAGACAGTTCTGGGGTGACCACACTAGAAATCACTGGAATAAGCTGGCATGGAAATCTTCATATGGACATTCATATGGAGTATAAACACTGATTAAGGAGTAAAGCCACTATAAGAAGTTCAAACGTCCAACGTTGACTATGAAAGCTGTTTCATCTGTTCTCTTTGTTAACAGTAAGACTCTTTGAAGCAACATGACTGGATTTAGGAATAAGAGAGGCTTACTGGACGCCTGAAGCTTGTTCACAACCGAGCAGATAAGACTCATAATGTGCAAACTGGAGCACACATGGACGTACACACCTTGTGCTGAATGTGGTGTTGCTGTCCAGGATGGGCTTCATTGTGATGCATAGCCAGGCCTGTTGTAGCTCCACAGAATCAGGTGTAAACACCACAGGCACATCAACAGTTGCCTTTGCTTTGATCTGAACGTCTGCAACCAAGAGAAAGAACTTTTTTTAAGAAGGTTGCTTGCCAAAGCAAGAGTGCAAAACTTTACTTTTTTTCAGACAACACACACTTGGCCAGGGCACTCTTGAAAAAGAAACTTTAAATCTCAGTTGTTTTTCCCCCCTCCTGGTTACATAATATATAAATAATTGAAAAAAAAAATCTGTTGTGTAATAAAACTGCTGTATAACACACAGCAGTGTTACTGTGACTCCACAGCTACGTGCTGTGCTTATTCTGAATGTAACTTTCCTGTTCTAACGCCATGAACAGCTGATCAGACAGGCTGCTACAACACTTGAAACTTGGTTTACTATATGACTATCAGAGGCATAAACATGCTTTCGTTATCAATTTGCAAAGACAGAACAACGTAAAACTGTTTTTTGCTGTCATTTTAAAATATGTGTTAAACCTTTAAAGTAACAGAAACTAATTTTGTCCTGTTTAAATCTGATTACCAATGAAAGATAATCAAAAATACAATTTTAAAGAAATTCACATTTAGCATCTCCTATGCTTTTTTAGAACGTCGCTTTAAATGCAATGGATATTGCAGAAGTTTATTTGACTGTACTAGAATAATGTATGGAGCGTTCTCTGGTATTCATGACCAAAACGTTGCTTGGTGAATCAAAATCTCCTGCCAGCAGTATCAAAATATACTTCCTGATAACAGTTTATCTACAAATATGACCAAATCAACCAAGAGTGAAATTTTTCACACTCAAAGTCTTCAAATTTGAACTAAAGAGTTTGGTGTTTTAATTGATCCCAGATACATTTGTTTTCAGAAATGAGTATTTATCCAGGTAAGTTTGATTTCTATTATTAAGGTTTAAGGTGAAAAGTTGCTGCAAGGTTAGCAGACCTTCAGTATGACTCAAAGGGACAGTGAGGGCCTTTGCATCAGTGGCTGGATGACAGCTGAGGGCTCCACGTGGGTCCTTATCTAAAACATTAAAACATTAACAGCATTTTACATACATGCAAAAAGAAAAGTGTCTAATTAGGAAGATGAGAAGGACTTGTGACCTGTCAGCTTGATAACGAGAGTGGCTGGAAGCTCTGTGGGGTTAGTAAATGGAACGGTGATGGAGGAACTTGAGCCAATCATGGAGGAGATGCACAAAGGCTCCTTTCCATCTGGACGAAGGCCACATCCACTCAGCAGAACACACCGATCCTGTAACTACAGAATACCAGAGTCAAATGTTTACTTCTAACAAGAATGGAAATGTTGTGCTTGAAAGTAATAGGTTAATACTGAAATTATGTGCTGCAGTAACTGTCAGTCACTAATTTAGGAAGCCATGTTTTCTTATGTAGTTATAGCTACATGGAAGAGGGTCTGTGTTGCAACAGATCTGAAGAAGCCTCTGACTGAGGACTCTGTTGTTGAACCATTGTGTTCTGAAGAGGATGCTCGGGGTCGTCCGATACGTTTTTAATTTTATGAAGTATGCCACAATCAGCTCCAGACCAGTGCCAGCCTTCTTTACCAGTTTCAGTGTTTGTTTGTTTTTTTTAAGTCACTGGCTCTGACGTTGCTCCCCCTGCAGATGAGATTTAACTCTCCACAACAGACTTTATAGAAGATACGCACATCTTGCTGTAAACATCGGAGGATTTAGGCTTCCTCAAAAAGTAAAGTCTGCTCTGCCCCTTCTAGCAGACAGAATCAGTGAAGTGTCTTCAGTCCAGTCTGTTGTCCAGGTGAACATCAAGGTACCTGTCGCCCACCACCACCTCTACCTCTTTTCTCATCTTTGATTCATTCCTGGAATTCCTAAAATCCACTCATCTTCTTTGTTTTTTGCTAGTTCAAGATGCAATGATCAAAATATTGTGTCCAATCAAAACCATCAAATCAACTAAATCAAATCATTGCGCTGTTCTTTTGTTTCCTTTCAAGGGGGTTTAAGGTTGTCATAATGTATTTATTTCTGTGTCTGATAACGTCAAGTCTCAATTTCTGCAGAAAGAAGCAAGATGAAGAAAAAAAGAAAAACTGTCAGTTTCTACATACAAGGTTCACATAGACAGTCTAAAGTTCTTGATCAGCATTTTGTCTTTTTCCATTTTTATGCAACAACTCTAGATATCTGATGACTAATCCAATCATTTTTTCATGATTAGGGTGCCCCCCTCAACCAGAGTGGTACCACCACAGTGATACAGATGATTGTAGGGTGAAGCTTCAGGCTTAACAGCAAAGTTACAACAACCATAAGAAGTCGTCTGCCCAATGAATAATCTCCAGACAGCAGACTCCCTTGATGAGCTTGATAGATGCCATCACTTCTTTGTGCCATCTGGATTGTGCTCATATTTGGCTTCTTCTTTGCATAATCAAGCTTGAACTTGCATTTGTAAACCTCTTGGTGAACCTCTGCTCTTCTCAACATCCAAGAGGCTCTGCCTCTCTGAAGTGTTTCTTTGCTGGCAAACTCCAGCAAGGATGGTGTGGTAAGGACGGTGGAAGTGAAGGTGACGCCTTGTCACCGCCCCAGGACCTACCTTAGACCTTCTTCAGAGTTAGGGTTGCTTTTGGAGTCGGATGCTGTGTAAAAGGAGAGGAAGATGGCGTCCAAGGCAGGGAGCGTGGTGTAACAGCAGAAGTGTGTATTGTCTTATTTTGAAGCAAGCTTTTATTGTGGTAACATAGAGGAAGGAAATGTTTCAGAGTTGAGTTTGCTAGTTTTTCAGTGTGTTTAGTGAAAGGAGAGCAATCCCTCTGCATCCAGGATTACTTCTCTTCGTATGGCATCAGCAGTGAGTAGATTTGTTTATAAAAGTAATATTTATTCTGCAACATGTATATTGGAAGAATTTGATTTGCAGTTATGCTCTTATAAGCTATTTTATGTAGCATGTACATTTGTATGAGAACGAATAAGTTAATATTGTTTATAACAGTCTGCAGAGGAATATTGTAACTAGTTTTGTGTATGTACTCTTTGTTTGTTACAGTTTTCACCTTTTTCTTCATTAAAAATCCTGCCAGTCACAACACAGGGCTGTTTGCTGGAGGTACGGCAAAGAGCTGATTTAGCTAGCTACTAAATTCAATATTAGCATTGGAAGAGAACAGTACATAAATCTTGTTTGTTTTTTTAATTTTACATTATGTACCTTTACTTCTTTACTAAATTTTAAGTCCTTTTGAGATCCATGTTATTTGATTAAATGCTCAATAATAAATCTTAAGATGAAACAGGTGTGTGTTCCTGTGCAGGTGTGTGAGAGAAGGACAGAAAGAGACATGGGGATTTCTTTCATTCAAGTCAAACCTTTGTCAATACTTGTGTAAATATTTACCTGAGAACATTTAAAAATGATCCTTCCCTGGTGGCCCTCCTCTCCAACAGTTGATGGATGAAACAGCACCCCAAGATTGGTGAAGGACTGGGGTTCAACCATGAACTAAACACACAAAAACAATCAGATAGTGGGAAAGGTCTATATTACAAAAAAAAAACCTCCCCAAAGATCCAAAAGCTTTAAAATGGGCAGTTTTGTTGTGCATCTTTTTTCTTCTTGTATTCTGAGTCCTTCCCTTACAGCTCAAAACAATGATGATGCATTTATGTAGCACAAAGTGACTTGTGTTGTTGGATGTGTGTAGAAGCTGAGATGAGCTGAGATTTATACAAAAGTGAATTCTGATAAAAGTCTGAGAAAAATTTGTGAATGGAACTGCTAAGAATCTGGCGACCTGCAGGAGTAAACATGAAATCATGGAGTACACAGGTTGTTAGTAGTTCCATCCACTGCCTGTTGCCCAAAGGGAGCTGAGACAGGCCCCAGCTCTCTTTACACCCATAGAAGTAAGCAGGTCCAGATAATGGATGGACTACTGACGGTGCTAGCTGACTTCATCTCCATTGTGTAGCTTCTGGGGTTAGTGTTGATTATAATGAGCTCCAGAGTCTCTGCTGTTGGGTTGACCAGGGGAATATTCAGTCTGGTCCATCTGAAACACACAAAGGTAACATTTTTATTAAAGTTTCTCTTAGCTTCATTAGAACATACCCTTAACAGCCACGGTGTATCTGCAATATTTGCCATCTTTTCAAACATGCTTGTTCACTACTTTCCTCACAGGTTTTAATAATGTTGGACACTTAACCCAGTTTGATCATTTTCAGAAGTCAGATCTAAGATCTATTTCTGTTGTTGGGGATATAAAATGCCTGCTTAGGTATTAAAGGGGTTATTAATGAGTGTCCAAAGAGTGTCAAATGTTACACCAGGACTGATGGTCCGGTTCTAAACGTATGTGACACAAAAGAAAAGGAAAACGTTGCACTTTTGCTGTAGAGGGGTCATGGAGAGAGAGAGCAACAGAGGAACTGCAGTATTTATAGTTTGGCCTGAGCTGCTGCTTATCAGAAGGGACCCCTGCTGGTTTTTGAGGTTTAAAAACCAATTAGAGTCCAGGTACATCACTTTACCTGAATGTAAAGTAACTTAGCCCTGCAAAGCCTACTGTGTTGCACTACCTGTGACCTCAGCTCTCCAATGAGACAGGCTTCTAATGTTTCGACTGACATTAAGGCCTTAAAAACATTCATGTTAAACCCCAAAACAAACTGAGCTCATCTTGCTAATATGCAACAGGTTGTAGATGTGCATATCAGAGGTTTTTAATGACAACTCATGAACCCAACCAACAGGAAACCTTAACTATTAGAGTCATTACTAATTCTGCAACAGTACTGAGTACTGAAATTATTCATGTATGACATCTGTGATATTAATCCAGTGCGAATGTGTCTTATGTGTCTGGTGATTTATAAAGTAAAAGAATTCCACTGCAAATGACCTACTCTGTTTCAGCAAACACAGAGGTCATAGGGTCACGGGATAATTTTAAGCCTGTGCGAGTCCACATCTCAGTAATTCAGTGATTTTGAGGTAGAAGTCTGGTTTAAAAAAAAAAATCCTTCAGGTGCGCTCTTTTTTTTTTTTGCCTTGTTCCCAATATAATATCTGAATCTGAAATCTGAAAAAGTTGGGATGTGTTTTTCAGATTTTAAAACATTTAAATAATATAATAACAAGGATAAGCACTCAGTAAAAGACTGACTCAAATTGTCTGTGTAAGTCTGGAGCAGTGATAACTGACATCTTTAGTCTCCTTTCACCACTGTTTTGTTTAGTAAGTTCTGCAACACTTATGGGACAAACCAAACTTAATATACATTATCAGCATACAACAGTTTTACATCATTTGTGTACGTATGAAATCTATTAAAACATAGAAAATATTCAAATTCCATTTACGCAGGGATCATTTTCACCACAGCAGAACACCCCTATGTTGTGCCTGACTCATGGTAAATCCCATCTGAACTCTGCCCCCTCCTGGCTACCTGAAGGTTCCAGCCCCTTTCTTACTAGGAGGGGAAAGATCAATGAAATGTGTACTTCAACATTTCTATAAATTTTTTAAATGTTTTAAAAATATTGGCGGTGGCAGTAACAGAACGGTGGTAATTAGCGTAATTTGTAATCAATCTCTAATCAAGGAAATGTGTGATTCTTGTCAATGATCAGAAACAAGATGTATTAATGATGTTGGAATAGATCTATGTCAATTCTGTATGATTTATTTCTCGTTGGATCAAGACACTGTGCGTCTGTGCTGTCAGCGGCTGAGCGGAGCTGCCGAGGGTCACTGTGTGCCGCAATGGAATGAAAACAACGGCTATGTTTATCAAACAGGAGCAGAGATGGATGAAAACCGAATAAGTTATTATATCGGTTTTTATAAGGTAAAAGTCCCAATAAAAATAACAATTAGCCCTGAGGATACTGCTAAAATAGAGGGGAAATAGATTGAACGAAGTGTGGTGTCTGAACACCTGTTTTGATAAGGAGGACCAGACAAATGAGTCATACAGACAGCAGCTGTCTTTAGTGCTGATTATCTGGTTTCCTAAAAGTCAAGGCCAGATAAAATTTGTTGTTTATCATGAAGTAGGCAAGAAAGCAGCTGTCCAAGGGCAGCTGGTCTTATGATTAATGATCAATCTGATGATGGGCGTAAAACAAAAGGAGGTGTCAGCAACTGTCAGCAACTTGTTTTTAAAAAAAGGAAAGGTCATCTGACTGACCACTGTTATTTACGAGAAAATTATCTTATCAGAAGAAGACCAGGGAAATTTGGGAAAACGAAGGAGGGGCGAGGGGCGTGTGCTATCCTCGCCCAGAAGGGTATAAAAGACCTGCATTTTGATCTGTGAAATCAGACATCTGCCCGGGCTGTCTCACGAAGGGGCTATTGTACTGTCAATAAAACCTTCATTGTGACCTTTGAACCAGTTTGTTGAGTTGTACTTTGAATTTTTGATACTTTGAAAACTTAGACTATTTTGAGAACCAGACACCAGAGTTAGACTCTACAGAAGTATGAATTAAGGTTTGATAATTAGGCTACTTTTCGATTAAGAGAGAGGTGACTGGTTATCCCAAACAATTCTGCAGGCTCAAAGCTACGGAGACACAACAGAAAACAGGAGAGAGTTCATCAGTGTAAACATCAAAGTTACTTCGCCATACACAAACACTGGGGCCAGGTGTCTGGGTCAAATGGCGATGAGGGTGGAAGCTCAGAGTGGCCTTGGCGAAGTGGCAGAGTGGTAGGCTGCGAACTGCAGATCAGTACCAAATGCAGTGATTAAATACGAACCAATCAATCAATCAGTTAATGAAGTTTTGGAACATACATTGGTACGTAGATCGTTAGATAAGGGTTAGCTTTAGCTGATAAGCTTTAGCTTAACGAGCTATATGGCCAAGTAAACAAGGTAACCTTGGGAAGAGTCTTGTGATGGCATGATGTCATGATGATTAGGTGAACGCCCCTGCTGATCTGTAAACCAATGGAATCATTGTGGGACATGGCCTATGAATTATGCATGATGTAAAGGAGGTATATGTAAAATTATGCATGTCTCTGTATATGTGAATAACCAATCAGAAGTGTCATGTGAGTTTGAGGGAAATCATGTACGCCTATGCAAATGTGAGAGAACCAATCAAGAGTGTGAAAGACCAAAAAGGGACATTTTGGGGCTGAAGCAGGCTGGACAAGAGAAAAAGAGAGAGAGAGAGAATGGCATAAAAAGAGAAGACAGAGAGAATTCGTGGTTCTTCCGTGGGGCGTCTTCGAAGAAACAGGACTAGCTGGACCAAGGGAGCTGACCAACCATCGGAGGGAAAGACCTGAAGGATTTATTCCTCAAGAACAGAAGACGAAGACGCAGGAACGGATTAACCATTTTTCCAACACTTGAGGAAGATAATTGGAGTTTTTGGAATTACCCTAGCTCACTGCTAGCAAGGAGGAGGGGCAAACCAGAGTTCCCGGGGGCCCAACCTTGTGCTCTCTGTCTCTCTGCAAGCAGCCTTGAACCACGCAAAGGCGCCACATTGCGTACCAGCCTGTCCTTGAACCAACCAGATGGATCGATCAGTAAGCCACAGCTTTAATTTGCCTTTTTAGAATTAGAATTTGTATAACCAATCAATGCTGCTGCTTAACCTTGCTAATCTGCTTTAATAAATATAAAAACTATCATAAGACGTCGTTGTGGACATTACCTCTGTATCAGGGGCGGCTCCAGATTAATTTTAGTGGGGGGGCACAGGGGGGTACAACAGATATTTTGGGCGGGGCCACCAAAAAGTTATAAGAAAAAATGAAAGCTGCTACCGACCTCTCGCTTTTACAAAGTATTTTTCATGTTTTTATTGGCTAAATAGGAAAGGTGGGTATAACCTTTTCATTTTGTACTGTTAACATTAAAATTATGATGGACATGTTTCCTTGTTTATGTGAATTACAACAACATCATCTGCAACATCTGCCCGTTATGTAAAACTGGTAAGCTCAACAACAGTATCCTAAGGCCAATTAAGTGACAAATATTGTGCAAGAACAGCATTATTTACAACCCTGTCAATTTCTACTTCTTATAAGAAATTATATTCTGTACTTTTAGCAATCAGTTCTCAGCTGTATACCATAAACATCATAGAGTTATGTACTACCCAATACATCACAGTGAACAATAACAATATTTACCCTCAATCTGTAATGAAATAATCTTAAATGTTCTGTGCAGTAATGTAAGTTTTTGAATAATAATAAAATAGAATACAATAAGCAGCACTTTATACATTTTATAGTAAATCTGAGAACAATAATAAACAGTAACAATACTCCATATTCTAATATTAGTTATTAGTTCACAGCTCAGTAAACATCACGGTGTTCTGCATAGAAATCAGAAAAAGCAGCTTTCACAGTGATTAATATTATTTACTCTTAATAAGTACCTAGTGCTCAGCTCTGGTCCTTAAGCATTTTAGTGTTGTGCACAGTAATCAGTCTTAATCAGAATGAACATCAGTACATTTTCATAGTGCAATTTCAAAGTTCTCTTTTTTTAGAGGCAAAAACACTTCAAAACAACTGTATTTTGCGATTTCCATGTCGGCTACTAAACAACCTTATGAAAACTTATGAAAACAATGTGCAGTGTCCTGGCATTGAGAATACTCAAGCCACTTGTAGTCTTTGTACCAGGAGGTGTTAAAGGCTCTAGATCTACCCCGTCAAGGTTATAATAGTTAACGAAAACGAACGAAATAACGAGAACTAAAATTGAAAAAACAATTTCGTTAACTGAAATAAATAAAAATGCAAAATTAAAAGAAAAAACGATAACTAACTGAAACTGTATTGCGTGTTTAGAAAGATCTCGAGTTTCAAACTCGAGATCTCCTGTTAGTGTTTGTCTCTAGTGCATACATTTTCTCAAAAAAAAAAAAAAAATTTTTTTCCTAACATTTTCTCAAAAAAAATTTTTTTTTCCTATTTTTTTTTTTCCTTCATGTCCCCTCCAGGGCTCCGTAGTTCAGTGAACATCTTTGTTGGTTATTTTTAATAACAAAATGTATGGTTACAAATTGTGTCTCACACTGACACACACACACTTTCCTTTTGTAATATATGCACTTTGTATGCATTCATTAAAGGAATAGTTCACCCAAAAGTAAAAAGTCAGTCATTATTAATTCATCCTCATTTTTTAAACGTATCTTTTTTTTTTATTTCATTATGTGATAGCCACTCTAACCATTTTTAATCCGGCACTTGACAAACAACCCAAAGTGTGATAAAACTAATACTAAAACTAATAAAAACTAAACTAAAACTAAGCATTTTTGAAAATATAAAAACTAGTATACCCACACTAAAAACTAATCAAAACTAACTGAATTGGAGGGGAAAAGGTAAAAATGAAATAAAAACTAAACTATAATGAAAAATCCAAAACTATTATAACTTTGTACCCCGTCCTTGCTGTGTGCGAGGGAAAGTTGTCAAGACTGGTTGTGTAGGGCCCGCAGCTCTTGTCTGAGAAATATCTGTTAATATTTAAAAGTTTCATAATTAGTCTGGAGAATGAAACTTCACAGACAATGTTAAAATAGTGTAGGACTATGTCATTATTGAACAATGATTATTTTGAAATAACATACTGATGTCTTCAAACTTTAAATGTTGCTAAATGGTGCATTAATTACATTTTGTGTTGAATAATCCCCTTGGGGACCTTTAGGTGTAGCAAATATAGGCAGGACTGGTACGTGTCTGCTGCTGCTGCTGCCATCTGATTCTGAAAAGTCATCAGGGTCACAAGTATCCAGTTCCTCCACTGGTGCATCTAAAGGTATGGATTGAAACAGAGTTAATACCCCTTTAATCAACTTTATATATATATAATAAATACAATTTTACAACGTGGCATAAATTGCAGACATTTAACAAAGACACAATTAAAAACTGCACAGAATACAGTGCCATCAGTTTAGTCATTTAGAGTAGGTAATTTTGTCATTTAATTCACCCAACTATGACACAACAACAAATAAATAATATTATATGGTATAAATACAGTGCATCACAGAGTGCATCACTTTTCTCATATGTGTATTTTCACCTGGAGGCTCATGGTTGCTGCTCTGGTCCTGGATGGTTGGCTCAACAACACACAATGGTCCCTGGCTGCATTCAGGGTTAGGGTTAGCTAACTAACTAACTAACTAACTAACCCTCTAACCCTAACCCTGGCCCTCTCTGTAACTGTCAGTGCTGTCAGTCTGACCTGCACTGTCCCCTACTCACTTCTGTTTAATGAAAAAATCTTGAATATCTCCTCTCCGTTTCATTGTCTGTCAAACATATCGCAAAAAAGTTTATTTATTTAATTATCCTCAACTTCAATTTAAGTAGTTGAAAAGTAACTGAAACAAAAACGTGGGTAACTAAACTTAACTGTCTGTCTGGTTTAGCTATAACACAGACATGTGCACTATTAGCTGTGACAATAGCATTAATTAGCACATTTTCAATTTGAAGCACAAGTCTTCAGCTTCGGACTGTCCGAATCCAACAAAAATTTATAGTAGGAATACATGCCTAATTTCTTTCTCTTTATTCCTCAAACCACACGAACATTTTCCATGCAAATGGAGCTAAATAGATTTTAAGAGTAGTTTGCACAGGTGTTAGCCAAACTTCATGAAATTCAAAACTAATATAGTCTTCTTACCGCATAGGTGCAAAGCTGCTCGTCTTCTCCTCCGGCATCCGCAAACGTTCCCAAGCTTCTTCAAATCCAAACCAAACGCAGGGGACCAATCAAAAGATCAAATTTACGTCTTTGGTGCATTCAGTTGCAGTCGGACAACGAAGTTGCGTTCAGGAGCATCGGAAATCGGAGTTTCAATAATATAAATTTCCAATGCAAATTTGGGGGGGGCACACAGGGTGGCCAATCATTTCACAGGGGGGGCCACTGCCCCCCTGTGCCCCCACGGAAGATCCGCCCATGCTCTGTATTCACAAGTGTAATGACCTTGGTTATGCCTCTGCACTAGTAACATAGATTCTTATTGGTTATTCTAGTCATAATATTGTCAAATATCCTTGCGGCTTGCTGTCCAAGCCACTAAATTTATCCTAGCCGGTAACAAGAGCCCAGATCTTAAGAGGGGAGCTTCAAATTAACAGACGTGACCGATAGCTGGACTTTGAGCCAATTGGCTATTCCTCTTAGGTCAGTTATTGGGGGAAGCGGGGTATACGGCTGGAAGTTGTATGCAGTGAGAGCTAGGCGAATCCCCTCGACACCAGCTTAAATAAGTTGAGGAAATCTTAGCGAGGTGAAACCCCCTAGACCGCAACTTCTTACCCGAAGAGATGGAGAGCTGGTCCCGGTGACAGACTCTGCTAGTCAGAGACTGAACCAAAACTGGGGGATCTAACATTCCCCTTGGATGAGAGAAAAACAGAGCAGGGACCCCTGCTTGTAATTCTTATCCCCCCCCCTTTTTTTTTTAAAGTGTCACATTTTAAGCCTGGCTTATAATAACTTTTAGCTGTATTTTATTCTGCTTATTTCACCTTATTAACCAATTCCTGACTGGGTTTTTAGCATACATGTCTTTATGGTTGATAAAACTTTCATGCATATCATTATTATTATTATTATCATTTTTTTTTTTTTTTTTTTTAGTTGGTATGAGACAATATTTTTTATTATTGTTATTTTCCAACAATGAAACGTTTAACTTCAGGCAGTTATATATTTAGAACTGCCTGTGTGTATATATATATATATATATATATATATATATATATATATGTATATATATTTTTTTTTTTTTTTTTTTTTATTCTCAAATTATTTTGGTTAAAATTGCCTTTATTTCTTTTTAAGTTGGAGGACCCCCTACAGTACCTCCACGGCCCCCCTAGGGGTCGCGGACCCCCGGTTGAAGACCACTGAGTTAAATGATTATTAATTAATGTGGGGTGTTTGTCATGAAACAATCGTGTTGTACCGGTAATAACATAATTGTTATTACCGGTATTACTGTATTGTTCTATTTGGATATTTCAGTTCAGTTCGTGGTCAGAAACTAAAGACTCAGGTCGGGTCAGTTCCGGGTATAAATATTGTGGGTCCATTTGGGTTTGGAACCTGGACCTACTGATAATAGCTTGCATCAGGGCGGTTTTGGGTCAAATTTTCACGGGTCCATTTGAGTTCGGGTCCATGACAGTGGACCCGTGAAGACCTCTACTGTGTTGTGTAGCGGATGCTCAGGGTTGTCCATGATGGTTTTATTTTTATGAAGTATCCTCTTTTGTACAATTAGCTCCAGTGGCTCCAGAACAGTCCCCAGAAAGGAGCCAGTCTTCTTTATAAGTCTGTTCAGTTTCTTGAGTCACTGACCCTGATACTGCTGCCCCCTGAAACAACTACATATAGTATTGCATTCTCCACAACAGACTTATCAAAGATATGCAACATTTTGCGGCAAACACTAAACTGAACACTCCCAGAACAGCCCTAACCCTACGTTCCTCTCTGAAGATAACTCCAGGGTTCAAGATGATAAAACTTTTCCAACTGGTCTCCTGAACACACAGAATACCCAGCTTCCTCCTCTGCATCATGCCAATCAACTCTGTAGCTTCTCCTGCCATCGTCTCAACATTCAAAGTCCCTACTCTCAACCAGAGTCTCTTTCTTCTTCCATTTTAACCCAGGCCTCAGCCTATCTCATATCAGGCTCTTGGGTCTTGTGATTCACATGTTTCGTTTTACATTGGATGCCCTTCCTGCCACAGCCCTCTGCATGTATCAGACTTGAAACCAGCACAAATAAGACACTGACTTTTGTCCCCCTAGCGTCTGCATCAAACACGCTCTGAATATGAGACAGTAAAAGCATCATGGTAGTCACTGTTTATTTCATAACTGTTTCTGACACAGAAATGTAGAATAAATTCTAGTATTCTCAATAACTACCCAGTAACTGATGTGTGTTTTGTGGGGTTTGTGCACTTACTTGCCCAGCTGACAGCAGACCTGTGGTAGCATCGTGACTGGAGGAGGGAGACAATAAAGCTCCAGTTGATACCAGAACTCCTTCACTTTCACTGACTGGAACACAACACTGGCAAAAAACATAAAAATGAGATGAATAACATCTGATTATTCTCTATGACCAAGAGATATGCCACACACTGCATTTCCTAGAATAAATGCTCAACGGTTAAACACGATTTTATGAGCGGTCACACAAAACCTTTAAACAGCAACCTTAAATTAAAACTTTCTGTGGATATCTTTTTTTTTTTTTATGTTTTCCCTTTTAGAAAGATAAGTCAGCTTGTGTGCAGTAAGTCTCACCTGCCTGTGCTCTTTCTGACTCTGACAGGAGAGAACGTAGCCTTGTAGATGAGAGTCTCCCGTGGGGGAACTAAAATCCAGTCGGCACCAGTCAGGTTGTCTCCCTCCAGGTACACATCTAGAGTCAGTAGTTCTTCTCCTGGGTTGTAGACAGGTATCTCTATGGCAATCGAGCTCTAGGATTAAAGCATTTGTGAGTGAACATCTTTTTTTTCTAATTCTTCTTATGTTTTCTCTCTATACATAGATCTAAAAAGATTTAGATCTATGTATAGAGAGGGAGACTACATTTTCCTTTAGATGGCAGAGGGAAAACTTTAAGGTGGTTTATCAACTTTACTGGATCAAATGCAGCCTCAGGGGGTCACAAGCCAGTGTCTTTTGAGCCTGTCCCCAGCACAGACAAATGCAGAAGGTTGTGGCAGGAAGGGCATCCGACGTAAAACTTATACCAAACTAACTCTGTGAGCCACAAGACCTATGAAACCCATACCAAATCGGTGGAGGCATGGGTTAACACAACCACCATGGGCGCTGTTGACCTATAGGGCACTGATGGAAATTGGGCTTATGTTGGTTAAAGGAGGAGAGGAGGAAGGCATGTCCGTAGGCAGAGAGAAAAGAGGAAAAGCAAGAAACTTAGGCTGAGAAGTTGGGACTTTGAATGTTGGAACTGTGAAAGGAAAAGCTGGTTGTTGATCTTGTGAGTTGGTTGACATGATGCAGAAGAGGAAGGTGGACATTTTGTAAGTTCAGCAGACCAGGTGGAAAGGTAGCAAAGCTAGAAACTCAGAAGAAGGGTTCAAACTGTTTTATCATGGTGTAGATGGAAAGAGAAATGGAGTGGGAGTCATCTTGAAGGAAGAGTCTGATAGGAATGTTCTGGAGGCGAAAACAGTGTCAGACAGAGTGATGAGTCTGAAGCTCAAGACTGAAGATGTGATGTTCAATGTTGTTAGTGCTTAAGTCCTATCGCTATGATGTCAGTTAGAAGAGAGAGAGAAACTCTGGAGTGAGGTAGATGAAGCAAGGCAGAGTGTCCACAGGGATGGTGATTGGTGCAGACTTCAATGGTCATGTTGAAGAAGGAAAAAGAACAGAGCTGACGAGGACGTGATGGGCAGGGTTAGGGTTAGACTTTGCAAAAAGAATGGAAACGGCTGTGGTGAATACTTTCTTCCAGAAGAGGCAGGAGCACAGGGTGACTTATGACTGATGGACTACATCTTATATAGATGATGTAATCTGAAGGAGATCAGTGACTGCAAAGAAGCAGTAACAGTGTGTAGCCAGACAGCATAGGATGGTGAGAGGACAAAGGTAGAGCAGAGGATGAAGTGGTGGAAGCTGAAAAAAGAAGAGTATTGTGTGGTTTTCAGAGAGGAGTTGAGACAAGCTCTGGGTGGTTCCAGATGACTGGACAACTACAGCTATGAGATCAGGGAGACAAGGAACAGAGTACTTGGTATATCATCTGACAGGAAAACAGGAGACTTGATGGTGGAATGAGGATGCGCCCAAGTATATAGAAATAGATTTACTAAGAAGTGGGAAACAGGACAGAAGAGAAGACAGGAGCACAGGAAGAACAGGTAAAAAGGGTGTACAGTGATTTGTATACCAGGTTGGACAGCAAGAAGGGAGACACCTACTTATACAAGTTGGCGAAGCAGAAAGATAGAGATGGAAGGATGTGCACCAGGCTATGGTGATTAAGGATAGAAATGGAAATGTAGTGACAGATAATGGAAGTGTTACAGGAAGATGGAAAGAGTACTTTGAAAAGTTGATGAATGAGGAAAATGAAAGAGAATGAAGAGTAGAAGAGGTGACTGTTGAGGACCAGAAAATGGCAAAGATTAGTAATGAAGTTAGTTGGTGTAAGAGAAGAGGATGTGGAGGACAGGATTAGATGGAGGCGGATGATTGGTTGCGGCGAGCCCCCGAGGGGAAAAGTCCAAAGGAAAAAGAAGATCATCTTTACTATATCAGAGGCAACTGAACACAATAGCTGTTCAGGCACATGTTAATTTACCACAAAACTACCATTTCTAGTTAACAACAGTTTATCTGAGCATTACCTTATCTATGTTTTAAATAACCTACCTGAGCATCACACTGTACATCAATGACCTTCAATGGTGCTGGAGGCTCACAAATTATCTCAAGGGAGAAATTAACTTCATAGTGTCCAAATACTTTTTCTAAAAGAAACACACATGTATACACAGATGTGAAGAAGATATAACACACATGCTTCTGTATGCACCGAATACTGATCAGCTGATAACTTATGTTTAGGAACACCTAAATTATCTTTGTCCTTACCTGAATCTTCTACAAATGACACAGTTCCTGTAAAAGAAGTCAATTATGAAGTTCAGTTTTCATTCATTTTATTAGGCTGATGCTTAGATGCAGATACATGTGTTAACATTATGTTTACACAAGTGGCCTAAAAACCTGCAGAACAAATTATTTACAAGCGCCTAAACCACAGCATTTTATTGTAGGTGTTCAAGACATGCATTAATATCAAGGACACAAGTACACCATTCTGTGTATATCTCTTTTGATAAATGCAACTGGGTATAATGATAATAAATAATTTCTAAATGAATAATTTTTACAAAGAAAAGCAGGCTGTGAGAATAGAGAGACAAATAGAAAATAGACAAGGATAGATAGATTGACACAGTTGAAAGCAGTCTATCTGTTTATCTGTCTATCTATTCTTACATTCTAAATTATTAATTATAAATATTATTATATTATTATATATATATATATATTATTATAAATATAAATATTAATTAATTCTAAAAAACCACAACCAGCTGAACCTAATGACTACAGACCAGTTGCCCTGACATCTCACATCATGAAAGTCCTGGAGAGACTCTTACTGGTCCACCTCAACAAGCAGGTCAGCACCTTTCAGGACCCATTACAGTTTGCATATCGTAATGGGCTTGGGGTTGAAGACGCCATCATCTACCTGCTTCACAGAGCCCACTCTCATCTGGACCAATCAGGCAGCACTTTGAGGGTCATGTTCTTTGATTTCTCAAGTGCTTTTAATACAATTCAGCCTGCGTTGTTATGTGAGAAGCTCCATAAGTTCCAGGTGGATTCCTCCACAACCTCCTGGATTTATGACTACCTCACAAACAGACCACAGTTTGTGAGACTGAAAGGTTGTGTGTCTGAGATGGAGGTCAGCAGCATTGGAGCACCACAAGGAACTGTTCTCTCACCATTTCTCTTCACGCTCTACACCTCTGACTTCCAGTACAACTCTGAGTCCTGTCATCTGCAGAAATACTCTGATGACTCTGCAGTTGTTGGGTGTATCAGCAACGGACAGGAAGCAGAGTACAAAGAACTGATCTGTCAGTTTGTGAAATGGTGTAGTAACAATCATCTCGTATTAAATACCAGCAAAACTAAGGAGATGATTGTCGACTTCAGGAGGAGCAAGAATCAACACAGCAGTGTTTCCATCCTGGGAAAGGAGGTGGAGGTGGTGGAGGAATACAAGTATCTTGGAGTTCAGCTTGACAACAGACTGGAGTGGAAATGCAACACAGAATACATCTACAAGAAAGGTCAGAGCAGACTCTACTTTTTAAGAAAGTTGAGATCTTTTAATGTCTGCACCAAGATGTTGCACATCTTCTATAGGTCTGTTGTTGAAAGTGCAATCAGCTTTGCAGCCATCTGCTGGGGCAGCAGCATCAGAACCAGAGACCTGAAGAGAATCAACAAACTGATCAGGAAAGCTGGATCTGTGCTGGGTGTAACTCTGGAGCCGCTGGAACTGATTGTACAAAAAAGAATGCTGCACAAGCTGATGAAGATGATGAAGGACTCTTCACACCCTCTCCACGACACAGTGATCAAACAACAGAGTGTGTTCAGTGAGAGGCTTCTTCAGGTCCGTTGCAAGACGGAAAGATACAGAAGATCATTCCTGCCAGCAGCCAGCAGCCTCCACAACAAGACTTAACACTGTTATTATATTATTATTATTATTTCTGTCTGTTTTTTATTTAAAAAAAAAAAAAAGAGAGAGAGAGAGAGAGAGCCCTTACTTCATTGAATTTCCCTTTATGGGATAAATAAAGTATTTTTCATTTCATTTCATTTTTCATTCTGTAAGATAGATACAGTCATGGAAAAAATTATTAGACCACCCTTGTTTTCTTCAGTTTCTTGTTCATTTTAATGCCTGGTACAACAAAAGGTACAATTGTTTGGACAAACATAACGATAACCACAAAGATTGTTCATAAGACTTTTATTTAAGAGCTGATATCTTACCATTTTCCATGGTTTTCTTGATTATAACCTAAATCACTTAAAGGAGCCGTTTGTAAGATTATGGCCAAAACTGGTACTGCAGTCACTTTCAAAATACTGTTGAGCGGCGTGTACCCTCCCCCTCCTCCCCGACCAGAGGTTGCCAGGTCGGCTGCAGAATGCAGCAGGAACGTAGGCTGTCATGGCAAGCGATGAGTCCTACACAGTAAGTTTATTTTCTGTTAATTATATTTAATGCTTTATGAAAGATCTTTTGCGAAGTAATAATGTACTGCAAAATTTAGTAATGGCGATTAGCCAAATAGAATCGTAAATGTTACCACATTTCAGTCGGAGCATACGTTTTCACTTATTTTCACTTAGTTACCCTGTTAAAAATGTCTTTATTAGGCTAGTGTTGCGATGTAAAGCTTTTTATGAACGCATTTGAAAAATCTATGCAAATTCTAATTTTGGGCTATGCAGTAATTTATTGTTTGGTTGGGAACACTATAGGCTCATATCGATGGTAACTTGTTGTAACGTCGACAATACAACATGTAAAGTCGAGGGTAATTTTCCTAAAATACATCAGGCTATATGAAAAATTACATGACGTGTAGAATTTGAATCAAAAACACGTCCAAAAGTTCCATGTATGTTGACAAAATTATGCGCTTTTGGTATTGAGGATGTTGCCGTGGAATTACGCCTGATACTTCCAAACTAACACTAAATTATTGCACAGGCTAAAAGATAGAATATGCTTAGAATACACGTTTATGTCGAGGTAGCCTAGCACTTGTTCCAGATGATCTTTGCTTGTACTGCTCTCACTTGTTTCAGCCTGATTTAGACCTCACTTTTGAGGTACCCTCTCTTGAGGCTGATGAGAGCTGGGCAGTAAAATTATGACTTGTAATATCACCATCTGTATCTATGTCAGCATCTTATGTAGTTTTAATCAAATGTAAATGCCAAATGCTATTTTGTGGTTTGTTTACTTAGGAACTCATTCAAAACATGAGTGAAATGGGGCTACGAGCACTAGCAACCCGGATCTTCTCCCGGAACCCTGGATTGGTTTTTGATGCCCTGTCTCCATTGGATAGCACCACTCTCCCACCTGCAGCTGCTCTTCCATGGTGTACCTGTGAGAACTGCAGGGAGATGGCCACAGATGCAGAAAGGAAATGCTGTGGCCAGGGGCCTGAGCACTGCATAAACAAATTGCCTCATTTTGAGCTTTACTGCTTGGAAGATGGCTATTTGCGTCTACACAGAGACTACAGGAATGATGTGTTGGTGGTAGCAGAAGTTACAGAGCCAGGTGATGATAATAGGCAGTTTAGATATGCTGCTTATCGCCAGTACACCTTTTGGCAGCATGGATCACTGGGCCAGGGTAACCGTCGTGTTATCCCCAGCTGCTGCATTTGGAGAATAAGGGACAAATACCCTGACCCTCAAGGCCAGTACACTGGCTTTCTACCCACAATTTGAACAAACTTTACCGACTCCAGTTTACTTGAAGTTACTTGTTGTATATACTTTGTTTTTACAAATTGTTTGTTTTGTTCCAAGTTTGTAAAGAGCCTTCTTCCTTGTTCAATAAAAAAAAGTTTATTTATAATAACAATGCTTTCCTTTTTACGATATAGAGGAACAGTAAAAAATAAATAAATAAATAAAAACGAGGGATAAACAGTATAAATAGTATAAATAACTATTTAACAATTAGCTGCTCTGTACTGTGAAAACTTTATGAAATGGTTTAAAAGCAGCTTGTGGCAGAAAATGGAAATGACAAGGGCTGAGAGGCTCTGGAAACGGGTTTCACTGGTCTTCACTCTGGAATCGTGACACTGAGGAGAGCAAAATAAAAACAGAAATTAGATTATTTTAAAATTAAATGTAATATGCATTACATCTAACTTGGTGTGTGGTATGTAGCCGCAGATGCAAAAGAAATAAACTGGTATTCTACCAACCAAGACCTCTCCTGACTTGGGTGCGCAGGAGTTAAGTTGAAGAGGAGGTAAGGCAACTGATGGAGGCTCTACATCCGGGATGTCATGAACAGTCTCACTGGCATCTATCACCGGCAAGGCAGGGAGGTGCCTGCAATGCTCCACCCAACCTAAAGACATATTTGTCAATTGCAGATAGAAAGACAATCGGATGAATAGGCAAGGCAAGGCAAGTTTATTTGTATAGCACATTTCGTGTACAAGACAATTCAAGGTGCTGTACATAAGCATTACAGAGCATTACATTAAAACAGGAGGAAATAAAAGATAAAATAATAATAAAAATGCAAAAAAATAATAAACAGTTATTTTTGATTTAGGAACTAAAAATGCAGATAAAATGCATGAAATAAAAGTTAAATATTATGATAAAATGTGGCAAATAAAAAAGTTTTTAACCTTGATTTAAAACTGCTGAGAGTGTCAGCAGACCTGCAGGTTTCTGGGAGTTTTTTCCACATTTGAGGAGCATAAAAACTGAACGCTGCCTCTCCGTGTTTATTTCTGACTCTGGGAACAGAAAGTAGACTTGAACCTGATGACCTGAGGGATCTGGTGGGTTCAGAACCAACCAGAAGATCCTGAATGTATTTTGGCCCTAAACCATTCAGTGCTTTGTAAACTAACAGCAGGATTTTGAAGTCAATTCTTTGACAAACAGGAAGCCAGTGTAAAGATCTGAGGACAGGAGTTATATGATCCAGTTTCCTGGTGTTAGTGAGGACTGGAGCAGCAGGTTCTGGACTAACTGCAGCTGTCTGATGGTCTTTTTAGGGAGACCTGTCAGGACAGCGTTACAGTAGTCTAGTCTACTGAAGATAAATGCATGGACAAGTTCTTCTAAATCCTGCAGCAACATCAGTCCTTTAATCCTGGATATGTTCTTTAAGTGATAATAAGCTGACTTCACAACTGTCTTGATGTGACTACTGAAGTTCAGGTCTGAGTCCAGGACTACACCCAGATTTCTGGCTTTGTTTTTGGTTTCTAACTTCGCTCTTTGAAGCTGAGTGCTGACTTTTAATCTTTCTTCCTTGGCTCCAAAAACTATTATTTCAGTTTTGTCTTCATTTAACTGAAGGAAGTTCTGACACATCCAATCTCTAATTTGATCAATGCATCTGATCAGTGTTTGGATTGGACTGTAGTCTCCTGGTGAGATGGTTATGTAGATTTGTGTGTCATCAGCATAATTGTGGTAACATATTTTGTTGTTTTTCATAATTTGAGCGAGTGGGAGCATGTAGATGTTGAACAGCAGTGGCCCCAAGATGGAGCCTAATAAACAAATAATAATAAAACCTAATAAAACAAAAACAGCAAATGCAGAGAGGTGGTTATCGTTGAGGTCAGCATTCATGGCTGTACTACGGAGACCAGGAATTCTATAAAGCACTCATCTTTTGTGTTTACGTATTTCATTGAATGAATGTCTGAGGATGTAATATGAATAATTTGTGTGGCACTTTCTATGAGAATCCATTGTTAACATACCGAATACAAATACGAGGGACATAGTCTTCATCTTCACTGTCATCTGCTTCAATCTCCTCATCCCTGCTAACACCTTCACTGTCACCCCAATCAATTCTGTCAAATTTGATAGAAAATTATAATGGTTAATACACAGCAGAACATCTTGTTACACACTATACAGTCAAACCCAGTTGAACTTACACACTGTTCATTAGGTCATTTATCTCCTGTTCATTCATGAGCGGGGTTTCAGCATCCTGGATGCTCATGTTCTGTAGAATAAAAGAAAACAATCACAATGCGGTCACAATGTACATGTTCAACATAATTTCTTATATTTAGACAAATTCGAAAGCTTGAGAGTATTTATATACCTCTCCTCTAGAACCTCTGAGGCATCCATGGTGCACTCCTCATCTTCCAATGCTTCCTCTGTAGGTGGCAGGTCTTCTCTATAAATAGTTTAGTTGTTTTAGACAAAAAATGCTTCCAAATATGAAATGAAAATGAAAACAACGTGGCACTGATCACTGACCGATTTGAAAGCGTTTCAGACGATGCATGTCCAATACTGGAGAGTGATGGTGCAGTCAGATGGTGCTTCTTCCACTGTCTTTTGCTTGGGGTTGAAGTGCTTGGGCCATAATAGCTGAAGAGACAAGCGTTTTTGTCATAATTATGGAACACTCTACACATTTACCATAATATGCAACAACCAACACATTTACCACAGACTAGCGTCTAACCAAAGATAATGCGGGGAAAGTTACGTCTGCATTCGTCATCAATGGCTAACGTTTTTTATCAGTTCCATCAGAAAAGACTGACACTAATAACTAACGTTAGCAATGGTCAGATGGGTCAATTTGCAGCACGTGTAATACACAACATATGCAAAGAATGAATAAGAAATCGTTTTACCGTGGTAACGTTAGGCTACTGTCTCAATGAGGTTTCACATTACCATGGCCATGCTAATGTTTTCCACGGCATGATGACTGACGGGCTCCGCTTATTAGCCTAACGTTACATTGCTATTGTTAGCAATATCAGTCACCGTTTTTATATTCTAAATAATAATTATTTACCTTTTCAATTCGATGACCCACCTGCTCCATAACGTTATGCGCTAGCGTTACTGTGCACGAACATGCATAACTTTGTTTAACTAGTGAATACTCCGACGTAGTGAATACTGACATTTCTTTGTTACCTTGTTCTGTTACCTTGTCCAAGTAAATTAGCGTTAGCCAAACATTTAGCTATGAATCTTACCTGTCCAGGAGAAAATCAGCAACGTTGGCATCTGTCTTCAAATTCTTCTCCGCTTTCAGCCGTCTCCATCTATCAAAAGCACCTCCTATACAAATCCTTGTTTTATTTCGGACCTTGTCACGACGTAACTCGGATTCATAACGAGGTCTTTTTTGTTTTGGTAAACTAGCCATTTTCACATCCAACACGTTCGTAGCGGCTGCTGCGATAAATAGAGCCGAACTGGCAACCCGGATGCCGAAACACTACTGACTTCCTGATTGGGAGATAGGTGGAGGGTGGCGCTTCAGGCCAAAACAAAAAATGACAACAAAAACAAGACTTGCAGCCCTCAAGTCCTCTTTTTAAAAGGGAATATCCTGGCTTGAGTGCTGTTGTCAGTGACATAAGTATTTGAAATGAACATGATTTTTAAATGTCTTTTGACATATCAGGGTCATTTTATGATTCGTTTTATTAATCTTCTTACATACAGCTCCTTTAAGTTTTTACATCAATAGCTATGGCGTTGTACTGCCAAAAACACTGCTTTTATGCATTCAGTGTTTTCTTTTCTGTCTGTTTTAGTCACATGATGACGTTTACTGGTACCAGGTATTAAAATGAACAAGAAAGTGAAGAAAAAATGGTGGTCTAATAATTTTTTCCATGACTGTAGATAAATAGATAGAAAAAAAAATGAATAAATTATTGAATTCACCTGTGCGTTTTTCCCGCTTCCATGGTGATACAGCCAGAGAGTATGCACAGCTGCTTCCAGCTTTTATCTCCAGTGACGGATTGCCGCTTAAAATGCATAGATCTGTCATCATCTACAAGCACGCACACATGCACGCAAGACAGAGAAGCAAAATAATATATCTGGAACAACGAATAAATGAATGAAACTATTCCACATTGTTTATTGTTCTATAATATTTTCTTTTTTCCTTAAGGAGGGCCAGATTTAGATTGTCTGGCAGCCTCATCAGGCTCAACTGGGCGGTATTTTGCCAGCGTGTGGTTCGTACCTTCAGGGTGAGGTTGTTCTGGCTGTAGTTGGGGACATCCAGCTGAGTGTGTGTGGTCCTCCCAACAGGGCAGTGTAACACCACATGGTCTCTGGGCAGGGGGGGTGTTCTCACTCCCTGGAGAGTAAACACAGCCATTATGTAAAGACAGCCTGCCCTGTGGAGTAGTGGGAGTAGTGATAAAATCCCCACCATGAGACAGACATCAGGGCACTTTCACGCCACACAACTACCAGCATTGGCAGATTGCTTGGACTACACCAGTTGTTAACACTGAAAAATGTCTGGATGGGGGGGGGGGGCAGCAGCAAAATACGAAAGACATGACGCAACCATCCTATAGGATAAAAACTAGAAAACTAATATGTAAAGTCAATGTTTTCAGGTTAGTCCTTATTTAATAGCTCATCTAGACTGGACAATAAGCAAGAATCTTTTTCACCAGTGGTTGCTATGAGAAACTGAATGACAAGCGGACAAAATCAAGTCTTGTTTTTTCAGTCTTTTTGTCACAGAATTTAAAGGTTCATACATAAATCAGCTCATATCTACCTGTGACAAGACCTGCGCCTCCAGCAGGTGAACCCGGACGTCACAACCAGACCTTAGGACCACCTGACATGTAAACCAGCCCTCAGACTCGCCCCGGAACCGTAACGGTACGTCCACAAAGCCACTATCTACTGAACAAATGGAGGAAATTCAAAAAAGAGAGGAAGTGGACAAACGAGTGGGAAATATCAACACAGGTACATTAATATACTGCTACATAAAACATTACATGCTCATCAGTGAATTTATTAAACTGTTTCTATTCAACTGAGCCAGAGGACCAAGAACTTAAACTTACTTCAATCATTCTGATAAGATCTGTTCCAGGTAACAAAAAGGTTTTTTTTTAATTATAGGACCCTTTCAGTGTTTATTATTTTTCTTTTTTTTTTTTGTTCTGGCTATCAAGTCAAAATGAACTTCAACATTATTTAAAACTTATCAAATACTAAATATCAATGGATCCAGCAGGAGAAACATAATAGCGACACCCAAAGGACTGAATATGTCCTGACCACTGGAAATAATAATATAAATAGAAAAAGAGCAAGAGTGCAAAGAAGCACTAAGTAAATAAAAATTATACAGATTAGTGTTTTGGAATAAAAGTAGTTAAAAAGAAAAACCTGATTTCCTGATTGTTTGATTGTATTGCACCCACTGTGTTTACTAGATGTTCCTGTTCCTGTTCTAATTTTTGTACAATAAAATATTATAACTCAGATATAAATGTAGTTATGATTTAAAATAATAATAGTGGTGAGAAAAGTATGTTAAACCTTTGGAATTAACTTTTTTTGCATTAATTCATCATAAATGTGATTTACTTTGCTTCTCATTTTCTTTCTTTCATTCTTATTACTTGCATCTTTCAAAGAGCTGTGAATACCATGAGCTTGTTAATATTTGTGCCTAAAAATAGCTTCCAAACTACCCTCAATCTCATCTATGTGTGCTTGATAGTAGAATATGTTAAATGTACCTGTATTTCCTGACAGAAAATTAATTATATGACACAGAATAATTTGGTTCAACTGTCAATCAACAGTTATTAATAAATGAATAAAACTGTGCCTCCCCCTAACTTTATAGAATAAACCTGGTGCCATGCAGTCAGGTCGGGCCTCTTCTGTTTCAGGTGTATGTGCATACCTGCAGGATCTTCTTTAATGGGTATAGTAACAGTGCTGGGCAGGGTGAAGTACTGTGGCAAAGAAACATCCACACTGTATTCTATCCCTTTACTCTGGTAAATACTTCTCAACAGCTGGGCCAAAGAGGAGAGAGGAGAAAAAAGCACAGCAAGTATGAAAAACTACACAACACTGAATGTTTTCATGCACAGCAAACGTCTCCTGTTTCTTCAGCATATATCTTGTTGAGTGTGTCTGAGTGGCTACCTGCTGACTGAGGAGCTTCTGTGCAGCTGTGGTTGACCTCACAGAGCTGCTTTCCAATGTGTGCGTGAGCGTCCGCCTCCTGTATTCATCAGGACTCAGACAGTGCTGCCCCCAGGTGGCCAAAGCCTGTTCCCACAGCACATTCACCCGGGGAACCTGGAGCAGCACCTCATGCACTTCTCCCACCATGCTTTGCAGGGTTAGCACCGGTGTAGCACCAGCGTCTATTAGTAAAGAAAGAAATTTACATTTATTTGGTTTGTAAACTGAAACCTGGCTGGACTGCTATTAGCTTTTATTAGAGCACACTTTCATTTAGGCAACATTTTAACAAGCTTATGCAATGTCAAAGCATTTATTTTCATTCTTCTTCAGGATCAAGTTCTCAGTAGAATAAAGGTCTAAACTCTGTGGTGGCAGGTCCATTTGTGAAAATTATGTCTCATGCTCCCATCACCCTCTCACAGTTTAAAGTGTCATAATTCATCGGGTTATATGCCTGTGTAATAAAGGAATAAAATCAAATCAAATCTTGGAGAAGCTCAGCCGGCTGACATGCTCCAAGTCTTTCTTGTTTAGTAACACTACCTCCACTTGACTATTATATGTTGCTGTGAATTCTATTGACTTTTTTTTTAACCCAGTTACATTTCATTAAATCTTTCCAGTGATATTTTTGCTCATTTAAGATTTTTGTATAACCTTGTTTCTTCTAAGAAGAAAATATTTCACTGCTAGTCTTCTGGGTTTTAAATGACTCCTTGAATAGTTTTTAACTTATAATTAGTAGTTTCAGCCAGTTCAGCTGTTAGGTTTACTGATTAAGATCGATAATTTGAAAAAAAAGTAACATATAATCCGTGACCACATGATGTGTCTTCCAATATTGTTAGTTAGGAAGAGGGTGTGAGCCCATGACATCATCAAAAAGAGAAGAAGCTTATCTCTGACTGTTTTCAGCCTGGGACTGGAGCAATTAGACGGTCTGCTGGAGAGTCAAAACTCAGAAAAATGAGTACAAACTTCAGACAGTCTGTCATTCTATTCACTCCAGCAGATTTTCTTGTGAAAACAGAAGACACCACATTTCAACCTTGTTTTTATAAAAGGCAGCTCTTAAGGACAGGTCGTTTATTTCCATACCAAACCTTTCCTTTGCATTTTACTTGCACTGCCACCAAGTTAAAATAATTTTAACTTCAGTACAGCACACATGAATGGTATGCACAACCTTGCACGATGCCCAGAGCAGTATAGAGTGAGTTTCATAGTGAAGCACAGCGCCGTCCTCATCTGGTCTGAAAGATACTTCAAATAAGTATGTCTTAAATAGGGGTGAGTATTGGCAAGGACCTCGAAATACGATATGTATCATGATACTTGGGTTACAATGCGGTATTATCACTATATCGCGATATATTGCGATATTCTACCCAGTTAATATCAAAATTAAAAGTAGAGAGGACAAATTGAGTGAAAACTATTTACTTCAAAATAACCTATTTATTGTTTATTATTGGTGTTTTTGAAAAAAATCGAAAAAAAATCAATATTAGGATATCATATTGGGTGACCAAAAATCGCGATATATTGCCAAATCGATTTTTTTTTCACACCCCTAGTCTTAAATACACATACATATTTGGGCAATTAACATTAACTTTACAGTAATATATCACTCTGCATGAAATTTATTTAGAACAGGTTTGAAGACTTTCACGTTTTAGCTTTGGAACAGTTTTGAAAAACATAATTACTGGAAAAATACCTAACAATTACATCATTACTACTGATGTCCTTTAATGCAAAGGCGGGGAGAGTTTTTATAACATTAGGTCAAGGTAAAAGAAGCCCCAATAAATTATTTTTGGATATAGTGCTCTATGTGCAACATTTGTCAGACAGGTGTCTTACCTGAACTCTTTTGAACAACAACTGAGTTACAACTTGGCCTTGCAGTGAGAGGGGAAGGAAGTGGTAATTCTGATGTTGCCTTCACCAAAAACACCATGTCTCCCACCTAAAGCGACAGATGCAAACAGAACAACATCTTTTGTGTGGATACTACGTAGGAATGGCTCAAAGAACATGACAGAGTCACCAGCCCTAACTCCCCAGATACCCGTTTGATGGAATATGGCATCTGTGGAAACAAATCCCATCCACAGGCCCCACCCTACAACCGTAGAGCAAGCACCTCCTGCTAATGTTGTGGTACCAACAGCCCAAATTGTTTTTCTATGCCGTGTCTTGGATGGACGAAGGCCATTTGTCAATATGTTGGAAAAAGAAATCAAAGAATAAAAAGTAATAGAAGATTTAATGAGGCAACCCTCCCTAGAAAACATGTCAGGTGTGGTATCTTCTACAGCTACACAGATGCACAGACAGACCTGAGGGCAAACCAGAAGCACGGTGCAGTATTTGGTGCTGACGACGAAGGGCAGGTAGAGGATACTCAGAGTGTCTGCTTGGCCTGACTTCAAGAAAACTATCTTTGCTGGACTCAGGAACTCACTTCCATCACCATCTGGGCAGATCAGCAAACATAAGAACTACAACCACGCATCCATCAAGAAAAGCACAACACTGCGATCCACTGGACCTCACAGACATGTACTGGGGCGTACTATTTACGTTTATTAAGAACTGTTCAAGTATTTGTGGAATTACAGTTGGGTCAAGAAGTATTTGAACAATAACAGAGGTTTGATCATTTTACACCACCACAATGGAATTGGCAATAGAACAATCAAGATGTCATCAAAGTGTAGACTTTCAGTTTTAATTTACAAGGTATCACAAAAATATGGTATTTACCATTTAGGAATTGCAGACACTTTAAGCAAAGCAGCCTCCATTTTCAGGGCTCAACGATGCAGTGAATTCCCACCTAAATTCTAGGGTCCATGGACATCCCAAAACTGAGTTTCATCCTCAGAGATGCTTTGCCAAACCTCCACTGAAGCCACCTTTCGTTCTGCCTTTCACTAACTGAAAAACATGCCCTACTGGGTTGGCATCAGGTGATTATGTACAATATTCTTTTTTTTTTCCTTTAAAGGTCTTGAGCTATTTTTAAGTGTGTTTAGGGTCCTTATCCATCTGGAATCTGAGGCATTTCCTAGTGTTGAAGCATCCAGTTGAATGTTAGCAGGGAGTAAACCACTATACACCTCAGATCTCCACCATGTGGCACATAGTGACGTCTGCTTTGCATCATGAACTGTTCCTTTCCTTCTCTTTTCCCATCAATCCGTATAAGATTTTTCTGGTTTCATCGGGCCAAAGAATCTGATTCCAGAACATAAGAGGCTTTTTAGATGCTTTTTGTTTTATCTGGTCAATTGTAGGGGTGAGTATTGGCAAGGACCTCGCAATACGATATGTATCGTGATACTTGGGTCACGATACGATATTATCACGATATATTGCGATATTCTACCCAGTTAATATCAAAATTAAAAGTAGAGATGAAAAATCAAGTTGCTGTATATGTTCATCAGATGATATTGATCATTCAGAGGACAAATTGAGTCAAAACTATTTGCTTCAAAACAACCTATTGTTTATTATTAGTGTTTTTGCACATTTAAGTGAATGAATGAATTTTCCTAAAAATCGGTATTAGGAGCTGAAAAACCAATATATAGGGCGGCCGAAAATCATGATATATCCCAATATCGATTTTTTTCACACCCTTAGTCAATTGACAGTAAACCGACTATATTTACATTCACGAAGGAGTTTCTTGATTGTAGACTTTGACCATGATATAGCTAACTCTACAGAGTATTTGTGACTTCTGTTGATGTTGAGGAGGGATTTTTTTCTTCATCAGGGAAAGAACTCCATAATCACTCACTTTAGTTGTCTTCTGGAGCCTCCAGGCCCTTTGAAGTGATTGGGATTATCACTACTATCATTCTTTTTTAAGAAGTTTGGCCAAACCTTTGTTTACTCTTATAGATGTGTGTTGTTTGTTTCCAGCCTAAGCACACATGGAGATCTCTTGTACTTCATACTGAAAGTATCAGTCAAATAACTGCCAAATGCACACTCACAATCAAGCCTCAAGGGAAGTTGGAGAACCTGGAGGAAACCCACACAAGCACGGGGAGAACATGGAAACTCCATACAGAGAGACCCCTGCTGAGGTTTGAACCAGGAACCTTTTAGCTGTAGAGCAACAGTGCTGACCACTAAGCCACCGTGCTGCTGGCTTTTCTTATCCTATGTGTTGATTACATGTTTTTCTTTAGAGTTAATCCGTTGCTCATTATCTCTGTGTAGGGACTTCAGATGCAAATTAGCCGCCAGCTGACTCTGGTGCAATTGTACAAATTGTGCACCGGAATGATTATGAGTGAATAAATATATAAATAAAATGGCTGTAATTTCTATGTGGTGAATGCCATATTCTGTGAAACCCCTTAAATCAAAATGTCTATCTCATTATGATTTCAAATCCATTTTGGTGACATATAAAGGCAAAATCATAAAACCTTTGTCACTGTCCAAAAACCCCTGGAATTTCAAACACCAACTGTATTTGAAATGTTTTTTTTCTTCCCAAAGCTCTGTGAATCAAGATTGATTGAGTGTCTTTGTCTTCCACGTGTATTCACAGCTCCCCGGTCGAGTGCATTTTCTTCCACAGTTTGAAATATACCATCATAATGCTTGACAGAAAGTATTCTTAATTTACATTTTTGTCAAATTAGATTTCAATGCTTAATTTTCTCTTTTGAAAAGAAGGACTTTGTGATTAATATAATATAATTTGAACAAGCGGCAGCATTTTTCTGTGCAACATATCTTTTAAAAGTGTCTGTTCTCACCACAGGACTGCAGCTACCATGACGAATACACACTGCTCACTTCAAATCTCACATCAGCACGTTTACTTTCACTAGATCTCAGTCTACTCTGGCAGTGAGATAAAAGAGCAGAACGACAGCTGGCAAAGATGTGAACCAGTGTCAGAAATAAACACATTGTGGCGCTTGGAACTTTGACTGTAATGATCAATATTTAACATTTAAAATCAAAAGCACGTGTGTGTTTGTGTGATCATCCTGGAAGTGCTGTGTGTTATTTCCTATTTACCATTAATCTCCCTGCAACCAGTCATGTCTGAAGTCATCTTCTTCATACTAAAAAAGGATAAGGAAAGAAAACCATAGTCAGTCGTAGTATACATGGGATTACACATCCTGGATCAGGTGACTCAAAGATGATGTAAAAAATAACATCTGGCTGTTTGATATGTTACCTGCATGAGTTACAGGTTAGTGTAACTTAGACTGGGAAACTGTCTCTGACCTGACTTTCATACTTCCTCAGCTAAGTTTTAGGTTTGCTAATGCTATCGGTAATACCTGAAATGTAAACAACTACAAAGTTATGATTTTACACTGCATTTAAACGAATCAACTGTTTAAAGCTTTTAATTATAGACTTTACATCAACATGTGGAGATACTGTAAGGTGAAGACTGTCCAAATCTCTGAACAACAAACAAAGCGGGTGAAAAGCTGCAAATTCACATATTCAGCAAGATGGAAATGTTATGTTTTGATATATTAACATGAAAATTATACTTACTGGTAGATAATTTTAAATGTTCTAGTTGAATTAAAACAAGTGTTTTAAATTGTGTTTTACACAAAACAGTCTGGGAAAAAAAGATCTAAATTATATAATATGCACCCTAAATTTTGTGAGTTGAAGTCTAAATTTTGAATGTAACAAGTAGCTAAATGTATTATATATACTGCCCAGCGTACTGTTAAACAAAAATCTCTTAGTCAGTTTGGACTAGTGTTTGTTTCCGCCAATCAGCTTTTAAATTCAATTCAACTTTATTTGTAAAGCATCTATTACAATACAAATTATCTTCCAGTGCTTTTCAGAGACCCCGAGAAAATATTATTAATCATAGCTAATATTATTAAATCTCAATTAAAAGAACAATGGCAAGAATAAAAGGGAGGATCCTCCTGCCGAAGGCCAGCCAGGTGAAGGAAGAAAAGAGGAGCATGGTCTCAGACCTCTGAAGCTTCCCTGCTCAGTTTTATACTTTATTCTCTTTAAAAGCCAATCACAATCACAAGCCATCATTCAAGAACAAGCTGAATTAATTGGCTCTGCTTGTTCACATAACGAAGTAAGACAGTGAAAACAGAGCTCGGGTCTGTACTCTGTTGGATATTGTGAGCGGTGCACATTACTCGGTCTTGGAAGATGCTTGAAGGAAAATGTCTTTCCTTATTTCAGGCTCCAGTGGGTTGAAGGTAGATTCCACCAGTACCACCCTAAGAACACAATCAAACAATCATCATTGTGTGTACTTTACTTCAGTCTTCAGTATCTCAGGCAGAGGAACCATCCAAAGGAAAGTCATCAATAGCAATTTAAAAAAATAACTCAACAAAATAAACCCTTCTCATCTTTTTTTTTCATCAGAATTTACAAACACATTTAGGTGCTTTTACTTACATTCAGGCATCTTCAAGTACCTACCTGAAGTTAGCATCTTTGTTGAAAGTATTCATTAGTGGAACTTCGATCACATTTAGCTGGTAACATGGGGAACTGCACTTGACAGTATTCTAAGGAGAGACAGCGTAAAGTGGACAGTCACCAGATTAAAATCATCCTGTCATCACACCTAGCTGTAAATGAAAGGGACTCTTCAAACAAAGCACGTTAAGAAAGAAATTAGTTTGTCAAATGCAGGTGACGAGCAAATTATTAGTATTTAATTAGTAAAGCAGTGGATTGCAGTGTTATCCACATTTCCCCTCACAATATTAATACTTTGGCAGGCCACTCATGTATATTATTGACCATTTTGACCATTTATTCATTTATTTTTAAATCATTGACACTCACAATGTTGAAAGACCCAAAACACCCGATGATCTCAGGTAACAACATCACTGATGATGTGTCCCAGCGCATCCTAGGATGTATCTATACACTGTTCCTCTGGCTTGACCAGTGACTCCCAGGAATAGGCTGGGTGACGACCAAGAAAGTTTGGTGACAACTGGAGAGACAGTGGACAGCACGGAGAGACGGCAACCGGGGCAGGAAGGGGTAGCAGCCCAACTTGCATCTTCCGTAAGGGAGAAACCCAAACAAGCTACAGATCGACCCACAGGAAAATACCCCCAGGGGAGCCCGAGAGGGGGGGAGGATGAGCACCCCGATAGGACGGACCTAATGATGACGACCTTGGAAAACGGACAATCGACTATGATTAGTAGATGCATCTGCGGTAAGGTCTGCCCGCAACGACCATGGCCTAAAAATACATCAGGCCCAGAAGAAATGCTTGGCACAGGAGAACACAGCACAGCGCACAGGATCACCGCCTGGTAAGACGCAGGAGGAGCCCGGCCCGGAGACAACCCACAGTGCCCAGAACCTCCAAGTGCTCAACACTCTGAATCCAAGCAAAGTAGTCCGGTATCAGCGGATCAAATGGCCTCACGCCAAGCAGCACAGGCTGTGGCAGCAGTTTGACAAGGACACGGCTGGGATCATCAACGCAACAGCAAAAGGAGATGCAGAGGGACGACTCAAGAGCCTGACCACCATCATTACAAGCTTCGGGGCTGAGAGGTTCGGGGTTGAAGAGCCTAAGTCTAGCAAGCCCACCCACACTAACAACCGTAGGGCAGACAAAATCCACCAGCTGCGGAAAGAGCTGCGGTCGCTGGCAAAGCAGTTCAAGACAGCAAGTGCAGCGGAAAAGCCACCTCTCGCAGAGCTTCGACTCACCATCCGGAAGAAACTCACGAACCTGCGTAGGGCGGAATGGCACAGGAGACGGAGTACTGAGAGAGCCAGGAAGCGGACCTCCTTTATTTCCAACCCCTTTGGATTCACAAAGAAGTTGTTAGGGCAGAAGCGCAGTGGGCGTCTTGACTGTTCCAAGGGGGAGGTAGATGACCATCTCTTCAACACCCTCCGCGACCCAGACAGAGAACGAGAGCTAGGACCACAGAGAGCCCTCCGGGAAGTACCAGCCCCTCTAGTGGAGTTCAATACTGCAGATCCCACTTGGAGGGAAGTCCAGGAGGTGGTAACATCCGCCAGAGCAAGTTCTGCTCCAGGTCCCAGCCAAGTGCCTTACAAGATGTACAAGCACTGTCCAAACCTCCTCAGAATCCTATGGAACCTACTGCTGGTGTTTTGGCGTAGAGGGACCATTCCGGATCAGTGGAGACAGGCTGAGGGAATCTGGATTCCAAAAGAGGAGAATTCCACCAAGCTGGAGCAGTTCCGATCCATCTCACTTCTTAGTGTGGAGGGAAAGATCTTCTTTAGCGTCCTCGCCAGAAGGATGACGGACTTCCTCCTCAAGAACAATTACGTGGACACCTCAGTACAGAAGGGGGGCATACCTGGAGTGCCCGGGTGCCTGGAACACACCGGAGTGGTCACTCAGTTGATCAGGGAGGCACGAGAGGGGAATGGAGACCTGGCGGTGCTTTGGCTTGACCTCGCCAATGCGTATGGGTCCATCCCCCACAAGCTGGTGGAAACCACCTTGGACCGTCACCACATTCCCCGCAAGTTCAAGGACCTCATCCTGAACTATTATGGGAACTTCAGGCTGAGAGTTACATCAGGGAGAAAGGGATCATAACCGGCTGTACGATCTCAGTTATCCTGTTCGCCCTGGCTATGAGTATGTTGGTGAAAGCAGCTGAGACTGAGTGTAGAGGCCCCTTGTCTAAGTCTGGAGTTCGGCAACCCCCCATCCGTGCCTTTATGGATGACCTGACGGTTACCACCACATCAGTGCCGGGGTGCAGATGGATCCTACAGGGCCTGGAGAAGTTAATCCCTGGGCTAGGATGAGCTTCAAACCAACAAAATCCAGGTCCATGGTGCTAAAGCGGGGAAAAGTGGTGGACAGGTTTCGTTTCTTTGTTGATGGAACGGCAATACCTACAATCACTGAGAAGCCAGTCACAAGCTTGGGCAAGACCTTTGACTGTAGCCTCAGAGACACAGCCTCCATCCAAGCAACCATCACGAAGCTTGAAACTTGGTTATCCGTAGTAGACAAGTCTGGCCTACCCGGTAGGTTCAAGGCATGGCTGTACCAGCACGGCATTCTTCCCCGTATCCTTTGGCTCTTGTTGGTGTATGAGGTGACTATATCCACGGTGGAGACCCTGGAGAGAAAGATCAGTTCCTACCTCAGAAGATGGCTGGGTCTGCCTCGCAGTCTCACAAGTGCAGCACTGTACAGCAGAAGAAACAAACTCCAGCTTCCTTTCAGCAGCCTGGAGGAGGAATTCAGGGTCTCTCGTACAAGAGAGGCACTTCTCTACCGAGACTCAAGCGATACCAGAGTGGCATCAGCAGGCATTGTGGTTCGGCGGGCAGGAAGTTCGGGGCTCAAGAGGGGTTGGAGCAGGCAGAGTCTCGAATGAGACACAAGGCCTTGGTGGGCACGCTGGCGATCGGGCGAGCAGGGCTGGGCGCCATCCCACAGCCACGGTACGACAGGGCCCAGGGCAAGGAAAGGCGGGACCTTGTCTTGGAGGAGGTGCGGGCAGGGGTTGAGGATGGGAGGACCAACAGGATGGTGAGTATGCGGCAGCAGGGGGCATCATCGAGGTGGGAAGGAACGCTGGAAAGGAAGCTAACCTGGAATGACATCTGGAAGGCAGAGCCCCAGCGTATTAAGTTCATGGTCCAAGCTGTTTATGATGTGCTACCAAGTCCAGCTAACCTGCAAGTTTGGGGGAAGAGTGACCTCCCAACTTGCCCCCTCTGTCCTGGAAGAGGCACGCTGGAGCACATCATGAGCAGCTGCCCTGTAGCTCTCGGAGAAGGTCGATACCGCTGGAGACACGACCAGGTGCTGAAGGCAGTGGCTGGAACTATCTCCAGTGCAGTGGCCAACAACAAATACATCAGCAGCCGGAAATCAATTCCATTCGTGAGAGCTGGAGAGAAGCCACACCCTAAATCAACATCATCGGCCAGTCTTCTCTCATCGGCAGCAGACTGGGAGCTGCGAGTTGACTTGGGCAGGCAGCTCAAGTTCCCAGAGTATATAACATCAACCTCATTGAGACCAGACCTGGTTCTGACATCTGCCTCTTCAAAGCAAGTCCTCTTATTGGAACTGACAGTCCCTTGGGAGGACCGCATGGAAGAGGCCAATGAGCGCAAGCGGCTCAAATACCAGGAGCTCATTGAAGACTGTCGGAGGAGAGGCTGGAAAGCCCGCTGTGAGCCAATAGAGGTGGGATGTCGGGGCTTCGCTGCATGGTCCCTGTGCAGGGCCTACAGCCTGCTTGGCATCCAAGGCGCTGCTAAAAGGAGAGGCGTCAAGTCCGCCACAGAGGCTGCAGAGAGAGCCTCTAGGTGGATCTGGATCAAAAGGTCCGAAAAGTGGGCTAATGCTGCTGGGACACAAGCCGGGGACTGATCACCCCGGCTGGGTCGCCTGAGGGAGGGTGTCTGATGTTGAAAGACCCGAAACACCCGATGATCTCAGGTAACAACATCACTGATGATGTGTCCCAGCGCATCCTAGGATGTATCTATACACTGTTCCTCTGGCTTGACCAGTGACTCCCAGAAATAGGCTGGGTGACGACCAAGAAAGTTTGGTGACAACTGGAGAGACAGTGGACAGCACGGAGAGACGGCAACCGGGGCAGGAAGGGATGGCAGCCCAACTTGCAACTTGCATAAGGTCTGCAAGAATGACCATGGCCTAAAAATACATCAGGCCCGGAAGAAATGCTTGGCACAGGAGAACACAGCACAGCTCACAGGATCACCGCCTGGTAAGACGCAGGAGGAGCCCGGCCCGGAGACAACCCACAGTGCCCAGAACCTCCAAGTGCTCAACACTCTGAATCCAAGCAAAGTAGTCCGGTATCAGCGGATCAAATGGCCTCACGCCAAGCAGCACAGGCTGTGGCAGCAGTTTGACAAGGACACGGCTGGGATCATCAACGCAACAGCAAAAGGAGATGCAGAGGGACGACTCAAGAGCCTGACCACCATCATTACAAGCTTCGGGGCTGAGAGGTTCGGGGTTGAAGAGCCTAAGTCCAGCAAGCCCACCCACACTAACAACCGTAGGGCAGACAAAATCCACCAGCTGCGGAAAGAGCTGCGGTCGCTGGCAAAGCAGTTCAAGACAGCAAGTGCAGCGGAAAAGCCACCTCTCGCAGAGCTTCGACTCACCATCTGGAAGAAACTCACGAACCTGCGTAGGGCGGAATGGCACAGGAGACGGAGGACTGAGAGAGCCAGGAAGCGGACCTCCTTTATTTCCAACCCCTTTGGATTCACAAAGAAGTTGTTAGGGCAGAAGCGCAGTGGGCGTCTTGACTGTTCCAAGGGGGAGGTAGATGACCATCTCTTCAACACCCTCCGCGACCCAGACAGAGAACGAGAGCTAGGACCACAGAGAGCCCTCTGGGAAGTACCAGCCCCTCTAGTGGAGTTCAATACTGCAGATCCCACTTGGAGGGAAGTCCAGGAGGTGGTAACATCCGCCAGAGCAAGTTCTGCTCCAGGTCCCAGCCAAGTGCCTTACAAGGTGTACAAGCGCTGTCCAAACCTCCTCAGAATCCTATGGAACCTACTGCGGGTGTTTTGGCGTAGAGGGACCATTCCGGATCAGTGGAGACAGGCTGAGGGAACCCCCCAGTGCTGAAGGCAGTGGCTGGAACTATCTCCAGTGCAGTGGCCAACAACAAACACATCAGCAGCCGGAAATCAATTCCATTCGTGAGAGCTGGAGAGAAGCCACACCCTAAACCAACATCATCGGCCAGTCTTCTCTCATCGGCAGCAGACTGGGAGCTGCGAGTTGACTTGGGTTCCCAGAGTATATAACATCAACCTCATTGAGACCAGACCTGGTTCTGACATCTGCCTCTTCAAAGCAAGTCCTCTTATTGGAACTGACAGTCCCTTGGGAGGACCGCATGGAAGAGGCCAATAAACGCAAGCGGCTCAAATACCAGGAGCTCATTGAAGACTGTCGGAGGAGAGGCTGGAAAGCCCGCTGTGAGCCAATAGAGGTGGGATGTCGGGGCTTCGCTGCACGGTCCCTGTGCAGGGCCTACAGCCTGCTTGGCATCCAAGGCGCTGCTAAAAGGAGAGGTGTCAAGTCCGCCACAGAGGCTGCAGAGAGAGCCTCTAGGTGGATCTGGATCAAAAGGTCCGAAAAGTGGGCTAATGCTGCTGGGACACAAGCCGGGGACTGATCACCCCGGCTGGGTCGCCTGAGGGAGGGTGTCTGATGTTGAAAGACCCGAAACACCCGATGATCTCAGGTAACAACATCACTGATGATGTGTCCCAGCGCATCCTAGGATGTATCTATACACAAATGACATTCCTCCCCTTTTTAAATACCTACAAACAACAGAAGGAAAACAGCATGGTAAAAGTAATCTGTGTTTAATAGTTTAAGTTCACGTAGAGTGTCTCTAGATGATGGTACAACTGCAAAGTAAAATGTATCTGCATCAACCCATTGCTATTAAGGTGAAAGATGTTGGAGAATATTTAGACTTTATGCAGTCAGAAAGTAGTTGGTAGTTACACAATAACACTAACATATATCATCACTGATGGAAAAAAATAATTATTTCAACGATACAGCTACAATAGAGAAACTTTGACTAAATTCACCACAGCCTGGAAATCGTGTGGTCATCATGTTTATACTGTGGTGTTATTGTGGGATGCTCTACTTCACATGGTGCTGACTTCAGTATGTCTTAGCCCTTGTTGCCAATTATCTTTCGTGGCTTTAGACTTTTTTTTCAGAACCCTTGTATTAAAAATAAAATACAACAAAGAAAAAGCTAGCTAATATAGCGACCCTTAAATCAAACCTTTTTTACTCTCTGTTAACACTTGCTGCACTTCAGGTACAAAGAGTAAAATGTGTTGATGCATTACTGTAATGATCCCAACAGAAACAAGCAAAGTAAATGTAGACGGCTAACATGGATGTGAATGTGGATGAAAAAGTAGAAAATTAACACATTTTGTTTCTTATGAAGAATAAAACTACAGCACAAAGTATAATCTAATTCTGTGGGAAACATAAACCAGGTGTAGCTGCAATAAAAATAATGTATCTGGTAAATTTTTCTTTTCTTTCTGTATGTTTGTAGGCCAGAGTTTCCTGAGTTTCATGCTGACTTGCAGTTCCATCCTCTGTCCATCCCAGCGTTTACCTCCACCTGTGTGTGTAGATGTGTAAAGTAGAGATCGACCGATTATCGGTCGGGCCGATTATTAGGGCCGATATTTGGAAATTTGACTTATATCGGCATCGGCCTTTTTTTTAATCGACCGGCCGATATGAAGAAATCAATTTAAAACTGGGTTATTCTGGCTAAGATGCCGCCGCGCCTCTCTCTCCTGCCTGCTGTCTCCTGCATTATTCACCTCGTCCTCTGATTGGTTGAGCGGCAGAGGCGGAGCCTCCGAACAAGAAGCTGTCATCACAAACACGGGAGAGTGAGAGGAAAAGTTTTCTTGTGTGAGAAGCTCCGGAACAGAAAACACGTGTCAAAGGTAAATGCAGAAAGCTCTTCTGAAATTGTAATAAACATCCCAGTACTCTGCATCTCACAAATACTACTAACATTACAGTGAGCAGCAGAATAACGTAAGAGCAGAGTAAACCTTAGCGGCAGCTCTGCTAACTCGTATTATGTCCCAACATGTCTGTGAATTATTTAAAAGAAGACTGCTGGTAATATCGACATGGAAACAGTCCATGATAGAAAAGCATGTGTGTGTGATTAAGAGAGCGCATAAAAAACTCAGTTCACTTGTTTTAGGGAGCGCTTAGGTGGAGGCTGCTTAGCTTTTACCATAAAATTAGTCCGTCGATCTGGCTCTAAACGCTCTGCAGACTATGTATTAGCAACGGGTAAAATACACTGAACTTTCCGGACAGTAAGCCGTTACTTTTTCTCACGATTCGAACCCTACAGCTTATACAACGATGTGGCTAATGTATAGATTTCTACGGGCCAGCTTCATGCCGTCAGTACGTTTATCCTCGTCAGAATGAAATTACCGAACTGGTCACAGTGGACCAATGAAACTGTTCAATTAAATCAAACACACTCACACTAAATTCTTCAGATCAGTCATTTTGTGCTTCATGCACACACCTTCATCATGGAAAACACACGAAGGAATGCATATGATTTAGCTTTTAAGTTAAAGGCAATCGATCTGTCGGTCAGAGAAGTAACCAGAGCTACTGCACGTAATTATTTTGAGATCCTTATATTCAGGTGCGCTCAATAGGAAATCACGGTATGTAATGTGGAGATTAGTATGTAGTTAAAGTCACGTGAAAAACTCTACAACTCACAACTACTAATGTTGCTATGAGCTTTCTGGTCCTATGATCTGAAAATGAACGGGAAGATGAGAGAGTAAAATTCAGAAATGATTCATCTGAACAAAGTGGTGGAACATTTTAAATACTGTGTGAGCTCATTAAAGCCTGAAAGGATGTTTGTGTCCTGTCAGGAGTTTAACTGCACTCATAACAACTATTATACTTTTTTATGTAGCCTTTGTCATATTAATCATTAATAATGTAGCAACACAGTTTTGAATGACAGGGTCCTTGCTATCGCATGGTAAAATATAACATTTGATAATGAAATCAACTTAAGGCATCCTAAATGCTGCTGTTTTATATACTACTACTTTATAAAATCTCTGGAAACAAGTTTTTATTTGCAATTACTAGAGATAATGCAGAGCCTGAGAACTCCTGCACTTTTTGTTTTTGTTTCAAGTTAAAACAAAGTTAAATTATTTCAGTTATACTGAAATTTTATTTTATTTATTGTGAAAACATTTAGGGAGCTATTATCTAAGTTTTTATTTAATGTTACAAGAGGTGCTGCTGAGCCTGAGAACTCCCTGTATTTTTGTTGTGTTTGAACTTAAAACAAAGACAAGTCATTGTAGTTATATTTAAATTTTACTGTATTTTCTGTTATTTCAGAGAGCTATTTATTTAACTTTATGAGAGATGTTTCTGAGTGTAGGAAATTCAGGCACTTCTGGAGCTATTATTTTCTATTTGTGTGATTCAATGAGCATGCTTTAGGCATTTCTGTGAAGTTCAGTGTTTGCATTATTCACTTTTTTTAGGCCAATTTTTACACTTTTACTGCAAATGAATATCGGCTCCAAATATCGGTTATCGGCCTCCTCTAACTACTAATAATCGGTATCGGTATCGGACCTGAAAAACCCATATCGGTCGATCACTAGTGTAAAGCACCTAGAGACAATTGGCCTCGTAACAGACACTATACAAATAAAACAGAATTGAATTAATTAAATCATACTCACAGTTGGTGTGATGTGACTGATATGCGTCCTCATGTTGAAGGCAAGAGTGGTGCAGCGAAGGCCAGATGTAGAGCTGGAGATGAGTAGAACGGCCTCCATGGGGTGAAGGTACAAACATCTGAACTGGACAGTGAGTTCAGCACTGGACCTGGAAGAACAGCAGCAGTGGGGTATTAAAGAGAAAAAATGTCACACTGCTTTTTTCCTATTAATTACATTGAAAATCCTATCAATTCCATTATAGAGATTTTCAGGCATTTCCAGTGATTCTTTGTTTTAATTTAATGTTTTTGTTTCGTGCCAAATAATGTCAAGGCACTTTAAACAGGAAACATTCGAAGTTTAGAAAGTTAAATACAACTTTTATTACTACATAGTAGGAGCAATGACCTCTCAATACAATATGTATCATAATACTTGGGTCACAATACGATATTATCGCGATATCACGATACATTGCGATATTCTACCCAGTTAATATCAAAATTAAAAGTAGAGATGAAAAATCAAGTTGCTGTATATGTTCATCAGATGATATTGTTCATTCAGAGGACAAATTGAGTCAAAACTATTTGCTTCAGAACAACCTATTTATTGTTTATTATTAGTGTTTTTGCACATTTAAGTATTCACAATGCGTCTAATACATGAATACATGAATTTTCCTAAAAAAATCTATATTAGGATCTGAAAAATCGATATTATATTGGGCAGCCGAAAATCGTGATATATTGCCAAATTGATTTTTTTACACACCCCTACTACATAGGCAGGTACAGAAAAAAAATACTGTAAAATAAGAATTCTTTCCAAAAAATATAAAATGCAAATGTTTATTTATTAATTTACAAAATACAATTTACAAAATGCAAAGGCAGCAAACAAAAGAAAAAAAATCTTATCAATAAGACTCTTATCAATGAGAAATTTGGTGTGACCACCCAGCAGAACTCAGCAGGTAGGTTGTTTTACTCCTTGTCTTTTTTTTTTAAACCACCTTTAGAATAACTTTGGAGCCAAAGAGTCGTCTCCCTGATGTCTGGATGAAGGATAACTATCAGCTTGCATTTCTCAACATTCGTCCTGACCAAACCCCCAACTCAATTGATAGAAATACAGCTCCGAACTTGCAAAAGAGTTCTGCTCTGCTTTACTGTTTCCTGCAGACACTTATTGTGCAACCCTCCAGACCTTTGGAGGGGCCAAATATTCCAAATCTGGACTCATCAGGCCAGATTTAAAATATCAGTCCCACTCATCAATCCCCAACGAGTTGAAGAGGAGACATGGTGAAGAGCAGTGGCAAAGAGGAGAGAGAGAAAGTTTAAACTATCTCTTCCCTTCATCATAATAGGGAACATAAGATTTCTAGGAATTACAGTGGATGAGGTTGGAAATCTAAAGTAACGGCAATGCTGTAATATGTGTTTCACCATGACGTGACTGCAGCAGTAAAAATTCCCGATTCGAACATCTCTCTTCCCAGCTTTCAGATGATATGGCAGAAAGAGATTTAAAGAGGGATGGCAAAAGTTAGCTGTGAGTTTTCGTATCTGTCGAGAGTTTACCATCGTTACAGTAGTGGCAGTATACATCCTCCCATCAGCTGGTGCCATCATCAGTGACATCATCAGATGAGTTGTTGCTAAGCTACGGACAGAGCCCAGCCCAGTGCATTAGTGGTGATATCTGGAGATTTAAAGCACGTCTCTCTCCAAGTCACCTGTCAACTGTTGATTTGTTAGTCATTTGTATTAGGGATGCACGATAACTGTTTTTACCGATAACCGATAACACACACATATACCTAAGATCATTACATCAATACTATGAACAAAATCAAAAATAGTTTGAACTTTTTAAATGAACAGATATTTAATTTTTGCAATGAAACACTATTGGCAAGCCTCTTAAACATTTTCATAAAGCTATCAAACAAACCTATTTGATATCTCACATCAACTTAAATAAGGTTCATTACTGACTGATATAAAAAATAAAGGCTCCTTGAACTGATGGAAATACATGCATCAAAATTACTAACAGAAAAAGATTAACATTTAAAGGATTTTGGCATGTGGTTCCATTTAAATTAATACCTTTAATTAAAGTATATGAGGTTCAGTAGTTTTTATTTTTTAATTTCATGGAAGCTTTAGATGAGAGGAATGAGGGAGAGGGGAGACTGCTGCTGGCTTGCGCACATTATCATTAGCTTCCGTTAGCTCACGTTAGCGCGATTTCAAAACTCCATGGAAGCGATTGTTATGTTGTAGGTGGCTGATCAGGTTTTACGTATTAAAGCTTGTGCTTCCCTCCTCGTAGAATTCACTTGGAGGATTCATCACAAATCAGTCCAGAGTGCTTCAGAAAACATACATTGATAAAATAAATGTTCTGAAGTTTCAATATTATCACAGAAAATGCAGTTATTAGTTTCAAACCCAAATGATTGTTCTAGTAGTTGATTGGATGGATAAACACCGTTTAAGATTTTAAAATGCATTTCTTTTACCTTTGGATTTATTGGAAATTTTAAGTATTCAGAGCGAAGCAAATAAATATCACCTTTGGAGAAGTTTTGTTTAATAGAATTTTGAAAAGACAGTAAAGGGTATGCAATGTCATTATACATATTTCAATCTTTTTATTTGGGATTTTAATGTTTTCAAAGTCATAGCCACCAACTAAAAAATGTGGAAGACAGAAGGTAATGTTTATTGAGCTTAAAACAATTCCTTTAATTGATGCTAAAGTAGAATTAGGGATGGCTTTCCCAACAGAAGAAAAGTAGTTACGATTAATTAGTGAATCATATTTCTGGCAAAAGGTTTCATATGACATCACACACCCATAACCATCGACTATATGAATTAAGGACCAAATGCCTTTATCCATTTCACATTATACATTTATTATACAATGATTTTCTTTTAACTGTGATCTATCTATTGTTCCATATCGGTGTGTTATGTGGGGTGAAATTATGATTGTACAAAAGCTTCCAGTATAAAAGAGATAACAGGGAGCTTTTGAATAATGAACTCACATCTCATTAAGAAACTGATGCCTCCTAGTTTTTTGAAAATTTAATACAACTCTATAGAGCAGACACAAACGAGTCTTCTGTCTTTCATTACACACACAGTTTGTCGAACCGCATTGTGGGAATTGTCCGTCGCGTCGACTGCCCTGAGAGAGAAGAGTCTGACAAAATCAGAAGGTTTATCAAAATTAATACATGCTTGTCAGTATATGCTGATTTTGAAGCTAAGATAGGTGTCCTAAAGTTGAATTAGATAAGAGCTTATTTGGCAAAACGCGATTCCTTGTGGTTCCATATACCAAAATATCTTTTCTAAAAGGTTGGAGGATTAGCATTTTTAAATGCTAATGCATTAAAGTCTGATTTTGAAATAACTAAACTATCAACCAAACTGACTTACAAATACTACTCTACTGGGAAAATGATGTTCATCCACAACTTTACACCACATAGTTGTGGAATAATAGAACCAAATTAATAAACAGAGAGACCTTATTTAAATAAGAATGATATAATAAAAAAGTTATATTTGTTACTGACTTGATGGATATAAATTACAATTTATTGCAGTTTAATTCATTTGTAGAAACATTTATTATTTATTCATTTAACATTTATTGTTGAAAAAAAAAAACCTTACTACAATGTTGATTTCCCTTCTGGGATTAATAAAGTATTTTTCATTTTTCATTCATTTCATTTGTATTTTTTTTTTTAAATTTTATTTAACCTTTACTTTTACCAGGGAAGTCCTTTGAGAACAAGTCTCTTTTTCGAAGGAGCCCTGGCCAAGAAAGCCGCCGTAAAAGTTGCACATAAAACAGATAAAATACAATCAACATAAACAATAAATAGATAAAACAGTACATTGACTTAACCAACAAGGATTAAATTAAGCAAGTACATGTCAGACCTAGCCTAACTTAAAAGCAGGAACAGGTGCCAGTTGTTCTTGCCTCCAGACCCTTCACTAGCCCCTTAAATTGCCCAAAGGAGATCAGGTTCTCTAACTTCAGGTCACTCTGCAGCAAGTTCCAGGCCGAGGGGGCTGAGTATTTCATTTGTAGCTTAAAATGCTCTTATCGAGAATTTAATCAACTTAGAGCCATTTCTCTTCCGTTAAAATGCATAATTAACAATATCCTCACAAACTCAAGTGTGTCTGTTAAACTGGCCAACTTAAAAATTAGTGAATTGAAATTTAGTGAAAGAAAATGCAACAACAAAGTCCTTGGAAGAGTGTTTAAAGAAAATATGTTCCATGATGACAAAAAGTGAGCAAAAATAATGAAGTGACACTAGTTACCTAGTTAGTAGTTACCTTAAATTGCCCATTTCACACAAGATTAAAGAAATCCAGCTCAAATTAAAAAACAATATTTATCCCTCTGCTGAAACCCATATGAAAAAGGTTCAATTTTGAAGTAAGTCTGTGTGTTTTCTGTAAGACAGAACATCAAACAATTGAATACTTATTCGTTTCTTGTTCAGTCACAATGTTGTTTTGGAAAGATGTTTATTGATGGTTATATATTGGGATTAACAATTCTTTGTTTAACAAATTTTAAGTGATATTCTATATGGAATGTCTGTCTTAAAAGATGTCCAAAATGGTGAACATAATTCTTATTATGGGAAAATATCATAGTCATGGGGTTTTAATAACTGTAGCACAACAATAGTGAGCGGACTGATATGTCTGCACGAATGGTTTAAAATCCTGATATTGTTTTTTTAATTTATCTGACAGTGGGAGTGGGTAATAATATCATAAAGCTATATTTCGAAGATAAAACGATTGAAAATTGTACATTTTGCAGCTGGCAACATGGATGATCCTACATTATAACTATACCGAGTAACAGATGAGGAAATATCTATATTCTCTGAAGAATTTTTTTATTTCATGTTTAAAAATGAACCAAGTGATTGCTACCATTATGGACCACATTGTTCCAGGCTTAAATGTTCTGAGAAAAGTTTGAGAAAATAAAGTATATCTGTTCTATCATTTGTAATAGCTCAATTGTACCACTAGGTGGCAATGTTGTCTGTTACAATTTGGAATGCTTTTGCGTAGAAGAAGAGTGAACGAGGAAGCGAGCAGTGTTGCCAATTTAGCGACTTTGTCGCTATATCTAGCGACTTTCCAGACCCACCTAGCGACTTAATTTGTAAAAAGCGACTAGCAACAAATCTAGCGACTTTTTCTGGTGATTTAGAGACTCACGTGCACTCAAACCGCTAGGTTTGAAGCCATCACTTGGCTGCTGTCTGCCTAGCCGTCGCATCTAGCGACTTCCGGGACAGCCTCTAGCGACTTTTCTCATTGGAGAGTTGGCAACAGTGAAAGCGAGCAATTACACGCACATTTGAGTACCGTTGCTTGGAAAGATAGATAGATAGATAAACTTTATTACAGACTCGAGGTCCAAAAAGCCAAAGACAAATGTACCAGTGTCTCCAGAGCTCAGACTGGTAGCGTATAGCACTAAACATAATATCTGATAGCAGCAAGATGATTTCGCGCTGCCACAAACATTTCACTGGCACTAGTCCATCGCGGTCTTTTTAAAAGTGTCCTTAGGGCATCATTATATGCCACTTGCAGGCTCTGAAGGTTTGTTTTTTTTTATAACGAGACCAAAGATGAGCGGTGTACAAGGGAGTACAATAGGCTTTGAATAAAGTCACCTTCACAGAATCACTACATGAACCGAAATACCAGGAACGATGTCAACAGCCTGGGAGCACGATGAGTGCGCATGCGCATAAATGGTTCGAATCAAAAGTTATGACGTAACGCTCAAGTTGTCGTCACAGCAACGAAAACAGAGATCAAAGAGGCTACTCTTTTTTTCACATAACCTGTGGGTACAAACACAGAAACGGGTCGCTGTGAAAATTTTAAATAAGTAATTCTTTGAGGAATTCTCAAACTTTCAGAAATGGAGACACCCAGGAGCAGTTATTCATCAGAACATCAATATGACATATATAAAGGTCTTATTATCAGAGGTTACTCAAACAGTTACTACGTTGAAGAGCTCTTGCATTCAGGAGCTTCTGGAAACGTTTTCAGGTGCAGAAAACTGGGAACAAACAACCACGTGGCAGTAAAAATTATGAATAGAGATTATACTGAGGTAGGAAAGAGCGAAGCTCTAATATTATATCGATTAAGAATGTATGACCCCGACAGAAACAACTTGCTCGAGCTTATTGAAAGTTTCATGTATAAGGACCATTTTTGTCTGGTCACAGAATTGTTGGACATGACTCTAACTGATTTTATTAAAAGAAGAAATTTTGAACCTCTGCACCTCAGTGACATTCGTGACATTGCTAGGCAGTTACTAGTGGCTCTGAAAATACTGAGGACCATTGGTGTGATTCACACAAATATCACACCTGACAACATAATGCTGGTAGACCACCAGGTGCAGCCTTTCAAAGTTAAGATAATAGGTTTCGGTCATGCTACTGATACAACTAATTCAAAGAAGGAGGGCACTTTCCAGAGTATTCCTTACAGGCCTCCAGAGGTTATCCTTGACCATCCTCAAGTGGACGTAATGGCAGATATGTGGTCTCTTGGTTGTCTTCTGATATATTTATATATAAGTCAAGACCCATTTCCAAATGAAGAAGCTGGTGCAATTAATTTTATGTGTGTGTGTGTGTGTGTGTGTATGTGTGTGAACGGCCCGGAGATTCTTTCCTGAAAGCTGCACGCAGGTCAAGAACCTTTCTTAGGAGGACGGATTTACGTACATCTTTGGTATGGCATCCCTTCAATCCCGGGAGATTTAACTGGGATTCTGATGCCGAGTTTGGTGAAGGGCAATTGATTTAATAATCAGGGAATGGGAAAATCCCATCATAAATCTAGACGCACAACATTTGGTGTCCCTCATCAGGGCCTTATTAAGAATGAATCCTCAAAGACGCATTACGCCAAGTAGGGCTTTAAACTACGAATTCATTACTTTGAAGCATTTTGATGGTTTGACTGATCCTTATATAACCAATCATGGTTTCCTGCAGACCTTATTTGGCCAGGCGCCCCGCCCGGCCTGAAATCTCGAGCGCCCGGGCTACAATGTCGGGAAAAAAAAATGTCGGGCAAAAAAAAAAAAAAATGCAATGCATGCAAGCGACACGGCAGCGCTTGAGAACTGATCAGCGCACATAGGTTTGTGTTATAATGAATTAATGTTGATTCTCTAGTGCTGCGCTGTTTGCCTGCAGTGCATTCTGCGCCACCTCTCTCTCTCTCTTTCACACACACAGTAATAACCTCTCTGTCGATCACTCACGTTTGACAGCTCACGTCTCGTCTCACTTCAATACAAGTTTTCCTCCGCTCGCTTTTATGTCGGTCCGTAATTATTTATAGTCAGTAGAGATTCTGGTTAACTTTATTCGTAATAGACCTGGTGCTTTTGTTTTGACCAGACATTGCGACCTCTCACTGCCGTTTTTTTTTTTTTTTTTTTTTTGGTTCGCCAATTCATTAAAGTGACACACGCACACACTAATCAACATTATGTTTAACTTTGTCTATAAAAGAAAAAAAAGAACATTAGGTATTTAAACTAACTAACTAAATAAATAAAGACCAATGGGCGCACTGCCTGTCATCTGGACTCCAAGCTCACGTAGCTTCACTTGACAGCTGTCACTCTGAGGTGATTGATGACCAGTCCGCCCAGTCAAAAAGGTAACGCCTACTATGTAATTTACTGGTATGCAATTGATCAGTAGTAGAGTAAATGAGACATAGGGCCCGATCTTGCGCCAAACCTCCAAAACCTGCTATTAAG